>CM029016.1:36396721-36996721 GCA_016801055.1 Panax notoginseng | reverse complement strand
TGACCGGTAGATTGCCTTGCGGTGGATTTGTGAGGGCATAGACGAGATATCCCACTTGACTTTTGAGGCTCTATAATGCGGCGTCTTAGCTCGTCATTCGAACCTCATTTCTCTCTATAAAGTTGGTGATGAGCTCTTCAAGCCTTTTCTCTTCTTCTCGTGTTGAGTCTACAGAAAAGCTCTCATTGGTTTGAAATGTCACCTTATACTGCGGCGGAGACTGATACTCAAATTGATTCGGATAGGAATAATTCGGATCATGATACTTCTCTTGCCTGTAGTCCCAAGAGTTTGGATAACCCTGCCAGTTGGGATGATAGTAATTCAGCTCAATGTCAGCTCGTTCCTGACAGTAGGCAGTCTGAGTGGACTAACACCCAAGATTGTAAGAAAACCTCAAGAGATTTGAAATTTTATCTTGCAATAGCTCAAGTCCTTCTTCAGATCTTGGTTGTGACGTCCTCTCATAAGGCCATTGATAACAATGATCGTCCATTACCTGTAAACTAAGAAAAACAAAAAGGAAGATCAAACAAATAAAAGAAATATATAAATGTTCAAATTAAGACTAAATTGATTGAAATCAATATTGGACAATATTAGAATAATAGTTCCCCAACAACGGGGCTAAAAACTTGTTGGTCAGAAAATCGATCACTAAACACGTGCAAGTATACGTGGTCTAACAAGTAATACAGTGATAAGGAAAGTGTCGTACCCACAAGGAACTATCACTCATATTTACCAAATACCGACTTTGTATCGCTTAAGTCTTATTCGAACAGCAGACTAATAAACGTGTGATTAATCTAGTTATACTAATTATCAAAGCAAGTAAATGGATAAGGAATGGTATCGAAGGAACTACAAGCTAAGGTCATAATTTCACCCCACACTAGCATTTTGTCAAACACCTGGTGTGCTATGCTTCATCAAACTTCCTACCCTTCTCTCTTTCATCTTAGTGATCACGACAGTTTGTCGACCGAGAACACACAAGTGCTCATACACCTCTATCGAGATATGTACAAACATAACCTCTCTAGATCCACCCGATAGGGAATAGAACAAAAAAAACGTCCAAGCTAGGTGATAATCCTACACATGTCTATGCGAATTAATCATAACAAGGATTTAAAGCTTAAGTTCTTAATAGGCCACACGTGGCGCATAGATATATGTCTATTCTATACACAACTTATGACAAGTCATAATCATATACCAATATATTAAGGTGTAAATCTATAATCCCTCTTTCAACATCATATAGATTACCAAAATCATCACTAATGTCTTAGCAAGAATCATGAAACATGAATATATTAAACCAAACCATATGGTGCCAACTAAAGAGATAGAACATTCAATTAAAATTAACAAAGGGTTCCATTATAACCTTAGAGCCAATACTTAGTTCATATCTCTTGAACAAAATATAAGTAGCAATAAAGAAAACATTTATGGATTACAAAATCAAAGGAAACAAATGGATAAGAATAAACTCTGTTAAAGCTCCTCAGTCTCCAAGAATTCCACTCCTTTCAAGCTTTCCAATTCATGCTGCTCACTGCTCTTGAGCTTCAAGGAATCCCAAACTTCTCCCTAATCTAGCTAAACTATATTTACAGACATTACCTAAGAGATAGAGAGAGAAATTACAAAAAAGGAGAGAGAGACTTTCCTAGAGGGGGAGATAATTGACTCGATCCGCAGAGGCTAGCTTTACATTATATATATCAGTCTTTCCTTTAAGCTAGGTCAAAACCAGCTCTTCTCTGCGGCGCGGAGAGTAAGGCTAAGGGTGGCGCTGTAGCGTAACGTTCATTAAAAACACCGAAGCTCGCGCTGCAGCGCTAACTTACGAAGGAGCTGGGGCGCTGCAGCGCCAAGGTGACATCAGCATGGACCCGGAGGTCGCGCTGTAGCGCCAGCTTAAAGCTTGGCATTGGCACTGCAGCGCCAGTGTATAAAACTTGACCTTTTTGCCCCTTTTAAGTTGGAAATAACCTAAAGAGCCCTGCATCATAAAGATTAAGCAAAATAACAACAATATATATATATATAAGCTAAACAAATAACCGAAAACAGGCAGCGTCTTAAGCCACAGAGGATCTAATTCGCGGATATAAATCCTACTCATCAATGCTCCTGCAGCGTTAATGGATCTGATGAACAAGGTGTTTAAACCATTTTTGGATAAATTCATGGTGGTGTTCATCGACGATATTCTGGTATATTCTAAGACCAAGGAGGAACATGTGGAACATTTGAAGGTGACATTGGAGGCATTAAGTAGATTGAAGTTATACGCCAAATTTTTGAAATATGAATTCTAGATAGAGTGAGTGCAGTTCCTTGGCCATGTGATTGACAAGGTCGGGGTTTCGGTAGATCCATTGAAAGTTAAAGTTGTGATGAACTGGGATCAGCCAAAGACATCGTCAGAAGTAAGGAGTTTGCTAGGACTGGCAGGTTATTACAGAAGATTTATTCAAGATTTTTCTAAAATCGCGACTCCGCTGACGAATTTGACTAGGAAATCAGTGAAGTTCGTCTGGACAGAAAAGTGTGAGGAAAGTTTTCAAGAGCTGAAGAAGGGGTCGAGTACGACACCTCTGTTGTCCCTTCCCGATAGCACAGGAAATTTTATGGTGTATAGTGATGCATCGCATAAGGTGCTAGGTTGTGTGCTTATGCAGAATGGCAAGGTCATTACGTATGCGTCACACCAACTGAAGGATTATGAGAAGGGGTATCCTACCCATGATTTGGAACTGGCTGCAGTGGTGTTTGCTTTGAAGATATGGAGGCATTATCTCTACCGGGAGAAGTGTGAAATATATACCGACCATAAGAGTCTGAAATATATTTTTACACAGACGGATTTGAACATGCGTCAGAGGAGATGGCTGAAGTTAATAAAGGATTATGACTGTGAGATTTTATACCATCCGGATAAAGCGAATGTAGTTGTCGACGCCTTAAGTAGGAAGGGTAGAGAGAAACTGTTTATGTTAACTGCCTAGGAGGAGTTAATTTCGGCAATGGCGAAACTGGAGCTACAGGTGAAATATCCTAAGGAGTCGAACGAAAAATTGTTTCAAATGGAAATTGGTCCAACTTTGGTGGATAAGGTTAAGGAAACACAACTCAAGGATGAGGAATGTGAGAAAATCAAGAAAAGAATATCTAAAGGAGAGGAAGGGAAATTCAAAATCGACAACGAAGGGATATTGAGATTCGAGAAAAGAATTTGGGTTCCGTAAATATCAGAGGTAAAGGAGGAAATTTTGAGCGAGGCTCATAATTCACAGTATTCGATTCACCCGGGGAGTACGAAGATATACCAAGATCTCTAACAGTATTTTTGGTGGTCGAGTATGAAGAGAGACGTTGTCGATTGTGTGGCCAAGTGTTTGACATGTCAAAAAGATAAAGCAGAACATTAGAGACCAAGTGGGTTGTTACAATCGTTAGACATACCAGAATGGAAGTGTGAACATATCACGATGGATTTTTTGGAAGGGCTTCCAACAACTCAGAAAGGTTTTGATGCAGTTTGGGTTATTGTGGACCGCCTAACGAAGTCAGCACATTTCTTACCCATCAAGATCAGGTTTAACTTGGATCTGTTGGCGAAATTATATGTAAATGAAATTGTTTCAAGGCACGGTGTTCCAGTGTCTATAGTCTCGGATCGAGATCCACGTTTTACATCGAACTTCTGGAAGTGACTACAGGAATGCATGGGAACGTAATTGAGAATGAGTACGACATATCATCCTCAAACAGATGGCCAGAGTGAAAGGACAATACAAACATTAGAGGATATGTTAATAGCTTGTATAATGGACTTCAAAGGAAATTGGGATGATCATCTACCCCTGGTGAAATTCTCTTACAATAACAGTTACCACACAAGTATTGGCATGCCGCCTTATGAAGCGTTGTATGGCAGAAAGTGCAGAACTCCATTATGTTGGGATGAAGTTGGTGAACGTTAACTACTAGGACCAGAATTGGTGCAACATACCGTTGAGATTGTCAAGGTAATCAGGACAAGATTGATAGATGCTCAAGACAAAAAATAGAAATATGATTATCAACACCGACAGAATTGAGAATTTGAATCTGGTAGCTACATTTTCTTGAAAGTGTCTCCCTATAAGGGAAAGATCCAATTTGGAAAGAAGGAAAAATTGAGCCTGAGGTTCATTGGACCCTTTGAAGTATTAAGGAGAATTGGAGAAGTCGCATATGAGGTAGCCTTACCTCCGACCTTAGAGCATGTCCATAATGTTTAACATGTTTCTGTCTTACGACCGTATAAGCCCGATTACAAGCACATTATCAAATATGAACCCCTACAATTTGAGAAAGACTTATCTTATGAAGAAGTTCCTATTCAGATAGTCGACATGAAAGAACAAGTACTCAGAAATAAAGTAATACCTTCTGTTAAGGTAATCTGGAGGAACCACAACGCTGAATAAGCTACATGGAAACTCGAAGAACAAATGATGAAAAATTATCCTCATTTATTTGCTTAATCTATGTGTAGTGATTCTGATGACAGAATCTTTATAAGGGGGGGGGAGAATGTAACGGGACAAATTAATTGAATTGTGATTCTGGGGACAGAATCCTTTTAAGAGGGGAAAGATGTGACAAATGAGACTTTTGTAATTAATTTTTTAAATATTTATTGAATTAAATAAATATTTTATTAATTTATTTATTGAGTTAAATAATTATTTGATGGAGTTGTGGTAGATATTATTTGATGGAGTTATGGTAGATTAATTTAATTAAGTGTGTCACATTAATTAAATTAATGTGGAATAATTTTATAGATCAAAGTGATAATTTAATTGAGATAATTAAATTAAATGAATTGTCAAATAATTTTAATGTTGTTCAAATTAATTTAATAATTAATTAGAGTTTTATTTATCTGATAATTAATAAATGAGAATTTTAGTTATATGAGGATGTGATTTAATTAGTAATATTGCCTTTTATTTAATTAAATTTAAATAACATTATTTAATTAATTAAAGTGTGACAAATAAACTATATAATAAATGAATTAATTAAAATAATGAGAAAGGAGATAATTTGGTGCTAGCCAAACATGGCCTTGAGGACATGGGAGCAATTAAGGCCATACTGCGCCTAACCGTTATCCATGTACGCTCCGGTTAATTAATACGCATTCTTCAGTTCATTCTTCAGTTCATTTTTATGTCTGGAAAACTCAAACACTCAGAGAGAAAATAGAGAAGCTTGAGAGTATAGTGAGATTGAAGAAGAAGAAGGAGTTAGAGAATTAAGGAAGTTCCTATCATCTTAACAGAGAAATCAAGTGTAATCCCTTAATCTCAAGTTTTAAATTACGTTCTTAAAAACTCTTCATGAAAACCAATTTTTAACTCTCAGTAATTGAATTTTTACGGTTAATTGTTAAATCTATGGTGTTGTATATGTTTATAACATGTTCTACATGAATTATATGTGATTTAGAATAATTAAATTCATGAAATCATGTGTAAAATCTGAGTTTTTAGTTTACAGTGAAAATATTATTTTGGCTATCTGTAATTGAGTTTTTATGGCCAAATTGTTTGTAATCGTTAATATGCATGTATAATCTGCTATTTGATGTTTATAAACGATTTTAGAGTAATTAATCCATGAAATTAAGATTAAGTTGGAATATTGAAGGTTACAGAAAAATAATGTTTGAATGTGGCCCATAAGTACAAAAATTGGTGCCTTAATTGTACGTTAAACGGTAAATTGATAATTGATTATGTTTATATATGTAAAAACGAAAAGAACGAAACTTAAACAGACTGATTTGGTGTTATAATGAATCTGTAATTTGTAATTTCATGAAATTTGACGAAACTTTGAAAAATAGCAAGAACATAAAAATTATGAGTTCAAATCTTATTGTTTATGTGATTAAATTTTTTAAAAACATGCTAAGAATGTTATAAAATATTTATGTTAAGTTTAGAACATATGGTCGAAACTGTATTCGTTGTTTGTGTGAGATTTTGGCCTAAATTGGCTCTGTTCTGTGTTCTTTGCGAACTGCAAAAACTGAATCTGGGTTACCCCGCCCCGGCGGGCGTTACTAAGCTAAATTATCCCGCCCCGGCGGGCAAAGAAATAAAATAAAAATAAATAAATAAATAAAATAATTATTAAATAAAATGAATATTTTAGTTAAAATATTTATGGAATAAAATAAATATTCGGTGGAAATTATTAATTAAAATATATATCAAATAAAATGAATATTTTAGTTGAAATATTTATAGAATAAAATAAATTTTTGATGGAAATTATTATTAAAATATATATCAAATAAAATGAATATTTTAGTTGAAATATTTATGGAATAAAATAAATATTCGATAAAAATTATTATGGAATAATTTATTCGAGTGTAATAATAGTGATGGAATGAAAATATTCTAATTTAATTAAGTAATTAAATTAGAAGGGTAATGATTTGTTAAATAAAGTGGAGTTTATATTAAATAATTAAGTGAAAGTGTGACTAATGGATCATATAATAACAGAATTAGAAAATGTCTTGTGACCTTATAACTGCTATGTTTTGTAACTGGTTAAACCACGTTAAAAAAATGATGTCTATGAGATGATATGATGTTGTTTAAACTTAAGATTTGATATTTCAGTCCTGTATATTTGAATGATGATAATGAGCAGAATTTAAACCAAGTTAACAAGTTGTATTAAAAGAGAGAACTAAATCTATAAGGTTAGTATTAATGTAACTAATGAATGTCATGAATACATATGATATGTGTGTAGGACTTGCGGTGAACGTGAGTAGTAATCGTTTAGCCTACGCACGAGGCAAGTTTTCAAACCCTATTCTTACATTGAGCAAGCTTCGTACGTATTCTTATTTCAAATTGTTCAAAGCTTAATTATTCAAGTTTATGATTCCAAAGAAAATATTCTAATTCTTTTGAAGTATTACTTCTATTGTACAAAGTTCATTCAATTGTGTAGAATTGAGATCCAATCTTTTCAATCAATTATATAGAGTTGAGATCCAATCTTTGATTTGATTATTGATTGCGATATTGCATTGAAACCTTGAATAGATAGTGATTCCTTATTGATTCAACTAATCCTTAGTTGGTGATTATTGAACTCTAAATTACTCTTGAGATCAATCCAAACCAAACTTCATTTGGTACGGACTCTAATGTCAAAGCTGAGATGAACAACCCTACTACAAGGGATTATATTACTTGATAGCGTTAAGATGTTGTGCACATACATGGTACATAGGGATGATCCCCCTAAGTACGAGAAGTTAGGTCCATATAGTTTTACAACTGTTAAAGGTTTAAAGTAGAAATACTTAATAACCTGGGACATAGTTCATGGTCTTATGGCCCTCACATGTACTTTTGATTCCTATTCTAACTTTGATCCAAAAGCCGAGACTTCTTTTGGTTCAGTATCCATTGTTTATTCGCATGTTATTATTATTATTCTATTGTTAAACTTGTGGAAAATTGTTGCTCACTCTTGCATAATAACATTGCAGCTAAGATTGAAAGAGTTGATGTGCCATCCACAAGTAAGGGTAAGGGAAAAACAAGCAAATGATGAAGACTTATTTAATATTCGAGAATGTTTATATTAAGACTTATAATGTGATGTTTAAGACTTATTTGTTTATGATGTTTCCGCATATGATGTATTAAGGTTAGATAACCTGAGATTTATTCGTTTAAGATGTTGTAACCCTATATTAGGAGGATTTCTATTTCAATTTTATTGTTATCATTAATATGGGTAGTTAGATGTTAATTATTTTGTTGAGTGAACACCAAATCTGTGGAAAGTTTGAGTACCTAGATTTAGGGGTGTCACAATTAATCATTCACTAATATCTTAATCATTTACAAATATTATTAATTATTTAATAATATTTTAATCATTTACTAATATTATTAATCTTTTAATAATATATTAATCATTTACTAATATACTAATATTATTAATCATTTAATAATATTTTAATTATTTACTAATATTATTAATTAATTAATTACATTTTAATCATTTACTAATATTAATAATCATTTAATAATATTTTAATCAATTTATAATCTTATAAACAATTTTAATTTAATTGTTTATCTCTTTTTATTTAATTCATTTAACAAACATAACATGTCATTCTTATAATATATTATTAAAAATGACCAAATTACCATTATAAGATCTTAATATCATTTTAATGATCATTAGTCAATAGAATTACATTACTAAATTTTATGACTTAATAAAACTTAATTTCCTTAATTATTTTTAACTCATCCATAGGCATTAAAAATACATAATCAACTTATTATTTTTATATCTTCTGGAAAAACTTAATATATATTATTTTAGTCACAAAATAATTTTCTTGCAATTTTCCAAGCTCATTTCCTATTTTTAAATAGGCCAAAATAGTCCAAAATTACCACATTTATTATAAATTATCCTTTTATCCAAAAATTCTAAAATGTATATAGTAGCCTTATAACATCAAACACTAACTCCAGTAAAAATTTCAAAATTTTATGGGCTCTAGACCTCAAGTTATAACAGTTTCTTTCAAAAATCGCAAAATCTTTCACGGACCATAACTCCGTCTCACGACATTGAAAAAATTCTCAATTTTGGACAACATCTAGATAACTTTATATATTAATATACCACAAAAGACCAGAATTTTATTGCCTTCTAACTGGCCAAAACAGCCCTTGGAAAAATAACATTATTGGTTTTAAAGCCCTAGGTCTTTCAGCTGATGCTCCTGTTTTTGTAAAATCAATTGCCATATAGTGAAGGGTTGCCAATTGAAGACATTTTTTACTCATATCTTTATCTGAGTCAAGGTCTGCATATACTAGATGTGTAGTAGAGATTGTACCCTAAGTATTATTGATCAGTTAATTACTCAACAAATAACTTTTGAATTTCTTGCAAAATCAGACTTATTGGGAAATATGAGAGACAAATGGAGAGTTGCAGGAAATGTTGTCTTCTCTCGGGGTTGTCCCCGAGGGTGTAAAATGACGCTTTTGCCCTCCTGCATGGTTAGTAAAGGAAAGCAAAATTTTAAGTGTATACAAGTTGTATAAGATGGTATACTTTCTCCGTCTCCACACTCCACATTTACCTAGTACTAGTAATCTGAGATGACACAAGGTTCTTCAACGCATCCATTACCAGCAAGCGAAGAAGAAGATCTAGATGTAGATCTCGAACATCCGCCTTTACGGGTTTACATAATGGATAAGATTTTAAATTCTGCTTTGTAAACGTAACATAAATAGAATAAGAAAAAAAAAGGTAACGAATTTTAAAGTAAAATTTATTAACGAATGAATGTTAATTTATTTATTTTTAATAAATATAATAATTAATGCTTTAAATTATAATTTAAATAATTTTTATTATTTTTAAAATTTTAAATTTTAAAATGTATGCTCTAATTACAACTTTAACTAGAATAAGAAAAAAATAATAAGTTTTAAAGTATAGTTCATTAATGAATGAATGTTAATTTATTTATTTTTAATAAATACAGTAATTAATACTCTAAATTACAATTCAAATAACTCTTCATCATTTTCAAAATCCTAAATTTAAATTTTAAAAAGAATGCTTTAAATAGAATAAGAAAGAAAAAAGAGTTTTAAAGTATAGTTCATTAATGAATGAATGCTAATTTATTTATTTATAATAAATACAATAATCAATGACCTAAATTACAATTCAAATAAATTTTCATCTTTTTTTAAATTATAAATTTTAAAATGAATGCTCTACTTATTAATGTGTATATGTCTATTAATAAATAGATGTCTATTTTATATGTGTGGAGTAATAGTGTAGTGTGTATGAATATTTATAATCTATAACTATATTTAAAAGTTTAATTTGAATATTTAATTATTTTTCTCATATACTTGATTAAAACTTTAATAGTATGTTTTATGAGGAGTTTTGTTTATTATTTATCCTCAATACATAGATTACAAAATTATAAAAAAAAATATTTTATTTCATTATATTTATGGAGAGTGTGAGTTATAATGTATGTGCTTATTAATTAATTAATATAAGCTATTTATATATATATATATATATATATATATATATATATATATATATATATATATATTAAAATTTGTAATATTTATAATCTATATTTAGAGTTTACATTGAATATTTAATTATTCTTTTCAAAATTATATTTTTCATTGCTCTTACTTCCTGACATCGCAAGTATATTTTGAAAGTAAAAAATTTGTAACAAACTAATAATTATAGTTTTGTAAGTTAATACATATATATATATATATATATATATATATATATATATATATATATAAGCTATTCGGATATGAATTCTGTATCGAATATCGGATTCCGGATATTCGCTATCAGCCAAATATATTTACGGTCGAATGTTGAACGGATAGAATACGCATATATAAATATTTGTATCCATTTATTTGCGAATACCTTTAAACCGAATATATACGGATATATCCTTTTTTTTGAATGCGAATAATATCTGTTTTTTTTTTTTCAAATACGGATGCGGACGAATACGAATTTGTCAGTTAACATTTACAGCTCTAGTTGGAGGGAATTGTTGAAGGAAAACTAAAAACACAGATTATATCCGCCTCTAAAATGCTTTAAAAAATAATCAATTTTTGAGACGACTATATCCGTCTCTATTTCCGTTTCTAAAATAAGGAGGGAATTGAAGACTAATATTTGGAGGGGAAATAAAAGTTTGAGACGGAAATTACGATCTCTAATCCGTTTCAAACACAAATATTTATTTCTTTTTATTATTATTAATCTTAGACGAGCACAGTTGGTCTCGAATCTATTTCAAAAACGTGTTTAATTTTTTTAAAAAATAATCATTTTTTGAGAAGGCTATATCCGTCTCTAATTCTGTTTCTAAAATAAGGAGGGAATTGGAGACTAATATTTAGAGGGAAAATAAAAGTTTGATACCAACATTTCGGTCTCTAATCCGTTTCAAAAATAAATATTTATTTCTTTTTTTAATTATTAATATAAGAAGAACACAGTTGGTCTCAAATCTGTTTCAAAAACGTGTTTAAATTTTTTTTAAAATACTTACTTTCTGAGACGGTTAAATTCGTCTCTAATTTTGTCTCTAGAATTTGAGACGATGTTGGTGGTTTCAGAATCCGTCTCGATTTTTAACTTCCATAGCATGTCGAGACCTAGCAAAATTTCAGTTTCTATGTTCGTCTCAAATTGCTAGAATTAGAGACGGAACTTAGTCTGTCTCTAAAAATTGGTTTCAAATGCTCAGCATTCTAGTAGTGGGGCTTTCTGTCTCCAATCTCTCTTCCTCAAAACAGTTTCTTCTAACTGGTAAGTTTTTCAATTTTAACAACCCCTTTACTTAATTAGATGTTCTGTTTGGCTATTCGTGTTTGTTCATTTCAAATCTGGGAAAATGTAGTTTATGGGAGGAAATTTTAGCCCAATACTTTGTCTATTGTGAGATACTTTTTTATATCAACAACCCCTCTTTTTTAATAAAATTATATGCATGTTTGTGTTGATTTGTGGTTTATATTGGATTCCTAGAATGATTCTGTACTTTATGAATTTTTCTTAGTGAAGTTTGAACTATGGGATTGGTTGCATAAATCATAATAGCCTTCACATGTAGATGTTACTACACCCATTCCACCCGCCATTGTTCGTGATGTTGGGAGTTAGAAGAACCCAGAAGCATATTTATAAGATTAGAATCACTCTCTTCCAAGAATGTTAAATACCTCGAGAAAGTTATCTATGATAAGATCAGCCCCCATGTTCATACTTGTTCTGTTTTGACCTTACCCACTTAAAAATTTCTCATGACTATATGGTTATTTTGTTTTGTAGGTCTTGTGTTCACTTTGCTGGCAATTTTGGGGGCCATTGCTAGCAGCCTAGAAGGGGTGACATCACATGGAGATTAGCCTCTTTCAAGAATTGCAATTCATAAGGCAGTATTAGTTGTTAGTGAGCTTGCTTATGTTAAAGCCTCTGCTTCAGTTCTTGGATTGAAGGTAAGTTTTAGTAGCATGTCACCATGTCCTGCTTTTTGCAATTCAGTAAGCATGTGGAAAATGGTTGTCCTGTCAATATACATTAATTTACGGTTAAAATATTTTGCTTGCATATAAAATAAAGTAACTTTTAATTGAGAAATTCTCAAATCTTTGTTGGGTTGATTTCACCGTAGGCCGTCTTGGCCTAGGCACACAATTAGGCAAGGTTGGCACAACTGACAGTCATAAGAATATGGTAGTATTATTTGGATTGATGCATGAATTCTTTTTTGTTCTAGGAGCAAAATTCAGAATGGGTTACAATTGAATTTAGCATTCCAAATACTTCCATTGATGTTTGGATTGGAGTATTTTCTCCTGCCAACTTTAGGTAAAGTAGTCACATTTGTATACTCTTTATTTCTTCGAGATATAGATGCTATATTGAGTTGCAGGGTGAGCAAATTCGGGGCGTTGAATTGGAGCATGATCGCCGAAGGAATTCCCAGGAGATCTGGGAAGTCGTGCCGTTTGAGATGGTGCAATCAGCTCGACCCTGCCGTTAAGCGCAAAACCTTTCCTGGAATAGTTTCATTTCCCTTTTTTTCCCCATCAAGATCCTTTTTTTATGTCTGATCTTCTTTTTTTATGTATATGCGTATATAATTATATGGTCAGATTGTACATAAATTGGTTCTGAATTTATTTTTTTTGGTTTTAAAATTGAGGAATAGTTTCACGTTTCAATGTATCTTGAATAATAGGTGTTAACGCCAAGATCTTCTTCCACGTCCCAATCACGTAAGACGCTATGATCCTGCACAATAAACACAGTCAACACCAAAAGCTTGACGGCTTGACCGTCGGGGGATAGCTCCGGCGTGAGAGTCAGTACAGGCGATCACAAGGTTAACAATGGAGGATAAAAATATCTAGTGTCTAGAGAGAGAGATAAAATATCAGTTAGATGTGTTGTTACCTTTCTTTGTGTGAGTTCCTTGCTTTTGTATGCCACTGATCTCCCCTGGCCCACAACCTACAGCCGACTAAGCCCTGTCTAATCCTCATTAAATACAACGCAGAGATGACAGTCAAAGTTCTATCCCCATAATCACCACCGGTCAAAGCCCAAGTGGAACCATACTCAACAAACGGTTCAGCCCACTATCCGGCCCAATACTCCATAGGCCCCAAATAAAGATATTATCCACCCATTGGGTCGGCCCAATGACCCGGCCCACTACTTTCAAGACCTACCCAACATGTCTAAAGTATTATGGCCCAACATTGCCCCCAGTCTTTTATTAAACAGGATGTTTAATGAAAAAGTATAAAGGTCCTCGGTCCACCCGACGTTGAATGATCGAAGGGATCCAGATAGATTTCTTTTTAGGTTCATCTTCGCCGACCTCTACAGAAGTACCAACTGAAGTGACTTCAACTACCGAAGCTCAAGCCACCGAATCAATTCTCGTCGAAGGGACAAGCCAGCCTTGCCGAAGAAAGCAAGCTGGCCGAAAACCCAAACACCCCCTTACACAGACATACAACGAATGCCTACTCGACATGCCACTTAACGAACGGACCCGAGTCCTTCGTGCCAAAAAGAGGAAAATCCAAATAACCCCTCCAGCCGTCGAAAAACCACAAATACCTCATGCAGAAACCAATCTTCGACCAGTCGAAGAGCCCGAAGAACAAAGAAAGCGAACACCCAAACATGATCACAAAAGAAAATCAGACTCTTCGGAATCTAGGCCCGAAGCCATGGGATCCCCCACTCTCTGGCCAAAATTCAATGAGAATTTCCCTTTTCAGCTCTACAACTCCTTCGTCCGTGATACCGATGACCATCGGTTCGGCAACAGTTCCATTATGGACCTGATCGACGAGGGAATGAAGTGCCAAGCTAAAGTAAGTTGCTTCTTAACTTATCCAATTACATCTTGGCCCATCAATTTGAATTGATTGACTAACATTGATCATCTGTAGGCAAATACTGTCTTCGGACGCCTCCGTCCCAAATACCAAGAGGCCGAAGCCGAAGAGAAAGCCGCTCGAAGAGAAAATGCCACAGTTAAGTCTGCTTTGGCGAAAGAGAGAAGCAATCTTGAAATGGCTCTCCTCAACAATGAGTGCCTTCGGAAAGATCTTGCTCAAACCAAAGAAAATTTGAAGACGTCTAGGGCCACTCATCAAGTTATCACTGATATAAATGTCGATTTTCTGAAGAAAAACGAAATTTTGACGACGAAGATCGAAGATCTGGCCCAATCCAACTCAGTCCTGCCTAAGCAAAATAAAGATATCCAAGCTAAAGAAGCAAAGCAAATGGCCTATCGTCAAAAGCTTGAAAAGGAACTTCGAGAACTCCGGGCTCTCAGGGATTTGGGCCCACCATCAACTGATTAGCTCCGCAAGGAGATTGAAGCAAATTACAGGAAGTCCACCGATCTAAACAATGAAGTTGTCCACATGTACTCTGAAGGGTACGAGGTCTGCCGACGTAAATACAAAGCCAAACTCGTAGTGGCCAAAGTAAACCCGGCTCTCCTCGACTCTTCAGACAGCGAAGACAATAAGGAAGCTTAAAGATACTATTCCATCCGAAGCTTTAGGACTCCCTTTGACCATTTCTTGTCAATAATTCATTATCAATCAACTTGAAAAATGTATACTCTTAAACTGCTAGTCAATAACTAAGCAAGTCATATAACAGATAAGATCAAATAATAATGTGACCCGAACTCAACACTTAAAAATTAGGTAATAAAGTAATGCAATACTTATTCGTTACCGAAGTGTGAGGTAGATCTGCATCATAAGGAATTTTCCTACCACGAAAGGCCTGACAAATTCATAAGGACCACCTGTCGAAAAGGCTACCATCGAATGGTCAGCGAGTCTACCCGAACCTCCTTACACTGATGAAGTTTGCCTACCACGAAGGGCCTGACAAATTCACAAGGACCACCAGCCGAAAAGGCTACCATCGAATGGTCAGCGAGTCCACCCGAACCTCCTTACACCGATGTAGTTTGCCTACCACGAAGGGCCTGATAAATTCATAAGGACCACCTGCCGAAAAGGCTACCATCGAATGGTCAGCGAGTCCACCTGAACCTCCTTACACCGATGAAGTTTTCCTACCACGAAGGGCCTGACAAAATCATAAGGACCACCTGCCGAAAAGGCTACCATCGAATGGTCAGCGAGTCCTCCCGAACCTCCTAACAACGAGGTGGCATTTGTCTTTGCCTGTCAGACTATGAATGAGCTGCCGAAGTCCTTCCAGAATGCTTCAAAATTTGATCCCCAGAACTGGCGTCTGTTAACCTGACACCTAGGTAATGGGCCCAGCATGACTACCCCCAGACAGCAAAAGGTATAGGAGATAAAATCGAATAGAGCCTTTTTGGTGGCTGATGCGGGATCGGACTATTCAACTGGTACAAATATCCACATGAAATCCTCCGAAGAATATCCCTAGCTTCGGACGGCACCAAAACTCCTCAAGAAGGGGGATGAGTCCAAAGTAGAATATCTGCATGCAAACAGCGTCCCCTAACTCTGCTTCTGCCGAAATGCTACAACGGTTTTGTCAGACTCTTCAGCTTCCCCCTAAACTTCATCAGCTTATTTCATCATTCCTAAGGACAAGGTGCTACTTATCCCCAACTTCACGCACCAAAAATGTTCCTGCTACCGACAAACTCGGTGTCAAATACAAGTACGATGGTTCAGCAGGAACGGACTTCGCCATTAAAAATACCGAAGAAAGATATGTCCTTATTCCTTGAAAGGTGCCTTCACATTCTGAAATGCATTGGAACATCTTGGCTATCTTCGGCCCTTTACACATGCCAAAGATCGGCAAACATCTTCATGCCGATTTGGACATAAACCTCCTCAAAGCCTCTTCTGAATAGTCTTGTCTTTTCCATTCGAACCTGTAGCATTAGACGGGCATCTCCGAAGACGAATATCCACAGGGCGGTGCGCCCTCAGTGGATTCTCAGGAGTGCGGCTTTTGGATCTGCTTCGATCATAATCCCGTAAACCGATAGGGCTTCTGGTCTTCATCTACATCTGCTTCGACCATAATCCCGAGAACCAATAGGGCAGAGAACCCTCTTCGGTCAATCAGGAAAATGGCTGTTGGGTCTTCATCTGCATCTGCTTCGACCATAATCCCGAGAACCAATAGGGCAGAGAACCCTCTTCGGTCAATCAGGAAAATGGCTGTTGGGTCTTCTTCGATCCCGAGGACGGCCTCGAGACATGTCTTTAAAGTGTAGGCTTTTTTCTAACGTGATCGGTTTGTCAGTCTGACCACCTCGGTATAGGGTTCTAAGCAGTATGCCTTCTACCCTTTTCCGACCACGGTCAGGTGTGGATTGAGCTTAAGTTTAGATTCGCTGGTGAGTATATTTGATCAAACTCTAGCTCACTTTGCTTGACTAGCTTTTTTTGCCAATATTCGCAAGCATGAAGTACTTCTTTGGTTCAGTTAGCCAAATTTGAAGCATGTAATGTGGACAAAGGTTTTGAAACCAATGTCTAGTTATAAATCTATGTGGGAATCTAATAGGGATCTTTTTGCCTTATTTGAATCCAAGACTGTCACTATGTCCATATTTGAAGATAATTGAATCTCCCATAAATAGTGGTGAAAGGAATTAAAAGAAGAAAAGAAGATGTGGGAGGCCAGTGGGTGGTTTCTGCGTTGGAGGACTCACGGATAGTGTATAGATGTGTTGGTAATTAAAAAGAGATTAAGTGGTGGCATAACACAAGAAGAGAATTTCAGCCCCTGCCTCTATCTCCCCTCTCTTTTTGTCCTCGTCTAATGGGAACATTTCTAGGTCTTTTTGCTTCCTCCTATATTTCTCATCCTTTCGTTAGTGAGCTGGTGTAAGAAATTCCTCGAACCAGGTTCAAATGAGGTTCTTTCTGGTCAGTTCATGGAAATTTGGTAGTTTTAGAGTCAATATAATTATATTTTTCTGGTTTGGATAAAAGGTTTTAAATTGATTATTGCTTTACCTTTTGCTTTCCTATGTTGGTACACCCCATAGTAAGTTGATATAAACCTTTTCTCATAGGTAGCTTTTTCTATATGATAAATGTGTGAATAAGTTTGAATATGATATTTTGTATAATTTGTATTTAACCATGACTGCTAATCCTTCTGAGGCTGAAGCATAACTTACCATAAGTTGCCTCACTTTATGCAAAGAAATTAATAAGAATGCAAAGATATTAATAAGAATGAAGGTCTTGCTTCTTTCTTTTTTATGTGTGCATACAGAGATTAGCAAATCAAATGGATTTGGTTATTCTAAGTTCGTCTATTACGCATGTCCAAATCTGTTCCATCTTCTAGTTCATGCATGAAGCTACTTTTCCGTATATAATTGGAGGCTGTTGCATGAGCTACAATTAGTTGCTTTACTATGATATGCTAATACCCAAGTTCCAGTCCATGTGACTGACATTATCTACAAAAAATAGAGAATTATATGTCAGATGAAGTGAGTTTGTTGGGTTTTTTTCTCCCTGCATTAAAAGTTATGTTGTGGCTTACCTAATTGCATTAAAAGTCATGTCGTGGCTTGCCTAATTATGTTGTAGGTATGTCTTGTTTAGATATTTTTGTTTGATTGAATTTATTTTTAGACTTCGTTCACTTTTTCCTCTTGTAGTTTCTCATTTGTATTGCAAATTATCTCTGACCTCAAGAACATAGCGATAATGCTTCCTAAGAACTATTGTGGTGTGATTAGACTTTAGAGTTAGTTGGACACTGATTTTCCAATTATAAATTAAATCAGAGACTTACATCCAAGTAAAAGTTTCTTGAAACGTTTTCCATCGAGAACTAGAAATTTGATTTATTCCAGAAGCCTTATGTAAGAGGCCAGGATGCTGAAGATGAATTGAGCAGAAATAATAATTATATTTGTACAAGTCAATTGCTTTTAATTTACGGTGTGCACATTCCAAAACCGGGTCTTCTGTTGACTAGTTTAGTAGTTTGATTGTGCAGGTGAATGCCAAGTTTGGAAACACTGACACATCTATTATATAGATTTCACGTCTCCAAATTTACCTTGGATAAAGATTAGTTTCCATGATGTAAGCACCAAGCAGAAATGCCATTTTGATTTATGTCATCATATGCGCGCGCATACTTGTATACATGCACAAAAGCTTCTCCAGAGTTAACTAATCATTTGATGGATGCCATTTGATAAGGCCTTTATAAAGGACATTTATTTTAAATATATTCCAGTAATTCAATATCATTGTCACTTGCTCTTCTTTCTAGTGAACTCATAGTGTGCTTGGCCTAGGTTTGTATATATAATATGCAATATTTATTACATTATTGCATCCACCTGTTATTTTCTTTTTTTTGTTGCTTGTTTCCCTTCTTTCAAGTACCTGTTATTTTGTAGAAACCCTGGGATTTTACTGGAAACCTGGTTGCAACCATTTTGGCATATGTTTTGTGTATAATGATTTTAACATTCATCCTTAGTAAGTGAAAAGCAGTGCTCGCGATATTCGTTCCCTGTTCTGTTCTAACAAATTGTTGGTAAGAGGACTTGATCTAATATCATGTAAATAAGGTCATTTATGTAGCTGGTTTGTCTTGGATGCTAATTTAAGTTTCTGTAACTGTCCTTTTGTTTGAAAATGTCCAGTAGACAGGGTGTTGATTTGAGCTATCAATGTGCTTGGGACAATTGTAGCAAAGAAGATTGGTATCATGCGTAGCATTTGTTTGGCTTCTTCTACTTGGGTGACTGAGCTTAGTGTCCATGGATATGTTGAACTTGTTTTTACACAAGCTTTGTTAAGGAACCTGCACGTCTTATACTTTATCATTATGTTACCTACTTGCTGTTTTTCGATCTGTTTTTGTTTCTAAGAAGTCCATACACTTGGGCCTTACTCGCTTTGAAACTAAAAATAGTGCATTCTTAATTGTGTACCTGTTTCATATATAGGATGTTAATGACAATGATGTCAACGATGGGGAAAGTGGCAATGATGGTGATGATGTTGGGTGCGATACATAGCGGCAAGGATGGATATCGTGATGTTTCAACATTCTATTTTGAACTACTAGTCTATTATTAGTCTATTTTATTAGGTAAAACTTTATTGTAACAAATTATTGTACCAGTATCTTGTGGCTCCTTTTTATTATTTAATAGTTAATGATGACATTGAATTATTATTAACTTTAATTTTATTTTTTATTTCGTATTTTTAAATTTTATGATTCTGGAAAAAAAAAAGCAAAAAATTAGTGACCTAAAAATTGATATGGTTTATCTGATACAGGATTAGAGACAGATTTGAAACAAAAGATTTTATTACAGATAATTTTTTTTTTGTACGGATTAATACCATAGCTATTTTTGAAACAGATCAGAAAACTGTCGTATTCTGTCTCAAAACATTTTTGTGCCAGATAATTAGAGACGGATTAGATACGAATTTTTGCGCAAGAAAAATAGTTGTTACCAATTTTGATACGAATTTGAGACGAAGTTCTCTGTCTCAATAAATTATGTATGCCAAAAAAAGGGCTAAATTATTTGAAACCAACAAAATCGGTTTCAAAAGTCAGCTCCCCATCGGTCAGTTTTGAGACAGATTTGACACGCATTTTTTTCGTATCTAACATTCTGAGATGGATTTGAGATCTCCGTATCTAAATTTTTTATTTGAGACGGACAGATTAGCGACGCGACCTACTGCCACAGATTTTGAGACGGATTTCCGTCTCAAAAGTGATTTTGAGACTGATTCTACTGTATTTGAGACGAATTTTTCCGTCTCAGATGTCGTGATTTTTGGTAGTGATTAAATCTACGTAAGTATCCCCCAATATATGTTTGTGGGAACTTATGTTTGAGAGGCTGACAAGGACCCTTTGGCATGCATGCTCTTCTTCATCTTGAATATTAGGATGATACTTTGATATTTCTTCCGCAACCCAGGGTCTGCTTCAAGATTTTCCAAATCTACTTTATCATCATCTTTTTTTTTTATTATTAGAACATGATTCATCAAATGCAAAAGCTTTTTTGAATACAAATTTAATTTGTCCATATATACTTGACTTATTGGTTGTTTAAAGATATTATGAGCTTAATTACAACAAAAAACAAAGTACTGACTACTGAAGTTTTCATTTAGATAATCTTTTCGGGATTTCATTTCATGGAAATATAAATACTCAAATACATATACTGATCATGATATACACCAACTACATTTCTTTAAGTAGATGTAGTGCATTTCATTTTTATTGGCAAAGTGTTTCTAAAAACAAACTCTTTCACAATCAATACTTCAAAAAATTATCAACTATATCATTAAAGTGAATAAAGTTTAATATATACACCAACCCAACTTAAAAATAGCAACAAGTAAAAACCCACAAAGTACTACACGTAGCTTCGCCTAATAAAGATGCATATATGTATGTCTAAATAAGCTTTCCATGGAAGGACTACCAATGAAGAAACAAGTAAAAATAAAAACTCAAAACCCTCCCCCTTTGATATCGGTATAATAGAAGAATATATATAAACAATTAAAGCATGCTACTTGTATTAAAATATCATATCCAAGGACCTTTCATATTATACTGATTTTAAGTGAAAGTGATTTTATATTTGCAAGGGTCTCCTCCAATTCACCGCACAAGGGAAAAATATACAGATGCGTTGAGACACAAATCAAACAAGTATCAAGAAGCTTGTTTAGGGCTATTATTCCTTACCCTCTCAAAAGATGGAATCTATCAGGAATTCACAAACCATGCAACAATTTGATATTTACGAATTACACATAAAACACTTAAACACATGATTATACAAAATTAAGAAAAAAACATTTTACATGTAGATAGAGTTACAGAGATAACCCAGAAACAATTAATTGAAATTACAAGAGATAAAAATCAGAAATGCAAAATCCATACTTCAGCTCAAACTGAAGTTTCTGGAACAAATTGGGTGAATTAAAATAGGCGTTGAACCTAAGCAGAACAAGTGGGGTGAAATAGGCGAAAGTGCATTAATACTACTACTTTTAATTATCTTATTGACAACAAAACTTTCAGAAAACAATACCACCTAACCAATAAAGGACGATATCTTTCAAATTTCAATCATATCCCGCAAAAAAATTTGGTGATACATTTTAATTACATAAATTAAGGTTTATGCTTACCTTTGAGAGAGAGACAATAACTACAAATCGAGAAACGAGCTGGCGGCAGAGAGAAATCGAGGAGACAAAGATGAGGGACGACTATTCAAAGAAAGCCGGAAAGCGGCAGAGAGAAATCGAGGAGACAGAGATGAGTAATCGAGCTAGCAGAGATGGAGCGGTTGAAAGGATCTGAATGAGAGAGAACGAGCGAGATGAGTCATTTCAGTTGGGTCAATTGACCCCAAAGTACTAAAGCTTCGCCCTGTTTGATCGAACAAGCATAGAGAACGCATGTACATCTATAGGCAAAGTTTTTTTGTTTATAGTGCCTTGTGTGTGAAATTTAAGGTTCTGTTTAATTGTCTCCGAATAACTCTTCGTGAATTTGCCTTTGATTCAGTCAGAGATAAATTGACAAAAAAAAATTGCCTCTTAATAGCTCTTAATTAATTAGGCGCAAAAAAAATTATATACCATTCAAAGGTACGTCTGAGCGAGGAAATATTTTTTTGGGACAAATATAACTTCTCGCGTTGCTCCTCTTCTCCTTAGCTGTTGCTCTTCTTCTTTAGCCGATAAATCTTCTCTCCTTTCTTCATTTATTGTTTGTTATTATCAATTGTTACATAATAAGATCACTCTTATAGCGTCTTTGCGTAACTGGAAGGAGATTTCTTTTTTCGATTTGCATAGGGATTGGAAGATTTGCTATAAGGCCATACTGTATAAAATTGGGGAGTCCGCATTTTTCTGCTACCATTATACACAGACAATCCATACATATATATTTATATATATATACATAGGGTCCGGTTCCTATCCGGGCTACTCCCGCATTTTCTTAAAATGCAGATTTTTTTTTTGCTCTTTTTTTAAAACAACTAAAAAAAATTTAATATTTTATGGAACTGAAATTTTTACATAATACAGTGTTTTTTGTGTGATTTGGATACATATAACAAAACAGGTCTATACAGTCTATACAGACCTGTTTTGTTATATGTATCCAAATCACACCCAAAACATTGTATTATGTAAAAATTCCAGTTCCATAAAATATTAAAAAAAAATTTAGTTTTAAAAAAAAAAGCAAAAAAAAAATAAAAAAATCCGCAAGTTAAGCCGGTCCGGGCTCCCGGACTGGATCCATTCTCATGTTTATGAGATCATATGTTTTGGTTCTTTGATAGCTTCCGCTTATCTAGATTCAACGAAATTATAAATTTCTAAGGTAAATATAGCTGCAATTATAAGTCTTTTTTGTGGAATTTCCTCAATCTTTAGTTGCAAAGTTTCTATCTTTTTTTCTTCTTTTATGTTCGTTGCTTTTCCTGTTTTTTAAATTTATATATGTATTGTTGCTAGGAGAAGGTTTGAAACTAACCCCAAGTTTTGAATTGACCTGAGTAATACAAAGATTTGAGCTTTCTCACTGCTGAATTGGAGAATTTCATTAAAAATAAAGAAATGATAAATTGCTATGTTTATTTTCATTCTGTGTTTCGAATTTGTGTTTTCTTTTTTAGATTAGATAATTTGATTCTTTGTCTATTACTCTTAGACCTGGCAATATAAATAGTTAACTGTTGGGTCAAACTATATTAACTGGAACCAAATGGGTCGGTTAACCATTTTTATTTATTCAGGTCGGTTATGGTTTGGACCCATATTTATTCAGGTCGGTTATGGTTCTGAACCAGTTAACCATTTTTCGACCCATATTTATATAACACTTTTTAATTTAAATTGTGCACTTTATTTCCTAATTTATTTCTTCGTTGAGTGTTATACTATTATACTGTTATACAATAATACACCCCACTACCCCACCCCCACCCCCACCCCACCCCCACCCCACCCCCACCCCCACGCCACCCCACCCCCAACCACACCCCCACCCCACCCCAACTTCAACCACACCCCCACCCCCAACCCCACCCCAACCTCAACCTACGCCCAACCACACCCACACCCTCACCCATCACTCCACCCCACCCCACCCCACCCCACCCCACACAACGCCACCCTACCCCCACCAAACTCCACCCCACCCTACCCCACCCACCCACCCACCCTACCCCTATCTTACCCCACCCACTCAACTCACCCCACCCACCTTACCCCACCCTAACCTATCCTACTTTACCCAACCCTACCCACGTACCCCCACCCCAACATCACCCACCACACTAATCCCCACACCCTACCCTACGCTACCCCCACCCTACCCCCCACCCACCCACCACCCCACTTACCCTATCCTACCCTACTCCACCCCACCCCACCCCACGCACCCACCCACCCACCCTATTCTATTCTACCTACCCACCTTACCCTATCCCACCCCCACCCCACCTACCCTACCCACCTACCCCACCCCCTACCCACCTACGCCCACCCCAACCCCACCCACGCACCTACCCTACCCACCCACCCACCCTACCCTGCCCTACCCACCCTCTCCACCCACTCTACTCCACCCTACCCACCCTATCCACCCACTCTACCCACCCTACTCAGCCACCTACCCACCCACCCACCTTACCCATGCACCCACCCACCCCACCCTATCCACCCACTCAACCCACCCAACCCACCCTACTCACCCTACCCACCCACACCCCTACCCCACCCACTTTACCCACCCACCTACCCTACCCTATCCACCCACCCACCTTACCCCCTACCCCACCCCTACCCACTCCCCCACCCCCACCCCCACCCCACCCCCTACCCCACCTCCACTAAAAAAAATAATATTATGTGATTATGTAAAAAAATAATATTACCCCACCCCACCCTACCCCACTCCACCCCCTACCCCACCCACCCCACCCACCCCCACCCACCCCACCCACGAAAAAAAATAATATTTTGTTACTATTTTCACTCCTCTTTACTTATGATAGATTATATAATAAAATTATCTCAAGCACAAATTATAATTAAATGCTATTATATTTTAGTTATTTATTTATGATACAATCACAATATAAAAAATATATAAAATTATAACAACTAATACAAATAAATATTTACATGAAACATCTTAAAATGGTTAATATGATTAATATAGTTTTTAACCATAACCATATGGTTCCAACCCACATTATCCATATTAAAAATGGTTAATATGATTTTAGTTGTTAAATGGTTGGTTAACCATATTTCAAAAACTAAAACCAACCCATAACCATATTTTGCCAGGTCTAATTACTCTATATATTCTCATATCTGGATTTGTTTAATATACTTTTCAAACCTAGATTCATTTGTTCTCTTTGGCTTCTATTTTGGGTAAAGACAGAGGTATCAAATTGGGGATCTCAAATATTTTTCAAATACTCATCATCATAATTTCCTTGGTATGTATGTAATAAATGATCTGGAAAATTCAAATTGCATATTCTTATATGGTACAATTAAGTAAAACATTTTCAATCTTTGCTTGATGTATTCTTAATTCAGTTTGGGCCTGCGATTATATATTCTTTATAAGGCAACAACCATATCAAAAGTTGAATAAAAAGTCATGTCATTAACATCAATTGAATTGTTGTTTCATAGTTTTTATAAATTTGCGTCTGACTGCCCCTCGCCTATTGAAATATTATTTCTGAGTTTTTTGTGATCTGTTAATTGCGAACTCTTTCTTTTCTTTTGTTTGAATTTAGTGGGCGATAATATATGTAATTACAAGTTCTTGACCTTGTTTCACTTCTTTTCAGGTAATTATCTTATAATTATTTTGTTGGAGAACCGAAAGAATCGAGATTCCATAATTTTCTTATCTGCCTTATTATTTAGTGTGCTAATGGTTTAACCATAAAGCTACTATCTTCTTCAGTACTATAGTTGCTCAAACGATTAGGGAATGCTGAAAGACGTACGTCGGAGCAAAAAGGTCTTTCTTTGAGGTTAATGAGTATGAAGCTCCTCCATTTGAGCTATTCTCATTTATCCTTGGTGAGATTGGACTCATAAATTACGCCACTTTCCAACTATGTGGTAAAATGTCCGCTTTAGTTATATATTTTGGGGGTCAAGTCGTATCATATCAAGACCTCTGTGAAGATGGTTGCGTTTTATGGTCTTGAAATAAAGAGTCGTAACTAATTATATTGGACATATTTCATTAGCTGGGGATTTTTTTTATATATTATTGTGTATAACTGTGGTAACTTGTTATGGAACATAAAGGGTGTGTGTTGATGGACCACTATGAGTTAGGAAAATTCTTAGGGCAAGGCACCTTTGCTAAGGTCTACCATGCAAGGAACCTCAAAATTGGCATGAATGTGACCATTAAGATGATCGACAAAGAAAAGGTTACAAAGGTTGGGATGATTGAGCAAATTAAGCGATAGATTTCTGTCATAGGACTGGTTAGACATCCCAATGTGGTGCAGTTTCATCAGGTCATGGCCATCAAATCCAAGATTTATTTTTAATGGAACATGTAAAAGACGGTGAGCTCTTTAACAAGGTGGCCAAAGAGAAGCTCAAGGAGGATGCTACAACGAAATATTTTCAACAGTTGATTAGTGCTGTTGACTTTTGTCATAGTAGAGGTGTTTATCACAGAGATTTAAAACTAGAGAACATATTAATGGATGAGAATGAGAATCTCAAGGTCTCAGACTTTGGATTAAGTGCCCTTACTGAATCAAAGTGTCAAGATGGATTACTTCACACCACCTGTGAAACACCTGCCTATGTTGCTCCGGGAGTAATTGTTAGAAAAAGTTATGATGGATGCAAGACTGATATCTGGTTATGCGGAGTGATTTTGTACGTTCTTTTGGCAGGCTATCTTTCATTCCGTGATTCAAATCTGATGGAATTGTATAGGAAGATTGGTAAGGCAGAGTTCAAGTATCCCAATTTTGAAACGAATGGCTCCTTACCCTTTTACAGTACAAAGTGATATAGTTATCACTTACTTCGCAATCCATAATTTTATAAGGAAGCATAACCTTAAGGATGAATTGTTTACTCAATATGATCGAGATAACATGTTTGACGATAAAGTGGAGCAAAATGAAGGAAATAAAGAAGAGGGACGAGATGAACCGCAATTGGGTGATCAAGGCATAGAATTTATGGTTAATCTATATGAACAAATTGCACTTCAATTCTTAACAACTGCTTGAAGTTAATTTAATTTGTATGTGTGACGCCCCCAAAATAGGTATACATGTTAGACCCCAGCTTATTAATGAATAAAATCAAATTTTCTCTAAATATTATTGTGAATAATAAGGGGTTAATTTGATATAATACTTTGGTTATGGGTGAAATGTGCAAATTTTGTAAAATAAGCAAGTGGTTATAAAATATTCATTTTGTCGGGGAATATTCGTTTGGTCGTAGAATATTCTTGCTGTCGGGGAATATTCGTACGACGGCGCATCCTTGTGTGGGTTCCATAACGGAAAGCGATTGGATGAAGAAAACGACAAGTATAAGTTGTTTATAAATAACGGCGTAGTTGTTACCGTTAATACTGTTAGAATACCCGGTGGTTAAAATACAGTAGCACACAGTATTGCACCAATTATTGATTCTTACGTAAGAAGGCACTACTCAATAATTGTTACTGTGGTTATTATTCAATATTTTATTGATTCAATAATTGCTGCGTTGATATTTTATATTATTGTTGTTTCAATAATTATTGCTCCACAGTATTTTCCTTTATCAGATCAATAATTCATATTATTTGAATAATATTATTAGATAACATTATTGGCAATGTCTAGAAAGTTCTGTCTAAGGAGAGGTTTGGTCATCTAATTGCGCGCCAGTAAGGATAAATCCTTATTGGAAAGCCCCCTCTTTCCTGGGAACGGCCTGGTTGTCATAAATGTGATTCTATAATAGTATTTGTGAATAATTAATTATTGATTCATATGATAAGGAAATATTTATTTTATGTGGATATAAATGAGGGATATATTTTTGTGGTTAAAAATGAAGGAGTTAATATTGAGGTTTTTATCAGTATTTTTATCGGAATGGAGGTATTAAAAATCAGGATTTTTGAGATATTTTGCGGGGGTTATAATTTTTAATCCGACCGTTGAATCGTGGTAATTTTTGGATATGTTATACATATATAAGTTGAGTATATGTCCACAAATTTTGAACCGTTAAAAATAAACGTATGATTTATTATGAATTTTACGAGATGACTGGTTCAGAAATTGTTAAATTTTCGGAGTTAATCATTTTGGTGGAAAATTCTAGAATTGGTGAGCCCGACTCTTGGTTGGTGAAGAAATGTGCTGAGATTTTTATTCAAATATGGCGGGTGGGAATAGTAGCAGGTAAAGCCATCAGGTTGCAGGTTAAGTCTGCTTCGGCGTGCTAACATTTTCCTATAAATAGAGGGCTAAGTTAGAATTGAAAATCACACTATAAACAAGTTTTTTCTCTTTCTCTCTCTAGATTATTGAGGTATTTTGTGAGTATTTAGATACTTTGAGAGGTTCTATTCATCAGAGCAAGTTTCTTTCAGCCTTATACCGGTATTCTGACCAGAAGTACTGATATTTTGAGGTAAGAGATATTATTTTCTTCTTAATGATATTATTTTCTTCAATATCATTATGCTGAAATATTGATATGAACTTTTTATCAAATTTGGAACTTTTTGTGTCGGGATTACTATTCACGTATACGTTACTATTCACGTATACGGCACTATTCACGAATACGACACTATTCACCAAAAATAAAATTTTTCCTTTTTGTCCAAGATGTCTATTATGGTTACTATCTTTGATTGTATCCATGTTTTGATCTTTATTTTTGAATTCTGCTTCATAATTAATTATTATGAAATATTATTGATCTTGGATAAACCGTTATACGAATCCCTACTATTTGTCCTTCTGTCTCACTAGATTCGTTCTCTTTAAGATATTTTTCATCATACTCAGTCCTAAATGATGATATTACTGAATATCTTTGGCCTGTAGTGCAAAGATGTATGATTACTTGATGAATATCTTTGGCCTGTAGCGCAAAGATGAACAGGTGTTGAGATGAACATGACTGACAGGTGATACAAATGAATATCTTTGGCCTGTAGTGCAAAGATGAATATTTGGATAAAGATGATTATTAATTGATGTTACAGGGATAAAATATTGATGATGGACTTTTAAATCTTAGAAGAAAGTAGAATTCATTCTCTACTTGACTCTTATAATGGTTTGTTGTTTCCGCTGCAGTTGTTGATCTAAAACTTGTTGTCGATTATATTCTATCAGATTTTTCCCTGTTGAATACTAATGATAATTTGTTGTATATTATCTTAGTCATAATATTCTTTACTGGGCTAGTTGAGCTCACCCTTTTCCTTTTTGTTCCATTTTTCTTCTCAGGAGGTGAGAACATAGCAGGATCTAGTCGGGGTATGGAGTGATGGTTCTAGAAAGATGTTTTAGCAGTCCTCACTATTTCTGTGAAATAGTGTTTGAATAATTGTATTGAGAACTTATTTGAGTGTGGATATTGTCTAGAAGACAATATTTGTATTTAAACTCACAGTATGTGTTGTCGTATTTTGCACGACAATTGTATTATTGAATTTGTAGTTTGCTTTCTTTACCATGTATTTGGCGACTCAGAATGGGTGTTGTATACCTATTTTGGGGGCGTCACAGTTGGTATCAGAGCTTAGGGATATGATCCCTGGCTGAGATGTGAGACAAGAACTAGGAGGGGAGAGACGGGAAATTCCTTCGCTAGTATGACCTGACTAAGTTTATTTGGTATTTATTTGGTCGGTTAGAGTATAGGGATAATATATGACATGACTATTAACCCTTGTTTTATGGCAGTATTTAAGAATGGCAGCTGAGAACGTTAATAATGGAGTAAATCAGACCGTGGAGACACCTTTGATCACCACACAGGGGAACATGCAACAGGAAGGCAATATTCCTCCTGTAAACAACGTTACCGAGCAAACGATGAATGATGGAATATTTAGGAGCTTTTTGCAGTTCATGCAAAATTAGACGAGGGAGACTCGTGTACAGAATACAGGTGGAAATGATAACAACGTGCGGTTTGTCACAGCCAAGCAGTTCAAGGAATTGGGACCACCAGAATTTAGGGGAAAGCCGGATCCGATCATGGCGAAAACGTGGGTCAAGCAAATTACCAAGATATTCGATGTCTTGGGATGCACGGAGGAACAGAAGGTTCCATTCGCCACATTTATGTTCCGCGGTGAGGCAGACTACTGGTGGGAGTCTGTGAAGCGTACCCAGCCTGACACACTCAACATGTCCTGGGAAACATTTCAAAAACTGTTCAATGACAAGTACTTTCCTGAAAGTATTCGTCATATGAAGGAGGTGGAGTTTATCAGACTGGAACAAAACAACATGACGGTGTCCCAGTACGAGGCGAAGTTTGCAGAGTTATCCAGGTTTGCACCTCATTTGGTCGAAAATGAGGAACGAATGACAAGGATGTTTCTGAGAGGTCTAAAACCCGAGATTCGACAATATCTTATCTCTCATAAATTTTCTTTATATTCAGATGTTGTAAACAGGGCTCAATTATTAGAGCGAGATAATGAGTATGTGCAACCGAGGGACCACAACCAGGGTCATACAGGTGGCGGCAGTCATCGAAGCAATGAAAATCAGCAGGGAGAAAAATATTCGGACAAAAGCGGTAACCACTCTGGTGGTAATCGTGGTCGTGATAATAAAAGGAGCGAGTCGGGAGGAGATTTCAAGAAGAGAAGGTACAACAATGATAACGTGAAGACGTCAACCCAAACTACCCACAACAATCCAAGGTATGTTATAACTGTGAAAAGGATGGTCATATAGCTCGAGAGTGTTCTGTAGCAAAACCAAGTTCAGCGGGGATGGTGACTCCAAAAGCTGTCCCGGATAAGTCAAAATCAGCGGTTCCTGGAAGAGCGTTTGTCGTGACTGGCCAAAACGCGAGAAACCCGAACGAGGTGATCACGGGTAAGCTAATCTTGAATTCTTGCGAAGTTTATACTTTACTAGATACCGGTTCTACCCATTCTTTTATCTCTCCTGCTTGTGCTCAACGTTTAAACTTGACTCCGGAGAAATTGGATTTTGACTTGTCTGTTGAAATTCCGTTGGGTGAAACCTTCGTTACATCTACAGTTTCTAAATCTTGCATGATCCAAGTTGGCACTATCACATTACCTGTTGATCTTATCTCTTTAAAGATACTTACTTTTGATGTGATTTTAGGAATTGATTGGTTAACCACTCATCATGCTAAAATTGATTATTTTTGTAAGGTTGTTAGTTTTCATATTCCTAACCAACCTGTCATACGAATTCAAACTACTAAACCACTAAAATCAATCACTGTCATATCAAGCCACAAAGCTATTCGTTTATTGAAAAACAGATGTCAAGCTTTCTTAGCCCATGTTATGGATTTGAACAAAGACAAGTTAGATTTGAATAATATTTCTATTGTTAGAGAATTTCCCGATGTATTTCCTGAAGAACTTTCTGGTCTACCCCCAGAACGTGAAGTTGAATTCTTTATTGACCTTGAACCCGGTACAAAGCCCATTTCTAAAATCCCATATCAAATGGCTCCTATTGAACTTCAGGAGTTAAAAGTCCAACTACAGGAGTTATTAGACATCGGTTTCATTCGTCCTAGTACATCTCCTTGGGGTGCTCCTGTTTTATTCGTAAAGAAGAAAGACGGGAGTATAGGACTTTGTATCGACTATAGGGAATTGAACCATGTCACCATCAAGAATAGGTATCCGCTACCTCGCATTGATGACCTTTTCGACCAGTTGCAAGGAGCACAATTCTTTTCAAAGATCGACCTTCGTTCTGGATATCATCAGCTGAAGATTAAAACTGAGGATATTCCAAAGATTGCCTTCAGAACTCGGTACGAGCATTATGAATTCTTAGTCATGTCTTTTGGATTGACTAATGCTCCTGTTGCCTTCATGGATATGATGAACCGTGTATTCAAAGAATATTTGGATCAGTTCGTTGTTGTCTTTATTGATGACATCCTCATCTATTCCAAAAGCCGTGAAGATCATGAGCGCTATTTGAAGCTGATATTGCAAAGGCTTCGTGAAAACAAGCTATATGCCAAACTGAAGAAATGCGAGTTCTGGCTTGAGGAAGTAGCATTCCTTGGGCACGTGGTGTCAAAACATGGAGTATCTGTCGACCCGGTGAAGATTGAAGCCATACAAAGTTGGGAGCAACCGAAGTACGTAGCTTTCTGGGCTTAGCTGGTTATTATTGGAGATTTGTGGAAGGATTTTCTCGAATCGCTACTCCGTTAACTCAGCTGACTAGGAAAGATACAAAATTCGTATGGAGTGAGGAATGCGAGAAGAGTTTCCAAGAACTCAAGAGGAGACTCATTTCGGCACCTGTTCTGACAATACCATCTGGTTCGGATGGATTTGTTATCTACAGCGATGCTTCAGGCAAAGGGTTAGGATGTGTTCTCATGCAACATGAGAAAGTCATAGCCTATGCCTCGCGACAACTCAAAAAATATGAGAGGAATTATCCTACTCATGATTTGGAGTTGGCAGCAGTCGTTTTCGCGTTGAAGATCTGGAGACACTACCTGTATGGGGAGAAAGTGGAGATCTATACAGATCATAAAAGCCTCAAATATTTCTTCACCCAAAAGGAACTCAACATGCGGCAGCGACGTTGGCTCGAGCTGTGGAAAGATTACGATCATACCATCCAATATCATCCTGGAAAAGCAAACGTAGTAGCTGACGCATTGAGTAGAAGATCATATGCAGGTACGAGTGCAATGTTGTTAACACAAAGGCCCATTTTTTATGACTTGCAAAGGAAGGAGATAGAGATGAAGGCTCCAAGTACCCACATGATGATATCAAATATACGAGTAGAACTGACTTTAATCGATAAAGTTAAAGCTGCTCAAGCTACGGACATAGAGCTGATGCGTATGAAGAAGAAAGTGCAAGAAGGTGCTATTCCAGAAGCAAGAATTGATGAAGAAGGAATACTTCGAGTCAACTCCAGACTTTGTGTTCCTAACGATTTTGACTTGAAGCATAGAATAATGATGGAGGCACACAACACACCGTTTGCAATCCATCCTGGGAGTACCAAAATGTATCACGATCTTCGACATACATTTTGGTAGAGCAATATGAAAAGAGAGATCGCGGAGTTTATCTCGAGGTGTTTAACTTGTCAACGTGTAAAGGCGGAGCATCAAGTGCCAAAGGGTCCATTGCAACCACTTAAGATCCCTAAAATGGAAGTGGGAACACATTACCATGGATTTCGTTACAGGTCTTCCTAAGGTTTCTCAAGGCATAGGTGCGATTTGGGTTATTATTGATAGATTAACAAAGTCTGCTCATTTCTTACCGATACGTGAGACTTATTCCCTTGAACGTCTTGCTAGTATGTATGTGAACGAGATTGTGAGATTGCATGTCATGCCAGTATCCATAGTTTCGGATCGTGACCCAAGATTCACTTCACGATTTTAGGTTAGCTTGCAGAAAGCTATGGGCACGGATTTACGATTCAGTTCGGCATACCATCCTCAAACGGACGGACAATCAGAGAGGACTATTCAAACTCTTGAAGATCTATTAATACTCTGTGTCCTAGATCTCAAAGGGAGTTTGGATAAGTACCTACCATTGGTGGAATTCTCCTACAACAACAGTTATCAGGCGAGCATAGGTGTGGCTCCATTCGAGGCGTTGTATGGAAGAAAATGTCGTTCTCCTGTATGCTGGGACGAGGTGGGTGAAGCAACATTGTTGGGACCAGAGTTGGTACGCATGACTACAGAGAAGATCCAAACGATTCGACAACGTATACAAACGACACAGGATCGACAAAAGAGTTATGCGGATCTTCATCGGAAGGACGTGGAATTTAATATTGGGGATCATGTATTGTTACGTGTTGCACCATGGAATGGGAGTTACAAGATTTGGGAAGAGAGGAAAGCTCAATCCCAGAATTGTTGGTCCATTTGAGATTCTTGAGCGAATAGGAAATGTGGCATATAGACTCGCATTACCTCCAAGCATGTCTCGTGTTCATAATGTTTTTCACATATCTATGCTTCGTAAATATGTTAAAGACCTGAACCACATTATTGAGTTAGAACCAGACGAGATAGTTGAAGATTTAACGTACGAGGAGGTACCTGTTAAGATCTTGGATAGAAAAGAGCATGTCCTACGCACAAAGGTTATGCCACAAGTTAAGGTTTTGTGGAGAAACCATGCTATTGAAGAAATGACCTAAGAATTGGAATCAGAAATGAAAGCGAGGTATCCTCACCTTTTCGAAATATCAGGCACGTACGTCAATTTCGAGGACGAAATTTCATAAGGAGGGGAGGTTGTAAGACCCCAGCTTATTAATGAATAAAATCAAATTTTCTCTAAATATTATTGTGAATAATAAGGGGTTAATTTGATATAATACTTTGGTTATGGGTGAAATGTGCAAATTTTGCAAAATAAGCATGTGGTTATAAAATATTCATTTTGTCGGGGGATATTCGTTTGGTCGTGGAATATTCTTGCTGTCGGGGAATATTCGTACGACGGCGCAGCCTTGTATGGGCCCAATAACGGAAAGCGATTGGATGAAAAAAATGACAAGTATAAGTTGTTTATAAATAACGGCGTAGTTATTACCGTTAATACTGTTGGAATACCCGGTGGTTAAAATACAGTAGCACACAGTATTACACCAATTATTGATTCTTACGTAAGAAGGCACTACTCAATAATTGTTACTGTAGTTATTATTCAATATTTTATTGATTCAATAATTGCTGCGTTGATATTTTATATTATTGTTGTTTCAATAATTGTTGCTGCACAGTATTTTCTTTTATCAGATCAATAATTCATATTATTTGAATAATATTATTAGATAACATTATTGGCAATGTCTAGAAAGTTCTGTCTAAGGAGAGGTTTGGTCATCTAATTGCGCGCCAGTAAGGAGAAATCCTTATTGGAAAGCCCCCTCTTTCCTGGGAACGGCCTGATTGTCATAAATGTGATTCTGTAATATTATTTGTGAATAATTAATTATTGATTCATATGATAAGAAAATATTTATTTTATGTGGATATAAATGAGGGATATATTTTTATGGTTAAAAATAAAGGAGTTAATGTTGAGGTTTTTATCAGTATTTTTGTCGGAATGGAGGTATTAAAAATCAGGGTTTTTGAGATATTTTGCGGGGGTTGTAATTTTTAATCCGACCGTTAAATCGTGGTAATTTTTGGATATGTTATACATATATAAGTTGAGTATATGTCCACAAATTTTGAACCGTTAAAAATGAACGTATGATTTATTATGAATTTTACGAGATGGCAAGTTTAGAAATTGTTGAATTTTCGAATTTAATCATTTTGGTGGAAAATTCTAGAATTGGTGGGCCCCACTCTTGGTTGGTGAATAAATGTGCTGAGATTTTTATTCAAATATGGTGGGTGGGAATAGTAGCAGGTAAAGCCATCAGGTTGCAGGTTAAGTCTGCTTCGGCGTGCTAACATTTTCCTATAAATAGAGGGCTAAGTTAGAATTGAAAATCACACCATTAACAAGTTTTCTCTCTTTCTCTCTCTAGATTATTGAGTGTATTTTGTGAGTATTTAGATACTTTGAGAGTTTTTATTCATCAGAGCAAGTTTCTTTCAGCCTTATACCGGTATTCCGACCAGAAGTACTGATATTTTGAGGTAAGGGATATTATTTTCTTCTTAATGATATTATTTTCTTCAATATCATTATGCTGAAATATTGATATGAACTTTTTATCAAATTTGAAACTTTTTGTGTCGGGGTTACTATTCGCATATACGTTACTATTCACGTATGCAGCACTATTCACGAATACGGCACTATTCACCGAAAAATAAAATTTTTTCTTTTTGTCCAAGATGTCTATTATGGTTACTATCTTTGATTGTATCCATGTTTTGATCTTTATTTTTGAATTCTGCTTCACAATTAATTATTATGAAGTATTATTGATCTTGGATAAACCGTTATACGAATCCCTACTATTTGTCCTTCTGTCTCACTGGATTCGTTCTCTTTAAGATATTTTTCATCATCATCAGTCCTAAATGATGATATTACTGAATATCTTTGGCCTGTAGTGCAAAGATGTATGATTACATGATGAATATCTTTGGCCTGTAGTACAAAGATGAACAGGTGATACAAATGAATATCTTTGGCCTGTAGTGCAAAGATGAATATTTGGATAAAGATGATTATTAATTGATGTTACAAGGATAAAATATTGATGATGAACTTTTAAATCTTAGAAGAAAATAGAATTCATTCTCTACTTGACTCTTCTAATGGTTTGCTGTTTCCGCTGCAGTTGTTGATCTAAAACTTGTTGTCGATTATATTCTATCAGATTTTTCCCTGTTGAATACTAATGATAATTTGTTGTATATTATCTTAGTCATAATATTCTTTACTGGGCTAGTTGAGCTCACCCTTTTCCTTTTTGTTCCATTTTTCTTCTCAGGAGGTGAGAACATAGTAGGATCTAGTCGGGGTATGGAGTGATGGTTCTAGAAAGATGTTTTAGCAGTCCTCACTATTTCTGTAAAATAGTGTTTGAATAATTGTATTAATGACTTATTTGAGTGTGGATATTGTCTAGAAGACAATATTTGTATTTAAACTCACAGTATGTGTTGTCGTATTTTGCACGACAATTGTATTATTGAATTTGTAGTTTGCTTTCTGTACCATGTATTTGGCGACTCAGAATGGGTGTTGTATACCTATTTTGGGGGCGTCACAATACAACACCCATTCTGAGTCGCCAAAATACATGGTACAAAAACAACTATATCTTTACTATTATAACATAAGAACTGTGAGTTTAAATACAAATATTGTCATCTAGACAATATCCACACTCATATAAGTCCTCATTACAATTATTGATACATTATTTCACAAAAATGGTGAGGACTACTAAAATAACTTCTAGAACCATCATTCCATACCCCGACTAGTACTCGCTACATTCTCACCTCCTGAAAAAAATGGAACAAAAAGGAAAAGGGTGAGCTCAACTAGCCCAGTAAAGAACATTATGACTAAGATAATACAGAATAAATTATCGTTAGTCTTCAATAGGAAAAAATCTAATAGAATACAATAGACAACAAATTTTAAATCAATATTCGCAGCGGAAAATAATAATTCATAGAAGAGTTACGTAGAGAATGAAATCTACTATTATCTATGAATTTAAAAGTCCATCATCAATATTTTATCCCTGTAACATCAATCAATATTCATCTTTGCACTACAAGCCAAAGATATTCATCAGTTGGTCATGTTCATCTCAACACCTGTTACTAAACAAATTTTAGAGAGTGAAAAGGAAGGATAAAAAAGAAAGTTCTTATGCTAAGCCCCCTTATTATGGCCAAAACTTAACCCACATCTACCACACCACATGTTTCACATTTCAGATTACTTTTAACCTATATCGTTCATCATTTATCCACATGTTTCACATTTTAGGATTATCTTTAATCTATACCATTCATCAACTATCCACACATTATACATTTCAATATTATCTTTAATCTACCACACACGTTTCACATTTCAGGACACATGTTACACATTTCAAAATTACCATTTAATCTACCACACGTACGTTTCACATTTCAGGACACACGTTACACATTTTAAGATTATCTATGACGCCCACTGTAAGACCCCAACTTTTTATAAATAAAATCAAATTTTTCTCTAATTATTATTTTGAATAATAAGGTATTAATTTGATATAATACTTTGGTTATGAGTGAAATGTGCAAATTTTTGTAAAATAAGCAAGTGGTTATAAAATATTCATTATTGTCGGGGAATATTCGTTTGGTCGTGGAATATTCTTACTGTCGGAGAATATTCGTACGACGGCGCAACCACTTATGGGCCCCATAACGGAAAACGGTCGGATGAAGAAAACGACAAGTTTGAAATTTTATAAATAACGGCGTAATTATTACCGTTAACACTGTTAAAATACTCGGTGGTTAAAATACAGTAATACGCGTGGTTGCACAGTAGCACACGGTATTGCACAGTATATTTGAATTATTGATTCTTATGTAAGAAGACACTACTCCATAATTGTTATAGTAATTATTGTTCAATATTTTATTTTATTGATTCAAAAATTGCTACGTTGATATTTTATATCATTGTTGTTTCAATAATTGTCACTTCATAGTATTTCCCATTATCAGATTAATAATTCATATTATTTGAATAATATTATTAGATAGCATTATTGACAATGTCTAAGAAAATTTTGTCTAGAAAAGAGGTTTGGTCACCTAATTACGCGCTAGTAAGGAGAAATCATTATCAGAAAGCCCCCTTCTTTCTTGGGAACGACCTGGTTGTCATAATTGTGATTCTATAATATTATTTGTGAATAATTAATTATTGATTTATTTGATAAGAAAATATTTATTTTATGTGGATATAAATAAAAGAATTAATACTGAGGTATTTTATCATTATTTTGTCAGAATAGAGGTATTAAAAATTATCCATATGTGGATTTCGGTAATTTTTTGTTTGGAATTTGGAAAAACTTATATCTACAAAGTTGTAGAGAATTTAATTTCCTATGGAATGGACATAAAATTCATATTTTTCTGATAAAAGAGCTATTTATTATAAATTATTGAAATTTTGAAAATAAATATTTTTATTAAAATTATGGGTGAGACCCACTTTTGTCCTTTGTTGATAAAATGTGCTGAATTAATTTTTCAAAAGTGGTGGGCTTGAATCTTCAAAGATGAGTGCTACGAAGAAGCCACCTTAGGTAATTTTGTCAACTATGGCGTTCTGCCATTTTTCTATAAATAGGGTGCTTATTTAGAATTGAAAATCACATCAGAATTTGAAGTTTTTTCTCTCTATATTATCGAGCGTATTTTGTGAGTATTTAGATACTTTGAGAGTTGCTATTCAGTGCAAGTTTCCTTCAGCATTATATCCGATATTCCAGTCAGAAGTACTGTTCTTTTGAGGTGAGGGATGTTATTTTCTTCATAAATGATATTATTTCTTTCAATATCATTATGCCAAAATATTGATATAAATTTTATTGTAGAATTTTTACCTTTTTGCGTCGGAGTTACTATTCACGTATACGGCACTATTCACATATACGGTACTATTCATGAATACGACACTATTTACAGAAAAATAAAATTTTCTCTTCTTATCCAAGATGTATATTATGATTATTATTTTTTATTGTATCCATGTTTTGATCTTCATTCTTAAATTTTACTCTACTATGGTTTATTTTGGAGTATTTTTGAACTTGGATAAACTAAACTACGAATCCCTAATCTTTGATCTTTTATCTCACTGGATTCGTTTCTATAAAATATTTTTCATCATCCTTAGTCCTAAATGATGATATTACTGAATATCTTTGACATGTAGTACAAAGATGAATGATTAACTGATGAATATCTTTGACTCGTAGTGCTAAGATGAACAGGTGTTGAGATGAGTATGACCAACTGGTGATACAAATGAATATCTTTGGTCTGTAGTGCAAATATGAATAATTGATTCAAGATGTATATAGATTGATGTTACAGTGATAAAATATTGATGATGTACTTTTAAATCTTAAAAGATAGTAGAATTCATTCTCTTCTTGACTCTTCTAATGAATTGTTATTTCCGCTACGAATATTGATCTAAAACTTGTTGTCTATTATATTTTATCAAATTTTTTTCTGTTGAAGACTAATGATAATTTGTTGTATATTATCTTAGTCATAATATTCTTTATTTGGATAGTTGAGCTCACCCTTTTCTTTTTTATTTTATTTTTCTTTTCAGGAGGGGAGAATATAGCGGGAACTAGTCGGGGTGTGGCGTGATGTTTTCAGTCAGTTGTTTTAGCAGTCCTCACTATTTTATAAAATATTGTGATAATAATTGTAATGAAGACTCCTTTTGAGTTTGAATACTGTCTATTAGACAATATTTGTATTTAAACTCACAGTATATGTGTTGTCGTATTTTGCACGACAAAATACGACAAAACGTAGCTGAGAGTTTTAACACAAATTTTGTCTCGTAGACAATATCCAAACTCAAATGGAGTTCTCATTACAATTATTATCACACTATTTTATAGAATAGTAAAGACTACTATAGCCACCATCTTGGACCATCACTCCATTCCCCAACTAGTTTCAGCTATATTCCCATTTTTTGAAGAGAACAATGAAAGCAAAGGGTTAGCTCAACTACCCAGTAAAGAATATTATGACTAAGATAATGCAGAATAAATTATTGTTAGCCTTCAACAGTGTAAAACTAATAGAATACAATAGACAACAAGTTTAACTACAGTGGAATAAATAATCCATTAGAAGAGTCAAGAAGAGCATAATATCTACTACCTTCTATGATTTAAAAGTTCATCATCAATATTTTATCGCTGTAACACAGCTAAATAAATAATTCACATCACCGAATTATCCATGCACTACGGGCTAAGGATATATTCGCTAGTTTCACATTAACGAATTATTCATGCTGTAAGGCCCCAACTTTTATGAATAAAGATTAATTTTTTCTAGAAATATATTTTTAAATATTATGGTGTGAATTTGTTATAATGTTATAGTTGTGGGTAAAATTTATAAATTTTACAAAGTAAGCAAGTTGTTATAAAATATTCGATTGGCCGGGGAATATTCGTTTTATCAGGGAATATTCGTACGACGGCACAATCATTGGTGGACCTCACAACGAAAGTATTGTCAGAGTTAAAAAACGACAGAAATATCTTTTTATAAAATAACGACGAAAGTTTTACTGTTAAACTGTTAAAATACTCGGTGATAAAAGGACAATAATACGCGTGGTTGCATAGTAGCACACGGTATTAATTATTAATGCTTACGTGAGAAGTCACTTAATTATACTTAATTATTGCTATAGTAATTGCTGTATAATATCTTTCATATTATTGATTCAATTATTGTCACAGTATCATCTGTATAATATTTTATATTATTAAATCAATAATTAAGACGACAAAGTTATTCATATTATTATTTATAATATTGACGAATACTAAAAAGTTCTGTCGAAGAAAGGGGTTTGGTCACCTAATTGCGTGCCAATAGGGAAAAATCCTTATTGGAAAGCCCCCTATTTCCTGGGAATGATCTGGTTGTTAAATATTGTGAGTTATACTATTAATGATGAATAAGTTCGTGTTGATTAAAGATAAAGTTGATATTTTTATTGTGTTGGGATTATTAGTGTTAGTGAAAATCGACATTTATTTCGATAATAATTGATTTCTGGAGGTTATATTGACCAATCGGGTAATTAATCGGATAAATGAGTAATTAATTGCTACTTGTTCGCATGCATATAACTATTTGTTCAAATGGATGGAACTATTAATTCACATGCATGTACTATTGATTCACATGCATGTACTATTAGGAGAGGTGGTGTAAGTTTGATAATACTTGTAGGACTAAATTAAAAATAGAGGAAAAGATGAAGGTACTATAATATAATAATTCGAGCCCCAAAACGTGCAATTATCAAAATTATGTTTTCCTATAAATAGAAGCTCATTCTTCTTTCATTCTCACCAATTCACTAAGACTCATAAGAGCAATTATAGAGAGAGAAGCTACTGAGAGAGAAGCTATAGAGAGAAAGAAGAAGAATATTCTGCTACTTCACTATTTCAGTATTCAGTCTTCTTCTAAGGTAAGTGATATTATTTTTGTTCAGTATTCGTAAGAAATAATATTTTCTTCCATACTCTGTAGTATGTGGGTAATATTACTTCGTTTTGTATTCCTAATTCTACATTCATTCTGTTAAAGTATTACTTCTATACTCCGTGAAATTAGTAGAATATCTTTGATATTTGCACTTCATCCAGTATCTTTTCATGAAAATATTATTCTGAGCATTATTGATAATTATTGATCTTTTCATGCCGAAATACTATTCACTGGGTACTATTCATAAAGTACTACTCATGGGTACTATTCACAAAGTACTATTCACGAAGTACTATTTACTCGAGTACTATTCACCTGGAGAACTATTTATGACAAAAAATAATGATTTCTTTGCTGTCCAAATCATTTTTGATACAATATTATTCTTGAATTTTACTCCACAAAGCAGTATCATATTGACAATTTGGACATTATTGAATTCTGAATAAATTAAATTATAAATCTTTAAAAATTTATCATCTGTTTTCTTTTAATTGAATTCTTATATCATTGTCATCATCCTCATGCTTATATTGTGATGAAAGTCATCTTTGGCTTATGTGCATAGATGGACTGTTGATTGATATGATTATGACCAGGGATTATTTGGTATAATCATGACCCGTAATGTTACAAATGATGTGGTAAAAGTCCTTATTGGCTTGTAGTGCATTAATGGACAGTTGTTGGCATGATCATGACTTTTGATGGTTACACGAATATCCTTAGCCCGTAGTGCATGGAGAATTCGTAGACGTGATACTAATAAATATCCTTGGCCCGTAGTGCAGGGATGATTCGATGATGTGGATTATTTATTAAGCTGAGTCTCAGCGATAAAATTGATGATAAACTTTTTAAATCATAGAAGATAGTAGATATCATGCTCTACTTGACTCTTCTAATGGATTGCTTGTTCCGCTGTAGTTAAACTTGATATTTATTGTATTTTATCAATTTAACACTTTTGAAGGCTAATGATAATTTATTTTGTATTATCTTAGTCATAATATTTCTTACTGTGCTAGTTGAGCTCACCCTTTTGCTTTCATTGTTCTCTTCAGGAAATGAGAACGTAGCCAGGACTAGTCGAGGAACGGAGTGATGGTCCGAGATGGTGGCTATAGTAATCCTAACTATTTTATAAAATAGTGTGACAATTATTGTAATGAGGACTCCTTTTTGAGTTTGAATACAGTATAGTAGACAATATTCGTGTAAAACTCTCAGCTACGTTTTGTTGTATTGTATAAAAGAAGTTTGCATTTGATTTCTGTACCATGTATTTGGCGACTCAGAATGAGTGATGTATACCTATTTTGGGGGCGTCACATTTGGTATCAAAGCTTAGGGATATGATCTCTGGCTAAGATGTGAGACTAGAACTAGGGGGAGAGATGAGGAAATCCTTCGCTAGTATGACATACCTTTTGAGACCCCAAATTTTATGAATAAAGATTTAAATTTCTCGAAATATTTTTTTTAATATTATGGTGTGGATTTGATATAATGTTATAGTTGTAGGTAATATTTATAAATTTTGAAAAGTATGCAAGTTGTTGTATAATATTCGATTGGTCGGGAAATATTCTTTTTATCGGGGAATATCCGTACGACGGTACAATCATTGGTGGATCCCACAACGAAATTATTATCGAATTGAGAAAACGACAAAAATATTTTTATGAAAATAACGGCGGAAGTTTGACCGTTAAAACTGTTGAACTACTCGGTAGTAAAAATACAGTAATACGCGTGGTTGCATAGTAGCACACGGTATTAATTATTGATGCTTACGTGAGAAGTCACTCAGTTTTGTTCAATTATTGCTACAGTAATTGCTGAATAGTATCTCACGTTATTTGATTCAATTATGTCAATATTTTATATATTATTAAATCAATAATTGAGATGACAGAGTTATTAATATTATTATTTGCAATATTAACGATGTCTAGAAGTTCTGCCAAGGAGAGGTTTGGTCACCTAATTGCGCGCCAATAGGGAGAAATCCTTATTGGAAAGCCCCCTCTTTCCTGGGAACGACCTGGTCGATTAATATTGTGAATTATAATAATGATGATAAATATTGTTAAATATATTGAGGTGTCTTTTTATGAAGTCACGAAATTTTATATATATATATATATATATATATATATATATATATATATATATATATATATATATTATATAAATTTTATTTTATTAGTATTATTAATGTAATAAAACAGGAAAGCTTTTTATATAAAACAGAATACTTTTATAAAGTTATTTATTTTATTAGACTATTAATAGAATATATGATATTGTATTATGCATAGTATTTGTATAGTGTCTGCATTGTATTTGTATAGTAATTTTTTTTAAATAAAACATAATACTTTTATAAAGTTATTTATTTTATTAGACTATAAATAGAATATATAATATTCTATTATGCATAGTGTTTGCATAGTGCCTGCATAATATTTGCATAGTAAAATCTTTTTATATAAAACAGAATACTTTTATAAAGTTATTCGTTTTATTAGATTATAAATAGAATATATTTTATTTTATTTAAAAGATTTTGTTTTATTAGAATATTTTATTAATACTGCATAGTAAATCAATATGGACCGTCCGTTTAAAAGTAAATCAATCTGAACCGTTCATGAATTAGTTACTATTCAGTCCATTCTCCTATAAATAGAAGCTCATTCCTTCATTATTTCTTACGAATTCACTGAAACTCTAGAGAGAGAAACTATAGAGAGAAAGAAGAAAAATATTCTGCTACTTCACTACTCCTATATCCAGTTTCTTCTAAGGTAAGGGATATTATTTGTTGTACTCGTAAGGGATATTATTTCTTTCGTCTTCATGAAGAGAACTTCTGTTATACCATTCTTTATTATTATGTTAGAATAACCTGTATATGCGAAGTACTGCATACATGGTGAAATTCTTCTGTTATTCTATTCTTTATTATTCTGTTGGAAATAACCTGTCTATGCGGTCTATCGCATGCATGGTGAATTATGTTATTATTCCATTCTTTATTATCCTGTTAGAACATCTTGTGTGTGCATTTATGCATGACCTGGTTCCGTTCTTTATTATTCTGTTGGAACATTCTGTCTGTGCGGTTTACGAATGACCTGGTTTCGTTCTTTATTATTCTATTTGAACATCCTGTCTGTGCGGTTTACGCATGACCTGGTTTCATTCTTTAGTATTCTGTTGGAATAACCTGTCTGTGCGGTCTATCGCATGCATGGTGATTTCTTCTGTTATTCCATTCTTTATTATTTTGTTAGAATAACTTGTCTATATGGATTATCACATGCATGGTGAATGATCCTTTGTATTCATTCCTTATTAAATTATAGAAATGATTTGTCTAAGTGGATTACCGCATAACGGACGAAAATCCATTTACAGTTTCATATATTCTCTTATACTCAGTTGGTTAAAGCTTTGGCTTCTATACTACATAAAATTAGTGGAATATCCTTGATATTTGCGCTTCATCCAACATATTTTCATGGAAATATTCTTCTGAGCATTCTTAAATTTTACTCCACAAAGCAGTATCATGTTGACAATTTGGACGTTATTGGTTCTGGATAAATTAATTCTTGAACTTGTTTTATTGAATTCTTATATCATTGTTATCATCCTCATGTTTATATTATATTGAAAGTCATCTGTGGCATGTAGTGCATAGATGGACTTGGTATGATTATGACCAGGGATTATTCGGTATAATCATGACCGTAATGTTACAAATGATGTGGTAAAAATCCTCATTGGCCGTAATGCATTGATGGACAGTTGTTGGCATGATCATGACCATTGATGAATACACGAATATCCTTGGCCCGTAGTGCATGGATAATTTGTGGTTGTGATACTAATGAATATCCTTGGCCGTAGTGCATGGATGATGTGGATTATTTATTAAGCTGAGTCCCAGCGATAAAAGTGATGAATAACCTTTTAAATCATAAAAGATAGTTGATTTTATTATCTACTTGACTCTTTTAATGGATTGCTTGTTCCGCTGCAATTAAACTTGATGTTTGTTATATTGTATCAGTTTAACACTGTTGAATGCTAATGATAATTTATTCTGCATTATCTTAGTCATAATATTTCTTACTGGGCTAGTTGAGCTCACCCTTTTACTTTCATTGTTCTCTTCAGGAAATGAGAACGTAGCAGGGACTAGTCGGGGAACGGAGTGACGGTCCAGATGATAGCATTAGTAGTCCTCACTATTCTATGAAATAGTGTGATAATAAATATATTGAGGACTTATTTTAAGTTTGAATACTGTCTAGAAGACAATATTTGTATTAAAACTCACAGCTCATGTTGTATATTTAAGATTGTATTTGTATTCTATACCATGTATCTGGTGACTCAGAATAGGTGATGTATACCTATTTTGGGGGCGTCACATACCTAAGCTTATTTGTTATTTAATTTATTGGTCAGAATATAGGGATAATATGTGGCATGTCAATTTACCCTTGTTTTGTGGCAGTGTTTGAAAATGACATACGAGAATGTTGAGATAAGCAATGGAGCACATGAGACTATTGAGCCACAACGATCAATACCCAGGATAATGTGCATCAAGAAGACAATAATCCTCAGGTGAATAACAACACCGACCAAATGATGAATGACGAAATGTTCAAAGGCTATCTGCAATTCAAGCAACATCAGGTGAGAGAGACTCCTGTCCAAAATACAGGTGAAAACACTGGCAAATTACGGATGGTCATCGCTAAGTAGTTCAAGGAGCTGGGACCACCGGAGTTTGTGGGAAAGCCAGAACCACTTAAGGTAGAGACGTGAATAAAGTAGATCACCAAGATATTTGATGTCTTGGGATGCTCCGAGGAGTAAAAGGTTCCCTTTGCCACCTTCATGTTGAGAGGAGAGGCAGATTACTGGTGAGAATCAGTAAAACGTACTCAGCCTGCCGCACTAAAGATGTCTTGGGAGAAGTTTCAAGTACTGTTCAACGACAAGTACTTTCCTGAAAGTATTCGTCACACGAAGGAGGTAGAGTTCATCAAGCTGGAGCAAAACAATATGACCGTATCGCAGTACGAAGCTAAGTTTATCGAGTTATCCCGGTTTGCATCCCACTTGGTTGATAATGGGGAGAGAATGACGCGAATGTTTCTGCGAGGTATGAAACCTGAAATACGTCAATATCTCATTTCTCACAAATTGTGTTTATATTCAGATGTTGTAAATATGGCTCAGTTATTGGAGCGTGATAATGAGTCAACCCAACCAAGAGAGAGCAACTGACAAAATTATAATATCAGTGGTAGTAGTCATCGAAGCAGTGACAACAAACGTAGAGGTAATCAATATGCCATAAATGGTAACCACTTCGGTGATAATTATGGCCAAGAAAATAAGAGTGGAAATTTTAAGAAGAGGAAATTCAACAATGATGGAAAGACGTTAGCACCAGCACCCGTTGATAAAAAAGGAGAACGACCACCGATCGTATGCTTCAAATGCGGAAGGGAGGGACACATCAGTCCAAACTGCACGACGCACTCCAAAGCGTGTTACAATTGCAAAAAAGAAGGTCACCTAGCTCGATTTTGTCGTGTAGTGAAGCCAAGTCCAGTTGGAATGGTGACACAAAATGCAGTCCCAGAGAAGTCAAAGCCGGTAGTTTAAGGGAGAGCGTTTGTCATGACCTCCCAAAAAGTGAGGAACCCGAACAAAGTCATTACGAGTAAGCTAATCATAAACTCTAGCAAAGTCTATACCTTATTAGATACCGGTTCTACCCATTCTTTTATTTCTCCTACTTGCGCTCAACGTTTAAATTTAACTCCGGAGAAATTAGACTTTTACTTATCTGTTGAAACTTCGCTGGGAGAAACCTTCATTACATCCATTGTTTACAAGTCTTGTTTGATTCATATAGGCAACCGCACATTACCTGTCGATCTTATCTCTTTGAAAATACTTGCATTCGATGTGATTTTAGGGATTGATTGGTTAACCACTCATCATGCTAAAATTGATTATTTTCGTAAGGTTGTTAGCTTTCATATTCTTAACGAACCTATTATGCGAATTCTAGCAACCAAATCACTAAAGTTAATCACTGTCATATCAAGCCATAAAGCTATTCATTTATTGAAAAATGGATGTCAAGCTTTCTTAGCCCATGTCACAGATTTAAACAAAAATACGTCAGATTTGAATGATATTTCTATTGTTAATAAATTTTGACGTATTCCCCGAAGAACTTCCTGGCCTACCCCCGGAGCGTGAAATCGAGTTTGGTATCGACCTTGAACCCGATACAAAACCCATTTCCAAAGCCCTATATCAAATGGCTCCTATTGAACTTCAGGAGTTAAAGACCCAACTGCAGGAATTGTTAGACATGTGTTTCTTTCGTCATAGTACGTCTCCTTGGGGTGCTCCTGTTCTATTCGTAAAAAAGAAAGATGGAAGTATGAGACTTTGTATTGACTATCGGGAGTTGAATCATGTTACCATCAAAAATAGGTATCCGTTACCTCGTATTGATGACATGTTTGACCAGTTGCAAGGCATCAAATTCTTTTTAAAGATCGATCTTCGTTTCGGATATTATCAGTTAAAGATTAAAACCGATGACATTCCAAAGACTGCTTTCAAAACTCGATACGAGCATTATGAATTCCTAGCCATGTCCTTTAGATTGACTAATGCTCCTACCGCCTTAATGGATATGATAAACTGAGTATTCAAGGAATATTTTTATCACTTTGTAGTCGTCTTTATTGATGACATCCTTATTTACTCCAAAAGCCATGAAGACCATGAGCAACACTTGAGGCTGATACTCTAAAAGTTTCGCGAAAACAAGCTATATGCCAAGTTAAAGAAATGAGAGTTCTGGTTTGAGGAAGTAACATTCCTTGGGCACGTGATATCAAATCACGGAATATCTGTTGACCCAACGAAGATTGAATCAATTCAAAGCTGGGAGCAACCTAAGTCAGTGACCGAAGTACGTAGCTTTCTCGGCTTAACTAGTTATTATCGGAGATTTGTGGAAGGATTTTCTCAAATTGCTACTCCATTAACTCAGCTGACTAGAAAAGATACAAAATTCAGTTGGAGCGAGGAATGTGAGAAGAGTTTTCAAGAACTCAAGAGGAGACTTGTTTCAGCACTTGTTCTGACAATACCATCTTGTTCAGAGGGATTTGTCATATACAGCGATGCTTCAAGTAAAGGTTTAGGATGTGTTCTCATGCAACATGGAAAAGTTATAGCCTATGCCTCACGACAACTCAAAGAATATGAGAGGAATTATCCTACTCATGATCTAGAGTTGGCAGCTGTCATTTTCGCGCTTAAAATCTAGAGGCATTACCTATATGGGGAGAAAGTGGAGATCTATAAGGATCATAGAAGCCTCAAATACTTCTTCACCCAAAAGGAGCTCAACATGCGGCAACGACGTTGGCTTGAGCTGTTGAAAGATTACGATCATACCATTCAATATCATCCTAGAAAAGCGAACGTGGTAGCTGATGCATTGAGTAGAAGATCATACGTGGGTACGAGTACAATATTATCAACGCAAAGGCCCATTTTGTACGACTTACAAAGGATGGAGATAGAGATAAAGACTTCAAGGACCCACGTGATGATGGCAAATATACGAGTAGAACCGACTTTAATCGATAAAGTTAAAGTTGCTCAAGCAAAAGACCTGGAGCTGATGCGTATGAAAAAGAAAGTGCAAGAAGGTGCTATCCCGGAAGCAAGAATCGATGAAGAAGGAATACTTCGAGTCAACTCCAGACTTTGTGTTCCTAACGACTCTGATTTAAAGTATAAAATCATGATGGAGGAGCACAACAAACCGTTTGCAATTTATCCTGGGAGTACCAAAATGTATCGTGATCTTCGACATACATTTTGGTGGAACAATATGAAAAGAGAGATCGCGGAGTTTATCTCAAGGTGTTTAACGTGTCAACGAGTCAAGGCGGAACATCAAGTGCCAAAAGGTCCATTGCAACCACTTGAAATTCCTGAATGAAAGTGGGAGCACATTACCATAGACTTTGTTACTGGTCTTCCCATGGTTTCTCAAGGCATAAATGCGATTTGGGTAGTTATTGATAGATTGACCAAGTCAGCTCATTTCTTACCTATACGAGAAACTTATTCACTTGAACGTCTTACTCGTATTTACATAAATGAGATTGTAAGACTACATGATATGCCATTATCCATAGTTTTTGATCGAGACCCAAGATTCACTTCACGATTTTGGGTTAGTTTGAAAAAAACTATGGACATGGATTTACAATTTAGTTCGGCATATCATCCTCAAATGGATGGGCAGTCAGAGAGGACTATTCAAACTCTTGAAGATCTATTAAGACTCTATGTCCTTGACTTCAAAGGAAGTTGGGACAAGTTCTTACCATTGGTAGAATTTTCCTACAATTACAGTTATTAAGCAAGTATTGGCATGGCTCCATTCAAGGAGTTGTATGGACGCAAGTGTTGTTCTCTAGTATGCTGGGATGAGTTGGGTGAAGCAACGTTGTTGAGATCAAAATTGGTACGCATGACTACAGAAAAGATTCAAATGATCATGCAACGTATAAAAACCTCACAAGAACGACAAAAGAGTTATGCTGATCTTCATCGAAATGATGTGGAATTCAATGTTGGAGATCATGTGTTGTTACGTTTTGCTCCATGGAAAGGAGTTACAAGATTTGGAAAGTGAGGAAAGCTCAATCCTTGATTTATTGGGCCATTCGAAATTCTCAATCGAGTAAGAACTATGGCCTATAGACTCGCCTTACCGCCAAGTATGTCTTGCGTTCATAATGTTTTTCACATATCTATGTTACGTTAATATGTGAAAGACCCGAACCACATTATTGAATTAGAACCGAACGAGATAGCGGAAGATTTAACGTATGAGGAAGTACCTGTTAAAATCTTGGATAAGAAGGATCATATTCTACGCTCCAAGGTTATATCTCAAGTCAAAGTTTTGTGGAGAAACCACGATGTTGAGAAAATGACTTGGGAGTTAGAATCTGAAATAAAATTAAGGTATCCTCACCTCTTCGACATACCAGGTACGTACCTCAATTTCGAGAATGAAATTTCATAAGAAGGGGAGGTTGTAAGACCCCAACTTTTATGAATAAAGATTAATTTTTTCTCAAAATATTTTTTTGAATATTATGGTGTGGATTTGTTATAATGTTATATTTGTGGGTAAAATTTATAAATTTTGCAAAGTAAGCAAGTTGTTATAAAATATTCGATTGGTTGGGGAATATTCGTTTTAACAGAGAATATTTGTACGACGTCATAATCATTGGTGGACCCCACAACAGAAGTATTGTCAGAGTTAGAAAATAACAAAAATATATTTTTATAAAATAATGGCAAAAGTTTTACCGTTAAACTGTTGAAATACCCGGTGGTAAAAGAACAGTAATACGCATGGTTGCATAGTAGCACACGGTATTGATTATTGATGCTTACGTGAGAAGTTGATGAGTATGTTTTATACCTATGAATTCAATATTATTAAACTTAATTATTTCTATCTTTAATTATTTTTAGTATCATTTTATGTGTTTTTGTGTTTATTTCTTGTAGGTTGGAGCTAGAGGGACAAACTGGTCATTTTGGAGAAGAAAAAGATCAAAAATCATTGAAATTAGAGCTGAGTGGTATTTTTGTAATTATGTGGTCTTGGTCAAGCGCCTAAGCGCTTGGAAATGACCTGGGTTGAGCGCCTAGGCGCTCATGTGCGGCTAAAGAGAGATTTTTCTACTGTTGAGTGGGTTTTTGAAGCCAAAAAGGAATTTGAATGAGGGGGGAGACTAATACAAATAAGAGAAGACTTTAGAAAAGATGTATCACTCAATTTTTCAAGAGATTTGCAAAGAGGATAGCGAAGAAAAATACGAAGGAGAATTGCAAGGGCTGAAGATCAAAGAGAGAGTATTGAAGCAAATTCAGAGTTTCTTCTTCTCTTCTCTAGTTTTATCTTTTGTAATTATCTGGGATGTTTGGCTTATTAATCTGGATGATGTTTTTCTTTATTATTATTATGAACTAAATTTTCATTAAGATTGCAACGGAACTTGGTATGTAGTTTAAATTGAACCTTCCTATTGAATGAAAGTTGGTTTTTATTGAATTGTTTATTATATCTTTTACTTATTGATTAATTGTTTGGCCAATAATTACTGTGATAATCTATATAAAATTGGAAGATGGAGTATAGATTGAGATCTGGATATGATAACATATGTTCATATAATCTGATTAGGGTTAATATGATTAGCTTGTAGGATAGGAATATATCTATGTGTCTTTTGTATCCATTGAAAGAATTTGTGCGTAAAACCCTAATTAAATTGATTCACATAAGAATATAGTGGATTAATTAAATAGGGTGTTCCTTTTGATTCTGTGTCTTAAAGATCAGAATTAGGAGGATTTGTTCACGTGTCTTTAGAAGAAGTGCGTGAATTTTATAAAGCATTCTTGGATAATGATTCATATTAATTAATTGATTTAAATGAGAAGTAAATTGGTTTATATGAAATACTAAGGGAAGTTGTAATCTTAACCTATTAAATCAGCAGTTATTCTTGTGAAATTTTGATTTTAATTATTAGTTTTGTTAAATTTAATTTTCAAATCACAAACAATATTTCGTAGTTTAAAATAGGATTAATTGCATTGGAATTAGTAATTGATAAATATTAGTCTATTTCCTCGTGGGAACGATATCATTGTTTGCTGAATATTATAATTAAACGTGTATACTTGCGTGTTAAAGTGCTATTAAGAAATTAGGCAACAAAAGTCACTCAGTTATACTCAATTATTGCTGCATAATATCTCTCATATTATTCATTCAATTATTGTCATAGTATCATTTGCATAATATTTTATATTATTAAATCAATAATTGAGATGACAAAGTTATTCATATTATTATTTGCAATATTGACGATGTCTAGAAAGTTCTGTCGAGAAAAGGGGTTTGGTCATCTAATTGCGCGCCAATAGGGAGAAATCTTTATCAGAAAGCCCCCTCTTTCCTGGAAATTATCTGGTTGTTAAATATTGTGAGTTATAATATTAATGATGAATAAGTTCGTGTTGATTAAAGATGAAATTGATATTTCCATTGTGTTAGGATTATTAGTGTTAGTGAAAATCGACATTTATTTCGATAATAATTAATTTCTGGAGGTTATATTGACCAATTGGATAATTAATCGGATAAATGAGAAATTAATTGCTATTAGTTCACATGCATATAAATATTTGTTCACATGAATGAAACTATTGATTCACATGCATGTACTATTAGGGGAGGTGATGCGAGTTTGATAATACTTGTAGGACTAAATTAAAAATGGAGGAAAAGATGAAGGTAATATACTATAATAATTTTAGCCCCAAAACGTGCAATTATCGAAACTATGTTTTTCTATAAATAGAATCTCATTCTTCTTTCATTCTCACCAATTCACTAAGACTCACAAGAGCAGTTATAGAGAGAGAAGCTATAGAGAGAAAGAAGAAGAGTATTCTGCTACTTCACTATTCCACTATCTAGTCTTCTTCTAAGGTAAGAGATATTATTTTTGTTCAGTATTCGTAAGAAATAATATTTTCTTCCATACTCTGTAGTATGTGAGTAATATTATTTCGTTTCGTATTCCTAATTCTACATTCATTCTGTTAAAGTATTACTTCTATACTCTATGAAATTAGTAGAACATCCTTGATATTTGCGCTTCATCCAGTATCTTTTCATGGAAATATTATTCTGATCATTCTTGATAATTATTGATCTTTTCATGCCGAAATACTATTCACGGGGTACTATTCACAAAGTACTATTTACGAGATACTATTCATGGGTACTATTTATAAAGTACTATTCTCAGGTACTATTCATGGGGTACTATTCACTCGGGTATTATTCACCCGGAGAACTATTTATGATAAAAATTAATTTCTTTGTTGCCCAAATTATTTTTGATACAATATTATTCTTGAATTTTACTCCACAAAGTAGTATCATGTTGACAATTTGGACATTATTGAATTCTGGATAAATTAAATTATAAATCTTTAAAAATTTATCCTCTATTTTCTTTTAATTGAATTCTTATATCATTGTCATCATCCTCATGCTTATATTGTGATGAAAGTCATATTGGTTTACGTGTATAGATGGACTGTTGATTGGTATGATTATGACCAGGGATTATTCGGTATAATCATGACCCGTAATGTTACAAATGATGTGGTAAAAGTCCTCATTGGCCCGTAGTGCATTGATGGACAGTTGTTGGCATGATCATGACCATTGATGATTACACGAATATCCTTAGCCCGTAGTGCATGGATAATTCGTGGACGTGATACTAATGAATATCCTTGGCCCGTAGTGCAGGGATGATTCGATGATGTGGATTATTTATTAAGCTGAGTCTTCGTGATAAAATTGATGATAAACTTTTTAAATCATATAAGATAGTAGATATCATGCTCTACTTGACTCTTCTAATGGATTGCTTGTTCCGCTGCAGTTAAACTTGATGTTTATTGTATTTTATCAGTTTAACACTGTTGAAGGCTAATAATAATTTATTCTGCATTATCTTAGTCATAATATTTCTTACTAGGCTAGTTGAGCTCACCCTTTTGCTTTCATTGTTCTCTTCAGGAAATGAGAACGTAGCCGGGACTAGTCGGAGAACAGAGTGATAGTCCGAGATGGTGGTTATAGTAGTCCTCACTATTTTATAAAGTAGTGCGATAATAATTGTAATGAGGAGTCCTTTTTGAGTTTGAATACTATCTATTAGACAATATTCGTGTAAAAACTCTCAGCTACGTTTTGTCATATTGTATAAAAGAAGTTTGTATTTTATTTTTGTACCATGTATTTGGCAACTCAGAATGGGTGATGTATACCTATTTTGGGGGCATCACACATGCACTACGGGCCAAGGATATTTGTTATTATCACCAGTGGTTATGATCATGCCAACTACTGTCCATCAATGCACTACGGGTCAATAAGGACTTTTACTACATCGTTTGTAACAATACAGTTCATGATTATACCGATACATAATTATAAGACCCCAACTTTTATAAATAAAGATGAATTTTCTATAAATATCAATTTTGAATATTATGGAGTTAATTTGATATAATGTTATAGTTGTGGGTAATATTTATAAATTTTGCAAAGTACGCAAGTTGTTATATAATATTCGATTGGTCGGAGAATATTCGTTTTAACAGGGAATATTCGTACAACGGCACAATCATTGGTGGACCCCACAACGAAATTATTGTCGGATTGAGAAAACGACAAAAATATTTTATTAAAAATAACGGCGGAAGTTTTACCATTGATACTGTTGAACTACTCGGTAGTAAAAGTACAGTCATACGTGTGGTTGCATAGCAGCACACGGTATTGATTATTAATGCTTATGTGAGAAGTCACTCAGTTTGATTCAATTATTGTCAGTTAATAATATGAATTATTTAGCGATAATGACGTTTTGTTTTATTCGTATTATTAACGTAATAAAACAGAAACATCTTTTTATATAAAACAAAATACTTTATTAAAGTTATTCTATAAATAGAATATATTATATTTTATTTAAAAGATTTTTCTTTAAATATGGACCGTCAGATTAAAGTAATCAATCTGGACCGTTCATGGATTAGTTACTATGCATTCTATTTTTCTATAAATAGCAGCTCAATCCTTCATTATTTCTTACTAATTCACTGAACTCTAGATAGAGAAACTATAGAGAGAGAGAGAGAAGAAGAGTATTCTACTACTTAACTACTTCCTTATTTTAGCTCTTCTTTAAAACGGTAAGGGGTGTTATTCTTTCTTATTCATGAAGAGAACTTTTGTTATTCTATTTCTTATTATTCTGTTTGAATAACCTGTATACGCGGTCTACCCTATACTTGGTGACATTCTTCTATTATTCTGTTGGAACATCCTGTCTGTGTGTTTTACACCGGACCTGGTTTTGTTTTTTATTATTATTCTGTTGGAACATCCTGTCTGTGTGTTTTACACCGAACCTGGTTCCGTCTTGTTATTATTCTGTTGGAACATCCTGTCTGTGTGTTTTACACCGGACCTGGTTCCATTATTTATTATTCTGTCGGAATATCCTGTCTGTGCGTTTACGCCGGACCTGGTTCCATTATTTATTATTCTGTTGGAATAACCTGTCTGTGCGGTCTATCGCATGCCGGGTGATTTCTTTTGTTATTCCATTCTTTATTATATTCAGTTGGTTAAGTTTTGACTTCTATACTCCATGAAATTAGTGGAATATCCTTGATAATTGCGATTCATCCAGTATCTTTTCATGAAAATATTCTTCTAAGTATTCTTGAATTTTACTCCACAAAACAGTATCATGTTGACAATTTGGACGTTGTTAATTCTTGGATAAATTAATTCTTGAACTTGTTTTATTGAATTCGGGGAACGGAGTGATGGTCCAAATGATAGTGTTAGTTAGTAGTCCTCACTATTCTATGTAATAGTGTGTTAATAAATGTAATGAGGACTCCTTTTGAGTATGAATACTCTCTAGAAGATAATATTTGTATTCAAACTCACAGTTTATGTTTTGTCGTATTGTACACGACAGTTGTATTAGTAAGTTGTATTTGTATTCTGTACTATGTATCTGACGACCCAAGATGGGTGATGTATACCTAATTTTGGGGGCGTCACAGTTGGTATCAGAGCTTAGGGATATGATCCCTGGCTAAGATGTGAGAATGGAACTAGGAGGGGAGAGACGGGGAATTCCTTCGCTAGTATGACCTACCTAAGTTTATTTGCATGGTATTTAATTGGTCGGTCATAATATAAGGATAATATATGACATATCAATTAACTTTTATTTTGTGGCAGTATCTGAAAATGGCATCTGAGAATGTTGAGAATAGCAATGGAGCACATGCGACTGTTGATTCACCACATATCAATAATCAGGATAATGTGCATCAGGAAGGTGACAATCCTCATGCAAACAACAACACTGACCAGATGATGAATGATGGAATGTTCAGAAACTTTATGTAGTTCATGCAACAACAGGTGAGAGCGGCTCCTGTCCAAAATATAGGTGGAAACACTGAAAACTCTCGGACGGTCACCGCTAAACAGTTCAAGGAGCTGGGACCACCAGAGTTTAAGGGAGAGCCAAAACCACTTATAGCGGAAACATGGATAAAGTAGATTACCAAGATATTTGATGTCTTGGGATGCTCCGAGGAGCAAAAGGTTCCCTTTGCCGCCTTTATGTTGCGAGGAGAGGCAGATTACTGGTGGGAATCGTTTAAGCGTACTCAACCTGCCGCACTGAAGATGTCTTGGGAGAAGTTCCAAGAGCTGTTCAATGACAAATACTTTCCCGAAAGTGTTCGTCACATGAAGGAGGTGGAGTTCATCAAATTGGAGCAGAATAATATGACCGTGTCGTAGTATGAGTCTAAATTTGCTGAGTTGTCCCAGTTTGCGTCCCACTTGGTGGATAATGAAGAGCGAATGACGCGAATGTTTTTGCGAGGTTTGAAACCTGAGATACGTCAACATCTTATTTCTCATAAACTGTATTTGTATTCAGATGTTGTGAATAGGGCTCAGTTAGTGGAGCGCGATAACGAGTCAACGCAACCAAAAGAGAGCAGTCGGCAAAATGATAATACCAGTGAGAGCAGTCATCGAAGCGGTGACAACAAGCGTGGAGGGAATCAACAGGCTAGAAATGGTAACCACTTCGGTGGTAATCAGGGCCAAAACAATAAGAATGGTCATTTCAAGAAGAGGAGATTCAACAATGATGGAAAGACGTCAGCACCAGCACCCGTTGTTAAGGAAGGAGAACGACCACCTATCATATGTTTCAAATGCGGAGGGGAGGGGCACATCAGTCCAAACTGCGCGATGCCGTCTAAAGCATGTTATAATTGTGGAAGAGAAGGTCATTTAGCCCGATTTTGTCGTTTACCAAAAATAAGTTCAGCCAAGATGGAGACACCAAAGGCCGTCCCAGAAAAGTCAAAACCGGTAGTGCAAGGGAGAGCGTTTGTTGTGACCTCCCAGAAAGCAAGGAACCCGAATGAAGTCATCACGGGTAAGCTTATCATAAACTCTAACGAAGTCTATACTTTATTTGATACCGGTTCTACCCATTCTTTTATTTCTCCTACTTGCGCTCATCGATTAAATTTGACTCCGGAGAAATTAGACTTTGATTTATCTGTTGAAACTCCATTGGGATAAACCTTCATTACATCCACGGTTTATAAGTCTTGTTTGGTTCAAGTTGGTACCCACACATTACCTGTCGATCTGATTTCATTAAAAATACTTGCATTTGACTTGATTCTAGGGATTGATTGGTTAACTACTCATCATGCAAAAATTGATTGTTTTCGTAAGATTGTTAGCTTTCATATTCCTAATCAACCTATTATGCGAATTCAAGCAACCAAACCATTAAAATCAATCGCTGTCATCTCAAGCCATAAAGCTATTCGTTTATTGAAAAACGGATGTCAAGCTTTCTTAGCTCATGTCACGGATGTAAACAAAAATACGTCAGTTTTGAATGATATTTCTATTGTTAATAAATTCCCTGACGTATTCCCTGAAGAACTTCCTGGCCTACCCCCAGAGCGTGAAATTGAATTTTGTATCGACCTTGAGCCCGGTACAAAACCCATTTCCAAAGCCCCATATCGAATGGCTCCTATTGAACTTCAGGAGTTAAAGATCCAACTGCAGGAATTGTTAGACATTGGCTTTATTCGTCCTAGTACTTCTCCTTGGGGTGCTCCTGTGCTATTCGTGAAGAAGAAAGATAGAAGTATGCGACTTTGTATTGATTATCGGGAGTTGAATCATGCCACCATCAAAAATAGGTACCCATTGCCACGTATTGATGACCTGTTTGACCAGTTGCAAGGAGCACAATTCTTTTCAAAGATCGATCTTCGTTCTGGATATCATCAGCTGAAGGTTAGAACTGAGGATATTCCAAAGACGGCTTTCAGAACTCGGTACGGGCATTATGAATTCCTAGTCATGTCCTTTGGATTGGCTAATGCTCCTGCTGCCTTCATGGATATGATGAACCGGGTATTCAAGGAATATTTGGATCACTTTGTGGTCGTCTTTATTGATGACATCCTTATTTATTCCAAAAGCCGTGAAGATCATGAGCAACACTTGAGGCTGGTACTCCAAAAGCTTCATGAATACAAGCTTTATGCCAAGTTGAAGAAATGCGAGTTCTGGCTGGAGGAGGTAGCATTCCTTGGGCACGTAGTATCAAGTCGTGGAATATCGGTTGACCCGGTAAATATTGAAGCTATTCAAAGCTGGGAGCAACCTAAATCAGTGACCGAAGTACGTAGCTTTCTTGGTTTGGCTGGTTATTATCGGAGATTCGTGCAAGGATTTTCTCGAATCGCTACTCCATTAACTCAGCTGACTCGGAAAGATACAAAGTTCGGTTGGAGCGAAGAATGTGAGCAGAGTTTTCAAGAACTCAAGAGGAGACTCATTTCAGCACCTGTTCTAACAATACCATCTGGCTCGGAGGGATTTGTCATCTACAGTGATGCTTCGAGCAAAGGGATGGGATGCGTTCTCATGCAACATGGAAAAGTCATAGCCTATGCATCAAGACAACTCAAGGAATATGAGAGGAATTATCCTACTCATGATCTAGAGTTGGCAGCTGTTGTCTTTGCACTTAAAATTTGGAGGCATTACTTGTATGGGGAGAAGGTGGAGATCTTTACGGATCATAAAAGCCTCAAATATTTCTTCACTCAAAAGGAACTCAACATGCGACAACGACGTTGGCTTGAACTGTTGAAAGATTATGATCATACCATTCAATACCATCCTGGAAAAGCGAACGTAGTAGCTGACGCATTGAGTAGAAGATCATATGCAAGTACGAGTGCGATATTGTCAACACAAAGGCCCATTTTGTGTGACTTGCAAAGGATGGAGATAGAGTTAAAGACTTCAGGGGCCCATGTGATGATGGCAAATATATGAGTAGAACCAACTTTAATCGATAAAGTTAAAGCTGTTCAAGCTACAGACCTGGAGCTGATGCGTATGAGGAAGAAAGTGCAAGAAGGTGCTATGCCGGAAGTAAGAATCGATGAAGAAGGAATACTTCAAGTCAACTCTAGACTTTGTGTTCCTAACAACCCTGATTTAAAGTATGAAATCATGATGGAGGCGCACAACGCACCGTTTGCAATCCATCCTGGAAGTAACAAAATATATCATGATCTTTGTCATACATTTTGGTGGAGTAATATGAAGAGAGAGATAGCGTTGTTTATCTCAAGGTGTCTAACTTGTCAACGAGTCAAAGCGGAGCATCAAGTACCAAAAGGTCCATTGCAACCACTTGAAATTCCAGAATGGAAGTGGGAGCACATTACCATGGATTTCGTTACCGGTCTTCCTAGGGTTTCTCAAGGTATTGATGCGATTTGGGTCATTGTTGATAGATTGACCAAGTCTGCTCATTTCTTACCGATACGAGAAACTTATACACTTGAACGTCTTGCTCGTATGTACATAAACGAGATTGTAAGACTACATGGTATGCCAGTATCCATAGTTTCTGATCGAGACCCAAGATTCACTTCACGATTTTGGGTTAGTTTACAAAAAGCTATGGGCACAGATTTACGATTTAGTTCGGCAAATCATCCTCAGACGGACGGACAATCAGAGATGACTATTCAAACTCTAGAAGATTTATTAAGACTCTGTGTCCTTGACTTCAAGGGAAGTTGGGACACGTTCTTACCATTGGTGGAGTTTTCCTACAACAACAGTTATCAAGCAAGTATTGGCATGGCTCCATTCGAAGCATTGTATGGAAGAAAATTTCGTTCTCCAGTATGCTGGGATGAGGTGGGTGAAGCAACGTTATTGGGACCGGAGTTGGTACGTATGACTATAGAAAAGATTCAAACGATCCGACAACGTATAAAACCCTCACAAGATCGACAAAAGAGTTATGCTGATCTTCATCGAAAGGACATGGAATTTGATATAGGAGATCATGTGTTCTTACGTGTTGCTCCATGGAAAGGAGTTACGAGATTTGGAAAAAGAGAAAAGCTCAATCCTCGATTCATCGGTCCATTTTTAATCCTCGATCGAGTAGGAACTGTGGCTTATAGACTCGCTTTACCGCCAAGTATGTCTCGTGTTCATAACTTTTTTCACATATCCATGTTACACAAATATGTGGAAGACCCGAACCACATTATTGAGTTAGAACCGGACGAAATAGCGGAGGATTTGACGTATGAAGAAGTTCCTGTTCAAATCTTGGATAAGAAGGAACATATTCTACGCTCCAAGGTTATACCTCAAGTCAAAGTTTTGTGGAGATACCACGATGTTGAGGAAATGACTTGGGAGTTAGAATCTGAAATGAAATCAAGGTATCCTTACATCTTCGACATACCAGGTACGTACCCTAATTTCGAGGGCGAAATTTCATAAGAAGGGGAGGTTGTAAGACCCCAACTTTTATAAATAAAGATGAATTTTCTATAAATATCAATTTTGAATATTATGGAGTTAATTTGATATAATGTTATAGTTGTGGGTAATATTTATAAATTTTGCAAAGTACGCAAGTTGTTATATAATATTCGATTGGTCAGGGAATATTCGTTTTAACAGGGAATATTCGTACAACGACACAATCATTGGTGGACCCCACAACGGAATTATTGTCGGATTGAGAAAATGACAAAAATATTTTATTAAAAATAACGGCGGAAGTTTTACCATTGATACTGTTGAACTACTCGGTAGTAAAAGTACAGTAATACGTGTGGTTGCATAGTAGCACACGGTATTGATTATTAATGCTTATGTGAGAAGTCACTCAGTTTGATTCAATTATTGTCAGTTAATAATATGAATTATTTAGCGATAATGACGTTTTGTTTTATTCGTATTATTAACGTAATAAAACAGAAACATCTTTTTATATAAAACAAAATACTTTATTAAAGTTATTCTATAAATAGAATATATTATATTTTATTTAAAAGATTTTTCTTTAAATATGGACCGTCAGATTAAAGTAATCAATCTGGACCGTTCATGGATTAGTTACTATGCATTCTATTTTTTTATAAATAGCAGCTCATTCCTTCATTATTTCTTACGAATTCACTGAACTCTAGAGAGAGAAACTATAGAGAGAAACTATAGAGAGAGAGAAGAAGAGTATTCTACTACTTAACTACTTCCTTATTTCAGCTCTTTTTTAAAACGGTAAGGGGTGTTATTCTTTTTTATTCATGAAGAGAATTTTTGTTATTCTATTTCTTATTATTCTGTTGGAATAACCTGTATACGCGGTCTACCCTATACTTGGTGACATTCTTCTATTATTCTGTTGGAACATCCTGTCTGTGTGTTTTACACCGGACCTGGTTTGTTTTTTATTATTATTCTGTTGGAACATCTTGTTTGTGTGTTTTACACCGGACCTGGTTCCGTCTTGTTATTATTCTGTTGAAACATCCTGTCTGTGTATTTTACACCGGACCTGGTTCCATTATTTATTATTCTGTCAGAATATCTTGTCTGTGCGTTTACGCCGGACCTAGTTCCATTATTTATTATTCTGTTGGAATAACCTGTCTGTGCGGTCTATCGCATGCCAGGTGATTTCTTTTGTTATTCCATTCTTTATTATGCTCAGTTGGTTAAGTTTTGACTTCTATACTCCATGAAATTAGTGGAATATCCTTGATAATTGCGGTTCATCCAGTATCTTTTCATGAAAATATTCTTCTAAGTATTCTTGAATTTTACTCCACAAAACAGTATCATGTTGACAATTTGGACGTTGTTAATTCTTGGATAAATTAATTCTTGAACTTGTTTTATTGAATTCTTATATCATTGTCATCATCATGTTTATAAAATGTTGAAAGTCATCTGTGGCCTGTAGTGCATAGATGGACTTGGTATGATTATGACCAGGGATTATTCGGTATAATCATGACCGTAATGTTACAAATGATGTGGTAAAAGTCCTCATTGGCCTGTAGTGCGTTGATGGACAGTTGTTGGCATGATCATGACCATTAATGAATACACGAATATCCTTGGCCGTAGTGCAGGGGTGATTCGATGATGTGGATTATTTTATTAAGCTGAGTCCCAGCGATCACAATGTTGAAAAAAAAACTTTTTAAATCATAAAAGATAGTAGAGTTTATTTTCTACTTGACTCTTTTAATGGATTGCTTGTTCCGCTGCAGTTAAACTTGATGTCTATTATATTTTATCAGTTTAACATTGTTGAAGGCTAATGATAATTTATTCTGCATTATCTTAGTCATAATATTTCTTACTGGGCTAGTTAAGCTCACCCTTTCTTTCACTGTTCTCTTCAGGAAATGAGAACGTAGCTGGGGCAAGTCGGGGAACGGAGTGATGGTCCAAATGATAGTATTAGTTAGTAGTCCTCACTATTCTATGTAATAGTGTGTCAATAAATGTAATTAGGACTCCTTTTGAGTATGAATACTCTCTAGAAGATAATATTTGTATTCAAACTCACAGTTTATGTTTTGTCGTATTGTACACGACAGTTGTATTAGTAAGTTGTATTTGTATTCTGTGCTATGTATCTGACGACCCAAGATGGGTGATGTATACCTAATTTTGGGGGCGTCACAATAATTCCTGGTCATAATCATACCAATCAATAGTCCATCTATGCACTACGGGCCAAAGATGACTTTCATCACAATATAAGCATGATGATGATAACAATGATATAAGAATTCAATTAAATGAAAGCAAGGGTAAATTTTAAAGTTTTATAATTCAATTTATCTAGAGTTCAAGAATGTCCAAATTGTCAACATGATAGCTGCTTTGTGGAGTAAAATTCAAGAATAATATTCATGTATCAAAAATAATTTGGACATAAAAGAAACTAATTTTTGTTATGAATAGTACCCCGGGTGAATAGTACTTCATGAACAGTACCCCGTGAATAGTACCTATCGATGTCGGGATTTTTATTTGTCCCTTTTCTATTCTTGTCTTTTGGTGTTCTTATGTTAAGTGATATTTATTAGAAAAAATAAGTTGTGAAAAGATCCGACATGTATATGTCGACGATTGGACTATAAGAGTTGCCAGTTGGTTTTTTAAATAGTTGTACAAACACAACCGAGAAAAGGTTTGCACATTGACCCTGTAATGTGACACTGCTTAATGGGTTTGTGAAATCGAGATTCGTTAGGGTCCGGGGACTTGATTATGCGGAGGAAAGGTGTTAGGCACCCCCCGACATCCGTGTTGCCACGGTGACTGCCACTTTTTAATTAAACTGTTATATGAATGTGTGTGTGTGTGTGGGTCAATGTGCAATTATCTGGATGTAGTGCTATGCCTCGTTCGCACCTATATACAATGGGTTTGAATTTCTGTATAAAAATTCAGTTTTAACAATATATAACAGTGATGTTTTGTAAAAAAAGGTTTTTCAAACCTTTGTGCTCAGTAGTAATTGAAGACTTTGATACTTCATTTTATTATGTGTTCGACTTGATTGCTTTTATTTTCGAGATGCAAAGCATCTTCAATAAAAAAATATACATATCAGTGCCGAACTCCTTGTGGGCGTGAAAGCCATTTAAGGAAATTTGAACACCGTGAATAATTCACGAGCCATGTACAGCTGAAAATGTCCATCACGAGAACCGAATCTAGATCCAGTAGACTGAATCTGTGATCACATGATTCCTAGGCTCACATGATGTAGCAATTTGTATGAAAGCTGTAAACAGTTATATATATAAAAGCTGTATATATATATATATATATATATATATATATATATATATATATGTGTGTGTGTGTGTGTGTGTGTGTGTGTGTGTGTGTAGACAATCGATCACCACGAAGCACCTCTATGGGGGATTGCAAAAGTAAATAAAGCAGTAAAAACCAATCAACCACCACGAAGCACCTCCACGGGGGATTGGAAAATATAAATAAAGTAGTAAAACGATCAACTGCCTTGAAATAAACTCCAAGCGGGACAAAATATAAATAAAGCTGTAAAAGGCCACGAAGTAAACTCCAAGCCTGACAGAAATGTAAATAAAGCTGTAAAAGGCCACGAAGTAAACTCCAGGCCAGACTGAAATGTAAATATATATATATATATATATATATATATATATATATATATATATATATAATAAAATAGAGCGGCTTCAACAAAGAACGGTATAGATTAAAGCTTCAACAACCAATGGCTCAGATTTAATCTATTGGCTCTAATGGCTAATTTCATTTCAGCCAAACAAAAAACAAAAAAAATGCCCAAACCTTTATTCAAATTTCAAGCCCTCTGGGCTCTGTCTCTCTCTCCTTCCCCGTTATTCCCCCCAAACAACTCGATCTAATTCCCCTAAATCTCTTCTCTCATACCCACACACACAGACATCATGCACGCACACACACAGATATCACACGCACACGCACACACACACAAAGATCACGAACACACACGTATCACACACAGTCACACGATTTGCGAAATTTAGGTTTTCAAATTGGGGATTTTTGGAGTATTTTTAAAATTTGGATTTTGTTGTGAGTTGTTCATGTTTTTTGTATTGATGGATTGTTTTGTGTTTTTGTGCAAGGCTGGGAGTTCTCTATAAATCTCCATCTGTTCATCTCCTCAAATACTTTGATCAATATCTCTCTCGATTTTGACGACTACCAATCTCAATCTCTTTGTCGGACGCTGATAATTCATACCGTGAGTAATCAAAGTAATCAATTAATCCCTGCAGTAAGAATATTTTCAAGTACCTTTTAATTTCTGGGTTTGCTTTTTACAGATTTAATTTTACCGAATCATGTGAGGGAGATCATCAGATGAGAGAGAGAGTTTAGATTAATTGATCAAGCCATATCCATAACAGTTTAATCAAACTCATTCTCCGCCGCCGGCATCGTACACCAAAGGTATGCCAAAATTCAATCCACTTTTTACTTTTTTGTATTACTACTTTGAGTGAAATGATTTTAAAGAGCTTAAGCATTGTAACTTAATTCATTTGATGAAATTCCTGTTTGATGATTTCTGTCACATGGAATTCCTGTTGTAAGACAACTTATGAAATCAAAAGCATTTCAAATATTTTTTTTTCACGAATACACTGAATTGTTTAATTAGTTTCCATGTCATCCAAATTAGCTTCTGTTTTCTCCTCAAACTCAAGTATCATCCATTTTTTGGGTTTTTATTAGAAATTAAGAGAATTCATTTTTTATGTATCAAAATTTGTATTTTATTATTTTTGGGTTTTTAGTATCTACTTCTCTTTTTCCAGTATATTTTTGGTCAATCAAACAGTAAGGGTGGTTGTTTACAAAATCTGGTAAAAAAAATTATCAGAGAAATTTGGATTTTTATTAGAAATTAAGAGAATTCATTTTTGATTTATCAAAATTTATATTTTATTGTTCTTGGGTTTTTAGTATCTACTTCTCTTTTTTCAGTATATTCTTTGTCAATCAAACAATAATTTATGAGTTTTGTATGTTTGTTTTGATGTAATTGTGGGATAATTTTGGTATTTCTAATGGAGTGTTCTTTTGAATGTATATTAATATTTGGATTTTCTATTAATATTGCTTTTATTTAGAGATTAAAGTCTATTTATTTTTTGATTTGTAGTACTATCCTCCTGTGTTCACAGAAAAAGGAATTGATTACCATTAGTACAAAGTTATAAACATTTATGTGGATTTGTTTCATTCATTTATTTTCTGATTCTTCAATTCCCTTTGAAACGTTGATAAAGACCGAGTTTTTCGTCCTGTGTTCCACCCGTTGAGTTTGGTTCATTTTCGTCCGTCCTTACCGAGTTTGACAACCGAATTGCTTTGCTTTCTCCCTCTTATCCCTCTCTCCTTTCAATTCCACACCCAAGTATTAAATCGTTCCACTTCTCCATCAATTCCCCACCTAAGCGTTAATCTTTCACTTTTCCTTATCTCAAAATCAATCATCCCTTTCCTCTGCAATCAAGAAGAAGAATGAAGATCGAAGAAGTGCACAGTTCAATTCCAAGTTTATAAAGATTTCGGGTACACGAAAATTGAACTTCTAGAATTACTCAATTTCTCCCTCTAAATCTGTACGTAATTTTATATCTATTTAAATTGATCATTGAATGGATATTTTGGGTGTGTGAATTAAAACTGTGATTCTGCCAAACTAACGCATTCTATACCAAAATTGGTTCAAGCAATAACGGGTTCAATCGCTTTTTGACGTCCAATTTAACACTTCTGACTGGTGTAGAAAGTAATAATTTTCAGTCACAATTCATATTTTGTTCAACTTTTCTACTGTTTACTTATAATCTATATGTTCCTTCAAGAAATATAGTGTTGCACAATAAAAGTCATCGTACTATAAAATGACGACAACTCTCAAGTGTATCATAAATATTTCTCGACTACTATTAAACTAATAACTATTTTAATGATAAATGTTGAACCAAACTACATCCTTAAATGTGGAACAAAGGAAGTATTTTAAATTGATTGGTGTACATTTCGATTTCTGTACTATGCACATAAGTTCGTGAGTTCAATAATCTATACTCCTTTTAATTTATAAGGCAATAATTCATTTGGGTAGATTTCTGGAAGAATTTATGCTTTGTTCCATATACAAATGGTTAATATATGCACAATGGCATTCCTTTGAAAACATGTATAGTATATGTCATTGTTTTCCTTATTAGTATTGCTATTATTATAGAATTTGGAGTATTGTCCTTATTAGTATTGCTATTATTATAGAATTTGTAGTATTTAATGTCATTTGCTTTGTAGTTCATCTGAAACATGAATTAAATATATTGGATTAAACATGAATTTGGAGTATTTAATGTCATTTTGAAATTATTATGCCGCATGCTGAAATTCATGTGAAATTGGATTAAGTATTTTTATACTGTGTTGTATGGGTTAATTAAATATATTGCTTGAATTGTTTTTTTTTATTCATATGTTAGTTAACTTAGTTCTTCAATTGATGTTTGCGTCTCAATACCGAGTCAATTCTAATCAAATAAAAAACCTTTTTGTTTTTTGTCTTCTCACCCCCCGTTTCTCTCCTCTACCTCTCTATATTCACGACATTTTTACAATCCTAAACTCCAATTTTTCTCTTTACTGAAACCCCAACCTTATATCTTCCATGCGCTCAATTTTACGACCATCCCCTAAGATTTTGTTCTTCGTTCAACTATGTAATACGGATTTGTCTAGACTCTGTGAAGTTTTTGAATAGCGAAGGAGATTATAGGTTTGGGATAACAAAGCATTGGCTAAATTAAATTAGAGAGACGAAGATTTTGCCAAAAATGAATTATAACAAACAATCACTAAGCTTGGTACAATTCTAAAATTGCTTTTTGGTTAGTATGCATCGAGTTAGCCTTCGTATCATCTCCATAGCGAAAGAAACAATCATATGATGACCCATTCTCTGTGGTTCTGTGCTGCAATTTTTGAGGAGTAAAATGGGGATTGAGTCGAAGATGAGTAAGTAATTTATGCCTTTCTATTATTTTACTTTGATGGGTATGTAAAATGGGGATTGAGTCGAAGATGAGTAAGTAATTCATTGGGGATTTATGTTGTTTAGGAATTTGGACAATAGCGTGAAATTAAATACAAAAATATAGTTCAATTATATAAAGGCATAAAAGAAAGTGTATTTCCTAACATTCTTTACAACATGTTTCTTATTAGCGAGTACCCATAATCAATCTTTGCTTTTTAATTTGATTTGTAAATTTGTCGTTATTTCTTATTTGTTGTTAATTAGGGGACTATGTTTTTGTTTTAAGACTGTTTTTTTGTTAAAATATTGTGAAACTTCAAAAGGTACTTAATTCTGAAATAGTACAGTGACCATGTAATGTTGTATGAATGTCCTCATTTGCTCTTCCAACTATTTAGTTTCAGAAGTTTGGTTCAACCTAAAGTGAATCTTTGTTTTTCTGAAATGGTTAACTATTGGTACATAGTTTGTGTCTTTGAGTCTATATGTTTTTATACATTCCTGTTTAATACTTTACCTGTTTGAGACGTTTTTAAATTCAAAATTGACATAGATACATTTAGTTTTAATAATTGCAATGATGAAATATTGTTAACTATCTAAAAGACTAAAAGTACTACTAATTATAAGATTTATAATTTCGTATTAGTGAATCATAACAATTTTTAGTTTACTTATATCAATCTAAATCATTCCCCCCCACTACATACACGTGTGCGCTCATTTGTTTTTTAAGATAATTCAGGGTAAAGTAATGGGTTTTAAGTTTCAGATTTATAATTGTTTTATTTTGCCTCACATATTGTGATAATTTTTATATTTCAAATATTTTCAGGTATACATCGAAAGATACTTGGTGTAAGCTGTAAATAATACGAAGTTGTTTCTCTATTTTTTGCATGTATTTATTTTTTGTGTTCCGTCTTTTGTAAAGTTAACTAATTATACATTGTTATGATGATTTTGGGTATGGAATAATGGTTGTTTTGGTGGTTTGGATATTTATTGATGATTGTAATTTTTGTAGACAAGTTTAGATTTTTCTGGATGTTTATTTTTAAAGGAAATTCTGCCGAAATTTCTAAAAATTAGTAGTGACTAGATTGATATTTTGGTGGTTGGATATGTGTTGATGATTGAATATGTATTAATTATTGTGGTGGTGTGGTGAATTATGATAATAGTTATGTCTGATTGTAAATTATTTTAGGTTGCAAAGAGTTTTTAGGTAATGTAGTACTTTTTCGAATTTTAATCTAATTTTTCGTTTTGCCGTGCCTTCAGGCACGGGTTATCGCTAGTATATATATATATATATATATATATATATATATATATATATATATATATATATATATATATATATATGGACTAATATTATCGAAGCATTTAATACACACGCTACACGACTCTCAAAGTGCAGAACTGTGTGTGCACAGTAATAGAGAAAAGCTTTAGAAAGTGTAAAAAAGCTTACAGTGGACTGCCAAAGAAGACTTCAATGACTTTAAATGGATGAACACTCGACTCACACCGGTAAAAATCTATATAATAAAACAGAACCCATTTTGAATCTTTCATTTGATAAAGCACAAAGACGGTTAAGATTCATTCTAACTTAATTCTTCCAACTTAATCTAAATGCTCATATTTTTTTCCCGCCCAAATCAAATTCACCCATACACCCTACTCTCTCTCATGTTCACACACAAAATCTTTCTCTTTCCTCTCTTCTTCACACACACAAACAAATAATAATAATAATAATAATAATAATAATAATAATAATAATAATAATAATAATAATAATAATAAAGTAATAATAATAATAATTATAACAGTGCTACTACTACTAATAATAATTATTATTATAATAGTACTAATAATAATAATAATTATTATTATAGTAATAATTATTATTATTTTAATAATTATAATAATAATAATAGTAATCTATATAATAAAGATTCAGATTCATTCTAATTTTAATTCAAAATAATAATAATTATAATATAATAATAATAATAATAATAATAATAATAATAATAATAATAACAATAATAATAACAATAACAATAATGTTAGGCTATAAATATTTGGACCTATTGGGCCACACTTAATTGGGCCTTTGGAATATTGGACTATTATTTGAATAAAAATATATTTGGGCTTGGGCTGAAGATTATTGAAACGGACAGGTGTTGGAGTGTGAGTCCAACACCTTAATTGATGAGGATTTGGCTTAATCTTGGTTATTGGGGGACATGGATGTGACCAACAGGTGGTTTTGTATGCAATTAGTTGAGATCACTTTGAGTGGGCTGCATGCAAGGCGGTGGACGAATATATGAGTACAGACCTTTCACAAAAAAGGTAACATGCACATTTTACACCCAACACTAGAGCACACGACCTCCATTGTTAACCTTGTGTCGGCCTATACTGATTCTCACACCGGCGTTATCCCCCGGCGGCCCAAGCCGTCAAGCTTTCGGTGTTGATTCTATTTTCTATACAGGATTGGACGCGTTTATCAGTGATTGAGGCGCGTAGAAAGATCTTGGCGTTAACAAATAACAACAACAATAATAATAACAATAATAATAATTATTGTGGTGGTGTGGTGAATTATGATAATTATTATTGATGATTGAATATTTTTGTAGACAAGTTTAGATTTTACTGGATATCTATTTTTAAAGGAAAATTAATTATTGTGGTAGTGTGGTAAATTATGATAATTGTTATGCCTAATTGTAAGTTATTTTAAGTTGTAAAGAGTCTTTACGTAATATTATATTTTTTGAATTTTAATCTGATTTTTCGTTACATCGTGCCTTTAGGCACGAGCAATTACTAGTATAACAATATAGAAGCTCACATGTGTTTAAAATGGGAAAACAGTCAGTTTATAGTGTGTACAAAGCAAATTAGATAGGGTTTCCCACCTTTTCTCTCTTCAAAATGGCTGCCCCAAGCCCTCTATTTATAGAGGGGGGAGCCGTAGGTGCACCTGCGGCAGCCGCAGATGCACCTGCGGCTGCCTGGGGTGCCCCTAATTTTGTGGGTCCTGCCGTCTCGAAGTACGTGCACGCGTGCAACGTGTTGTCTGCCCGAACTTTTAGAACTTCAATCTGGGCATCCGATCGAGGTGTATAAGACCTTTAATGACATTCTATTGTCGAGAGCTACACAATGACATAGGATTAGAGGTTGTACGAAGTCAGGAAGATGTGACTATGCCCTTAGTCTTCAGGCTTCAAATTCTATCCGGTGTGCTGTCTTGTGTAGTAGTCACTCGGGATTAGAGCTCTTGGGTTCTTGTAGGACATGTCTATATAGGATGTATGTTTGAATGTTGTTGAGACGGTGCAATGTGGTGAGATGGTAAAATGACGATTCTACCCCTTATCGGGGTTATCTCCAGTTTGAGCTGATTTAGCAGCCGTTGCTCAGGTTTATCTCTGAGATTGGACTGCTGCAGGTGTTGACCGTCCTCAGGGTTGTCTCTGAGGTATGCCTGACTTCCCAGGGTTATCTCCGGGCTTGGGAAATGAGTGCCTCGGGGTTATCGCCGAGTGTTGAAGCTGATCGTATGGGTTTCAAACAAGCATTTTCGAGGTTATCTCCGAAACTGCAACTGCATGCGTCGAGGTTGTCTCCAAGGTTTGAACTGCATCTCCCGGGGTCGTCTCTGGGACTGGAACTGAGGGTCTTAGGGTTGTCTCTGAGATGGACCTGACACTCTCGGGGTTGTCTCCAGGACTGGAACTGAATGTCTCGGGGTTGTCTTCGAGATTGAAAAGATTGATCTGGGGTTATCTCCAGAACTGGAATTGTATTCCTCGGGGTTATCTCTGAGGTTGAGCTGAGTATCTCGGGGTTGTCTCTGAGACTGAGTTGAGTTGTCCTCTAGGGTTATCTCTGAAAGACGATTCTGCCCTCTTGTAATGTTAGTAACATGAATGCAAAATTTCGAGTGTCTACAGATGCCCCTCTTTATCATATTCAGGCAGTGTAACAACATGAATAGGATAAAGAATACTAGACACTTGAAATGCAACAAGATATTCATGATGCAATGTACTGCAACATGATGCAAATGTATAATGCATGTGGTTTGTTGGACCGCTTTCCAACGGGATGTGATGACCCCCATAACTTGTGATGGAGACTGGAGTTATCACTGATAATTCTGATGAATTGCTTGGATTTGTGCTCCAAATTTCTCAGGAACTTCAAGGATGTTGATGTTGGGGTTATCACCATAGTTCTTAATCCTCGGTACAGATTTTCCACCATAGATGTTCCTCTCATTTGCAAGAGACTCTGTGGGGAAGTACTTTACCTTTTGAGGATGTGTATAACATATTCCATCATCGATTCTCCCCGATGAGGATGTTCTTCCATGGTTTGTATCACCAAGCTTTTCTAGTGTTCTGTTGGAGTTACTGCCAATAGTTTGTATTTGTCAAGGTTGCCTGACCTTCGCTGAAATATATATCAATGGCTGAAATCCCTGCTGGGGATAATGTTAAGGTTGTTTGACCTTCGTCGACGTTTGCATCAACGGTTGAAATCATCGGATGGTTTCTGATGCTCCAATGGGTTTACTTGCCATCGGCTGAGTGTTGCCAAGGTTGCTTGACCTTAGTTGACATGTACATTAACGGATGAAAATGCGTGACACCCTCGTCAGGGATAATGTCAAGGTTGCTTGACCTTCATTGACATGTACATCAATGGATGAATATGCGTGACAACCCCGCCGGGGATAATGTCAAGGTTGCTTGACCTTCGTCGACGTGTGCATCAACGGCTGAAATCATCGGATGGTTTTTCGATGCTCTGATGGGTTTACTTGCCATCAACTGAGTGTTGCCAAGGTTGCTTGACCTTCGTTGATATGTACATCAATGGATGAAAATGCGTGACACCCCCGTCGGGGATAATGTCAAGGTTGGTTGACCTTCGTTGACATGTACATCAACGGATGAAATTGCGTGACACCCCCGCCGGGGAGAAGTGCTTTAGAGTTACGACCCCAAACTGACTGCATCGGACCTTCGTGAGGTATTACCAGATATATTTTGCAACAGTTGTGCTCATTGGTATAGTAAACCTGTATCCGGGTCGAATACCAATGAGTAATATGAAGACCCGTAGTTTGGTCTTGAAAACTAGGATTTCAGGCTTGTCCGCTCAATCGCGTAGCATCTTTTTTCCTAATTTAACTTTTTCAACTTGTGAGAACTCCTTTGAAACTTGAATTGGACCGAGCCGGAGGGGTGTGTCCCACCCAGGGGAGCCGCAGGTGGCTTTAAGTGGTCTGTTGCATTCATAAGTCACTTTTAAGTTACGCTGTACAAGAAATTCGAGAGCTCTTCTTCAGATCTGCCGAGTTCGGGAGTCTTTCTGTAAATTCTGTCTCTATACAAGTGTTCTACACTGCCCTGGTAACGTATGCATGTCTTCTTTTCCAGTTTTTGTCAGTTGGAAAATGAGTTATCATATGAAATGCGTCTAAACACATAGTAGTGAATATGCATGCTCATATAACTTGATAAAGAATATTCAACATAGTAAATGTTAGTATTAAACTATGCTGAATATAATGATATGAAAAAAATTGACTTTTGAAATAATTAAATGTGTACCTTTTTATGCTATTTCTTATCCTATTTGAGGATAAATGAGCAAAGGTAGTAAAGCAAAGTAATCCTGGTATTTAATCTACCGTCATGGATTGTGACTTTGATATGTTCATGCATTATAGGATGTTTATGACTATGGATAGGTGTGCTACTGAATGGCTGCATAGTCATGCCTATGTGCATGTGGATAGTCCTATTTACAAAGGAGACTCTTGCAAAATTTTCCAAAAGTCTAGGCATTGGGTAGACATACATTTTTAACTCTACTGTAGGTGTATGTTAAAGTAATGCATGCATGTATATAGTCATAAAAAATGCATAAAAACAATGCTCCAGGTTAGAAGTTACCACACCCTTTCTGAGGTGATTTGGAGACTTGTGTTCCGGACCACTTTAGGTGTGCGGAAGAGGGCTTCTGAAGTGCCTCGACCCTGTTTAGTTAGACAGCCTCGTCGTTTGGTGGAGACAGTGATACGTCCTATCTGGGTTGATGTATCGGATGTCGAGGACGAGGAGGAGGATATACCGATAACGGCTCCAGCTCCTGCTGCTCATGTTCCCCATAGGGATTTTCCAGACATTTAGGTGGCAATTCCAGAGCTTCTGGGTGATTTGAGTCACCACCCCTCAGTTTACTTGCATGCAAATGAGGTAAAAGATGGATTTGATCTTCCTTTTTCCTATTGAGGAGGAGTAAGGATTTTGACATTGATTTACATGTGATGTAGGTTCCCGGCTTTACCCAGCCTAGAGGGAACTGGTTCAGCATACACTCCCTGTATCAAGCTTTGCATCCAGATTACCGAGGTATTGTGCATGGTTGAGGCTTTGGGGTGTTCTTTTCCATTCTTCCCCGCCGTTATCCCTGGGGTTACCTCAGGGCATTGTCTGAGTGCTGGTTTTACTAGACTTAGTCTCTCCATTTGTTGGATTATGAGGTGATGATGACACCGATTGATTGGCGATTTATCACCGGTATGGAGTTTGGAGGGGCGCCAGTGCCATGTACGGTGAACGTTACCCCGACTGCCATTAGATCCTTGTTGGGATTTTCGGCTGAGGTGCTCAAGGGCAGGACCGTTCGTACAGGTCCTTTGAGCGTAGATGCTATAAGTGGGCTGTTGAGTGAGCCTATGCTCGCTAATGTGAGAGTCAGGGATCACATTCTTCGGCGATTGTTCCTGATGATTATCAAGGGTTTTTTCATAGCTAATAACTCTTCTACGGTGTCATTCGCTTTGATTAGCGCCACTCGGGAGGTGAACCGTATTAGACTGTATGATTGGGGCTCCTACACCTTTGCCTACTTCTTCAAAGGAATGTGCATGCGTTCGTAAGGCTTGACAGAGGCTTGGCTAGGATTTTACCCATTACTGCTGGTGAGTATTTCTCTTTTGATTTCCCATGTACAGGTTAAGAGTGTTCACTAACAGCAGATGTTTGCCTTTGTGTTGGCAGTTTTGGGCCTATGAAAGGCTTCCATGTTTATGTCCTGTGAGTGTGTTAGGTTTGGAGACCTATCCACGAGGACGTCAATGGCATCACTCCATATTGGTGGAGGTTTCTGTAGTTGAAGGTTTCACTCATTATCGCTTACAGTTGGAGTTGTTGACAGCTGATGTCATCACTTGGGTTCCCTACTCTGGGGAACACTTGACAGTTGGATTTGAGGATGAATTCCTGACTGGCGTCGAGTATATGATATCCACACGTAAGATTCCTCTCTTCACAGATAGAGGATGGGAGCTCTATTTAGAAGAGCGTGCTATTAGAAGCACCACAAAAGAGATTTGTGTGCCGATCTTACCTCTTGCCAGGCGTTATTGGCCGGTGTTGCAGTCACCCGTCAGTGATATCCCATTGTTGGGCGTTGACAGCTACACTCTGTCAGAGGGTTCACATATTCAGGATACGTTCTATCACTGGTGGTCCCCTCGTACCATTGGAGCCCAGACCCGTGCCACTCAGTTTATGAGGGATATGGTTCTTGAATCCGTGTTGATGACGAATTGGATAGCCTGTGTTCGAGATCCTACTCATTTGACACAGATTGATAGTTTGATCCAGCAGTTAGACTGGGCACATTTTTTCATCCGGCACTTGGGCAGAGATCTTTTAGAGGCAAATACTTTTGATCCTTCCAGCTCAGGCGCTGGCCCCTCAGGTGACCCATATGGCTTTACCGGTGCAGATCCTCCATTGTATAGGCCTGACATCCCTATAGATAGAGATCCAGTGACTCAGGAGGAATTACATCAGGTGGACAGGATTGATGATGTAGATATTGACACCATTGTCTTCTTCTGATGTGTATTCTCGTTATCTCTTTTGATAGGCCTCTGTTAGATATTGGGTGGTTGTGCCCCATTCTCGCTATATCTTTTGATAGGCCTCTGTTAGTAGTAGGGCGTCTGTGCCCTATTTCCTTGTATTTTTAGCTGTACAGAGATGATGTATGTAGATGATGATGTGCTTAGGAATATATGTACTATTTTCTATTCCCTACATCATATTATCATCTATTGCTTGTCATGTATGTATCATATTATGCATATGTATGTATGTCCAGAGATATTCAGCATTGACCCTTGGATGGTCTTATGATACAGCCCACACAAATGTCTTTTTCGACAGTCAGCCATATAGATCACACCCCACTAGTATTGGTGGCATCCCATCTGAGATCGTGGTATGATAGTATGTGACCTCCAGATAGGGTGACCATTGATCAGTTATTACAGCATTCTATGACCCTCTTGATGTTTCAGGTTCCCGTAGGCTTTGTAGAGGGTATGCTGGAGCATTGGGTACCGGAGAGGCAGGTTTTCTTGTTTGGTACCCAGGAGTTGACTCCTAAATTGGAGGAGTACGAGCGGTTGATGGCTTTGCCCTTAGACATACCTTACGCTCGTATGGCTATTAGAGATATGCGCTGGTAGTTTATGACCCTCATCGGGTAGAGTAGTAGAGGATGAGATTACATCTGTCTCTGTATTGTCCCAGAGTTTCCTGATAGACAGATTTGGCTCATTGGACAACTATGCTCGGCACTTTGGAGATATTACCACACCAGAGGATCAGTGGCATTTGGCTAGAGTGGATGTACTCGTGATGTGCATAGTGACGTATGTGTATATGCCACGGTATATGGATGAGCTGGACATCGGTGTCATCATGGCAGTGAGAGCTCTCAGGGAGGGTCATACCATCATCCCGATGATTGTGGAGGAGACGTTGAGGTCGGCCACGTTTTGTAACACCTACCCTTCAAGGGTATTTACAGGTAGCTCAGTCATGTTATATGTGTGGTTTATGTCACACTTGAGACCGATTAGCACTTTCTGACGACACGGGTACAACTTTACCCATGATATAGCTATGTCTTACTCCTTTCAGCCATCAGAGTGTATAGACGCTATGTCTTGGTCGGTATTTTTGGCAGGGATCGGAGATCCGTTTGGCATCCTGCCATGTACAGGGCTCAGTTCACCCTACATGTGACGCCCCCAAAATTAGGTATACATCACCCATCTTGGGTCGTCAGATACATAGTACAGAATACAAATACAACTTACTAATACAACTGTCGTGTACAATACGACAAAACATAAACTGTGAGTTTGAATACAAATATTATCTTCTAGAGAGTATTCATACTCAAAAGGAGTCCTCGTTACATTTATTAACACACCATTACATAGAATAGTGAGGACTACTAACTAATACTATCATTCGGACCATCACTCCGTTCCCCGACTTGCCCCAGCTACGTTCTCATTTCCTGAAGAGAACAGTGAAAGAAAGGGTGAGCTCAACTAGCCCAGTAAGAAATATTACGACTAAGATAATGCAGAATAAATTATCATTAGCCTTCAACAATGTTAAACTGATAAAATATAATAGACATCAAGTTTAACTGCAGCGGAACAAGCAATCCATTAAAAGAGTCAAGTAGAAAATAAACTCTACTATCTTTTATGATTTAAAAGATTTTCCAACACTGTGATCGCTGAGACTCAGCTTAATAAAATAATCCACATCATCGAATCACCCCTGCACTACGGCCAAGGATATTCGTATATTCATTAATGGTCATGATCATGCCAACAACTGTCCATCAATGCACTACGGGCCAATGAGGACTTTTACCACATCATTCGTAACATTACGGTCATGATTACACCGAATAATCCCTGGTCATAATCATACCAAGTCCATCTATGCACTACAGGCCACAGATGACTTTCAACAGAATATAAACATGAGGATGATGACAATGATATAAGAATTCAATAAAACAAGTTCAAGAATTAATTTATCCAAGAATTAACAACGTCCAAATTGTCAACATGATACTGCTTTGTGGAGTAAAATTCAAGAATGATCAGGAGAATATTTTCATGAATAGATACTAGATGAAGCGCAAATGTCAAGGATATTCCACAAATTTCATGGAGTATAGAAGTCAAAACTTAACCAACTGAGTATAATAAAGAATGGAATAACAAAAGAAATCACCATGCATGCGATAGACCGCACAGACAGGTTATTCCAACAGAATAATAAATAATGGAACCAGGTCCGGCGTAAACGCACAGACAGGATATTCCGACAGAATAATAAATAATGGAACCAGGTCCGGCGTAAAAGCACAGACAGGATATTCCGACAGAATAATAAATAATGGAACCAGGTCCGGTGTAAAACACACAGACAGGATGTTCCAACAGAATAATAACAATACGGAACCAGGTCCGGTGTAAAACACACAGACAGGATGTTCCAACAGAATAATAATAAAAACGGAACCAGGTCCGATGTAAAACACACAGACAGGATGTTCCAACAGAATAATAATAAAAACGGAACCAGGTCCGGTGTAAAACACACAGACAGGATGTTCCAACAGAATAATAATAAAAACGGAACCAGGTCCGGTGTAAAACACACAGACAGGATGTTCCAACAGAATAATAAGAGAATGTCACCAAGTATAGGGTAGACCGCGTATACAGGTTATTCCAACAGAATAATAAGAAATAGAATAACAACAGTTCTCTTCATGAATAAGAAAGAATAACATCCCTTACCGTTTTAAAGAAGAGCTGAAATAAGGAAGTAGTTAAGTAGCAGAATACTCTTCTTCTCTCTCTCTATAGTTTCTCCCTATAGTTTCTCTCTCTAGAGTTCAGTGAATTCGTAAGAAATAATGAAGGAATGAGCTGCTATTTATAGAAAAATAGAATGCATAGTAACTAATCCATGAACGGTCCAGATTGATTACTTTAATCTGACGGTCCATATTTAAAGAAAAATCTTTTAAATAAAATATAATATATTCTATTTATAGAATAACTTTAATAAAGTATTCTGTTTTATTACGTTAATAATACGAATAAAACAAAACGTCATTATCGCTAAATAATTCATATTATTAACTGACAATAATTGAATCAAACTGAGTAACTTCTCACATAAGCATTAATAATCAATACCGTGTGCTACTATGCAACCACACGTATTACTGTACTTTTACTACCGAGTAGTTCAACAGTAACAATGGTAAAACTTCCGCCGTTATTTTTAATAAACTATTTTTGTCGTTTTCTCAATCCGACAATAATTTCGTTGTGGGGTCCACCAATGATTGTGCCGTCGTACGAATATTCCCCGACAAAAAGAATATTCCCCGACCAAACGAATATTTTAAAACAACTTGCTCACTTTGTAAAATTTATAAATATTACCTACAACTATAACATTATATCAAATTAACTCCATAATATTCAAAAATGATATTTATAGAAAATTCATCTTTATTTATAAAAGTTGGGGTCTTACAACCTCCCCTTCTTATGAAATTTCGCCCTCGAAATTAGGGTACATACCTGGTATGTCGAAGAGGTAAGGATACCTTGATTTCATTTCAGATTCTAACTCCCAAGTCATTTCCTCAACATCGTGGTTTCTCCACAAAACTTTGACTTGAGGTATAACCTTGGAGCGTAGAATATGTTCCTTCTTATCCAAGATTTGAACAGGAACTTCTTCATACGTCAAATCCTCCGCTATTTCGTCCGGTTCTAACTCAATAATGTGGTTCGGGTCTTCCACATATTTGCGTAACATGGATATGTGAAAAACGTTATGAACACGAGACATACTTGGCGGTAAAGCGAGTCTATAAGCCACAGTTCCTACTCGATCGAGGATTAAAAATGGACCGATGAATCGAGGATTGAGCTTTCCTCTCTTTCCAAATCTCGTAACTCCTTTCCATGGAGCAACACATAAGAACACATGATCTCCTACATCAAATTCCACGTCCTTTCGATGAAGATCAGCATAACTCTTTTGTCGATCTTGTGAGGTTTTTATACGTTGTCGGATCGTTTGAATCTTTTCTGTAGTCATACGTACCAACTCCGGTCCCAACAACGTTGCTTCACCCACCTCATCCCAGCATACTGGAGAACGACATTTTCTTCCATACAATGCTTCGAATGGAGCCATGCCAATACTTGCTTGATAACTGTTGTTGTAGGAAAACTCCACCAATGGTAAGAACTTGTCCCAACTTCCCTTGAAGTCAAAGACACAGAGTCTTAATAAATCTTCTAGAGTTTGAATAGTCCTCTCTGATTGTCCGTCCGTCTGAGGATGATATGCCGAACTAAATCGTAAATCTGTGCCCATAGCTTTTTGTAAACTAACCCAAAATCGTGAAGTGAATCTTGGGTCTCGATCAGAAACTATGGATACTGGCATACCATGCAGTCTTACAATCTCGTTTATGTACATACGAGCAAGACGTTCAAGTGTATAAGTTTCTCGTATCGGTAAGAAATGAGCAGACTTGGTCAATCTATCAACAATGACCCAAATCGCATCTATACCTTGAGAAATCTTAGGAAGACCGGTAATGAAATCCATGGTAATGTGTTCCCACTTCCATTCTAGAATTTCAAGTGGTTGCAATGGACCTTTTGGTACTTGATGTTCCGCTTTGACTCGTTGACAAGTTAGACACCTTGAGATAAACAACGCTATCTCTCTCTTCATATTGCTCCACCAAAATGTATGACGAAGATCATGATACATTTTGGTACTTCCAGGATGGATTGCAAACGGTGTGTTGTGCGCCTCCATCATGATTTCATACTTTAAATCAGGGTTGTTAGGAACACAAAGTCTGGAGTTGACTCGAAGTATTCCTTCTTCATCGATTCTTGCTTCCGGCATAGCACCTTCTTGCACTTTCTTCCTCATACGCATCAGCTCCAGGTCTGTAGCTTGAGCAGCTTTAACCTTATCGATTAAAGTTGGTTCTACTCGTATATTCGCCATCATCACATGGGTCCCTGGAGTCTTTAACTCTATCTCCATCCTTTGCAAATCACACAAAATGGGCCTTTGTGTTGACAATATCGCACTCGTACTTGCATATGATCTTCTACTCAATGCGTCAGCTACCACGTTCGCTTTTCCAGGATGGTATTGAATGGTATGATCATAATCTTTCAACAGTTCAAGCCAACGTCGTTGTCGCATGTTGAGTTCCTTTTGAGTGAAGAAATATTTAAGGCTTTTATGATCCGTAAAGATCTCCACCTTCTCCCCATACAAGTAATGCCTCCAAATTTTAAGTGCAAAGACAACAGCTGCCAACTCTAGATCATGAGTAGGATAATTCCTCTCATATTCCTTGAGTTGTCTTGATGCATAGGCTATGACTTTTCCATGTTGCATGAGAACGCATCCCAACCCTTTGCTCGAAGCATCACTGTAGATGACAAATCCCTCCGAGCCAGATGGTATTGTTAGAACAGGTGCTGAAATGAGTCTCCTCTTGAGTTCTTGAAAACTCTGCTCACACTCTTCGCTCCAACCGAACTTTGTATCTTTCCGAGTCAGCTGAGTTAATGGAGTAGCGATTCGAGAAAATCCTCCACGAATCTCCGATAATAACCAGCTAGACCGAGAAAGCTACGTACTTCGGTTACTGATTTAGGTTGCTCCCAGCTTTGAATTGCTTCAATCTTTGCCGGGTCAACAGATATTCCACGACTTGATACTACGTGCCCAAGGAATGCTACCTCTTCCAGCCAGAACTCGCATTTCTTCAACTTGGCATAAAGTTTGTATTCACGAAGCTTTTGGAGTACCAACCTCAAGTGTTGCTCATGATCTTCACGGCTTTTGGAATAAACAAGGATGTCATCGATAAAGACGACCACAAAGTGATCCAAATATTCCTTGAATACCCTGTTCATCATATCCATGAAGGCAGCAGGAGCATTAGTCAATCCAAAAGACATAACTAAAAATTCATAATGCCCATACCGAGTTCTGAAGGCAGTCTTTGGAATATCCTCAGTTCTAACCTTCAGCTGATGATATCCAGAACGAAGATCGATCTTTGAAAAGAATTGTGCTCCTTGCAACTGGTCAAACAGGTCATCAATACGTGGCAATGGGTACCTATTTTTGATGGTGACATGATTCAACTCCCGATAATCAATACAAAGTCGCATACTCCCATCTTTTTTCTTCACGAACAGAACAGGAGCACCCCAAGGAGAAGTACTAGGACGAATAAAACCAATGTCTAACAATTCCTGCAGTTGAGTCTTTAACTCCTGAAGTTCAATAGGAGCCATTCGATATGGGGCTTTGGAAATGGGTTTTGTACCGGGTTCAAGGTCGATACAAAATTCAATTTCACGCTCTGGGGGTAGGCCAGGAAGTTCTTCGGGAAATACGTCAGGAAATTTATTAACAACAGAAATATCATTCAAAGCTGACGTATTTTTGTTTAGATCTGTGACATGAGCTAAGAAAGCTTGACATCCGTTTTTCAATAAACGAATAGCTTTATGGCTTGAGATGACAGCGATTGATTTTAATGGTTTGGTTGCTTGAATTCGCATAATAGGTCGATTAGGAATATGAAAGCTAACAACCTTACGAAAACAATCAATTTTTGCATGATGAGTAGTTAACCAATCAATCCCTAGAATCACGTCAAATGCAAGTATTTTTAATGAAATCAGATCGACAGGTAATGTGTGGGTACCAACTTGAACCAAACAAGACTTATAAACCGTGGATGTAATGAAGGTTTCTCCCAATGGAGTTTCAACTGCTAAGTCAAAGTCTAATTTCTCCGGAATCAAATTTAATCGATGAGCGCAAGTAGGAGAAATAAAAGAATGGGTAGAACCGGTATCAAATAAAGTATAGACTTCGTTAGAGTTTATGATAAGCTTACCCGTGATGACCTCATTCGGGTTCCTTGCTCTCTGAGAGTTCACAACAAACGCTCTCCCTTGCACAACCGGTTTTGACTTTTCTGGGACGGCCTTTGGTGCCTCCATCCTAGCTGAATTTGTCTTCGGTAAACGACAAAATCGGGCTAAATGACCTTCTCTTCCACAATTATAACATGCTTTGGACGGCATCGCGCAGTTTGGACTAATGTGCCCCTCCCCTCCGCATTTGAAACATATGATAGGTGGTCGTTCTCCTTCCTTAACGACAGGTGCTGGTGCTGACGTCTTTCCATCATTGTTGAATCTTCTCTTCTTGAAATGCCCATTCTTATTGTTTTGGCCCTGATTACCACCGAAGTGGTTACCATTTCTGGCCTGTTGATTCCCTCCGCGCTTGTTGTCACCGCTTCGATGACCACTCTCACTGGTATTATCATTTTTCCGGCTGCTCTCTTTTGGTTGCGTTGTCTCGTTATCGCGCTCCACCAACTGAGCCCTATTTACAACATCTGAATACAAACACAGTTTATGAGAAATAAGATGTTGACGTATCTCCGGCTTCAAACCTCTTAAAAACATCCGCGTTATTCTTTCTTCATTATCCACCAGGTGGGACCCAAATCGGGATAACTCCGCAAATTTTGCCTCGTACTGCGACACGGTCATATTATTCTGCTCCAATTTGATGAACTCCACCTCCTTCATGTGACGAATACTCTCGGAAAAGTATTTGTCGTTAAACAGCTCTTGGAACTTCTCCCAGGTCATCTTCAGTGCGGCAGGTTGAGTACGCTTTATCGATTCCCACCAGTAATCTGCCTCTCCTCGCAACATAAAGGCGGCAAAGGGAACCTTTTGCTCCTCGGAGCAACCCAAGACATCAAATATCTTGGTGATCTGCTTTATCCATGTTTCAGCTACAAGTGGTTTGGGTTCTCCCTTAAACTCCGGTGGTCCCAGCTCCTTAAACTGTTTAGCGGTGACCGCCAGAGAGTTTCCAGTATTTCCACCTACGTTGTGGACAGGAGCCGCTTTCACCTGTTGTTGCATGAATTGCATAAAGCCTCTAAACATTTGATCATTCATCATTTGGTCAGTGTTGTTGTTTGCATGAGGATTGTCACCTTCCTGATGCACATTATCCTGATTATTGATATGTGGTGAATCAACAGTCGCCTGTGCTCCATTGCTATTCTCAACATTCTCAGATGCCATTTCCAGATACTGCCACAAAATAAAAATTAATTGATATGTCATATTTTATCCTTATATTATGACCGACCAAGTAAATACCATGCAAATAAACTTAGGTAGGTCATACTAGCGAAGGAATTCCCCGTCTCTCCCCTCCTAGTTCTATTCTCACATCTTAGCCAGGGATCATATCCCTAAGCTCTGATACCAACTGTGACGCCCCCAAAATTAGGTATACATCACCCATCTTGGGTCGTCAGATACATAGTACAGAATACAAATACAACTTACTAATACAACTGTCGTGTACAATACGACAAAACATAAACTGTGAGTTTGAATACAAATATTATCTTCTAGAGAGTATTCATACTCAAAAGGAGTCCTCGTTACATTTATTAACACACCATTACATAGAATAGTGAGGACTACTAACTAATACTATCATTCGGACCATCACTCCGTTCCCCGACTTGCCCCAGCTACGTTCTCATTTCCTGAAGAGAACAGTGAAAGAAAGGGTGAGCTCAACTAGCCCAGTAAGAAATATTATGACTAAGATAATGCAGAATAAATTATCATTAGCCTTCAACAATGTTAAACTGATAAAATATAATAGACATCAAGTTTAACTGCAGCGGAACAAGCAATCCATTAAAAGAGTCAAGTAGAAAATAAACTCTACTATCTTTTATGATTTAAAAGATTTTCCAACACTGTGATCGCTGAGACTCAGCTTAATAAAATAATCCACATCATCGAATCACCCCTGCACTACGGCCAAGGATATTCGTATATTCATTAATGGTCATGATCATGCCAACAACTGTCCATCAATGCACTACGGGCCAATGAGGACTTTTACCACATAATTCGTAACATTACGGTCATGATTACACCGAATAATCCCTGGTCATAATCATACTAAGTCCATCTATGCACTACAGGCCACAGATGACTTTCAACAGAATATAAACATGAGGATGATGACAATGATATAAGAATTCAATAAAACAAGTTCAAGAATTAATTTATCCAAGAATTAACAACGTCCAAATTGTCAACATGATACTGCTTTGTGGAGTAAAATTCAAGAATGATAAGGAGAATATTTTCATGAATAGATACTAGATGAAGCGCAAATGTCAAGGATATTCCACAAATTTCATGGAGTATAGAAGTCAAAACTTAACCAACTGAGTATAATAAAGAATGGAATAACAAAAGAAATCACCATGCATGCGATAGACCGCACAGACAGGTTATTCCAACAGAATAATAAATAATGGAACCAGGTCCGGCGTAAACGCACAGACAGGATATTCCGACAGAATAATAAATAATGGAACCAGGTCCGGCGTAAAAGCACAGACAGGATATTCTGACAGAATAATAAATAATGGAACCAGGTCCGGTGTAAAACACACAGACAGGATGTTCCAACAGAATAATAATAAAAACGGAACCAGGTCCGGTGTAAAACACACAGACAGGATGTTCCAACAGAATAATAATAAAAACGGAACCAGGTCCGGTGTAAAACACACAGACAGGATGTTCCAACAGAATAATAGGAGAATGTCACCAAGTATAGGGTAGACCGCGTATACAGGTTATTCCAACAGAATAATAAGAAATAGAATAACAACAGTTCTCTTCATGAATAAGAAAGAATAACACCTCTTACCGTTTTAAAGAAGAGCTGAAATAAGGAAGTAGTTAAGTAGCAGAATACTCTTCTTCTCTCTCTCTATAGTTTTTCTCTATAGTTTCTCTCTCTAGAGTTCAGTGAATTCGTAAGAAATAATGAAGGAATGAGCTGCTATTTATAAAAAAATAGAATGCATAGTAACTAATCCATGAACGGTCCAGATTGATTACTTTAATCTGACGGTCCATATTTAAAGAAAAATCTTTTAAATAAAATATAATATATTCTATTTATAGAATAACTTTAATAAAGTATTCTGTTTTATTACGTTAATAATACGAATAAAACAAAACGTCATTATCGCTAAATAATTCATATTATTAACTGACAATAATTGAATCAAACTGAGTAACTTCTCACATAAGCATTAATAATCAATACCGTGTGCTACTATGCAACCACACGTATTACTGTACTTTTACTACCGAGTAGTTCAACAGTAACAATGGTAAAACTTCCGCCGTTATTTTTAATAAACTATTTTTGTCGTTTTCTCAATCCGACAATAATTTCGTTGTGGGGTCCACCAATGATTGTGCCGTCGTACGAATATTCCCCGACAAAAAGAATATTCCCCGACCAAACGAATATTTTAAAACAACTTGCTCACTTTGCAAAATTTATAAATATTACCCACAACTATAACATTATATCAAATTAACTCCATAATATTCAAAAATGATATTTATAGAAAATTCATCTTTATTTATAAAAGTTGGGGTCTTACACTACAGCTTCATTACCCACGCTCCTGGCATGGATTTTCTCCCTCTGGCTGGTTTGAGGGGCATGACTACCTACCACCTACTGGCTGTGATGTCACAGTTTGACCAGTTCCAGGATTTTCATCCTTTTAAGGGGGAGTTAGGTCAGCGTATAGCTTCTCGTCACTTATCAGTAGAGGACCAGTCCAGGGTGTATGCCTGTTGGGATCAACGTGAGATAGCTACTTTTTTTGTTAGCCCTCTGGGCTGTTCGTCAGAGTATTCTGCATGGATGGGGACAGAGATTTCATCGACTGCGGTAGTATCCACAGTGTCGGGTATTGATTCAGATGGTGGAGAGCCCATGGAGGACATTGATTCTCCCACCGAGGAGGAGTCATTCACTGGGTTTCCAGTAGCTCTTGTAGGTTCTCCCAATACGAGTGTTACTGTGATCCAGCATTCATCACAGTATTTCGAGCAGAGTCTCCATCTGATGACCTTCGAGAGAGATCAGGCTAGAGCCCTAATGTTGACAGCCCTTGATGGGAGAGATGCTGCTCTATTAGAGAGAGACGAGGCATTAGCACATAGAGATGCCGCTGTTGAGGAGCGAGATGAGGCCAGATCAGCCAGAGATGCAATGATAGTTGAAAGGGATGGTGCCATATCTGCCTGGGATGTAGCCATTATAGACAGTACCACAGTGAGGTCCCTTACTACTGGCATCATTGTAGAGATGAGTACGTATATTGACGAGCATAGCGTCACTATGCAGATGGCTGTAGATCTGTTATCTCGCGTAAAGATCCTTGTATAGGAGACCACAGCGCTACCTCCTTCTTCTGAGAGGGATGATATGTTGGGCTTGATAGCTCACATATACACTGATTTATAGATGGGCTTGTATTTTCCTGCACAGACTAGCTTAGCCATGTTGTCATGTACAGTACACATTGTATATATCAAACAACATTATATATAGCAGGAAAAATATATTTTTGATCACTTCCCTTTTAGTTATGCGTTGCTACTTGCTTGATATTTTCCTGTTCCTTCAGGGCTTGTGATCTCGATGTATTCTAGACTTCTCCTTAATGGATGGACATTAACATCATTGATCTGTGTGTATTCCCTACCATCTTTGGTGTTTTGTGACTAATTTCTGTATGTAGATGTGGAGAAGAGTGTGACTTTCCTCTCTGAGGTTGACCGCACCACAGATGGTCGCCAGTACTCCTTTGTATGGCAGAGCCCAGTTAGTTCTATCTCTTATGGATTGATGTTTCTCTTTGAGGATCAACTGCAACTTAGATGGTCGCCGATTCTCCCGTTTACTTTAGGGAGGTCAGGTAGTTCCATCCCTTTGGTCTGAAGCCGATAAAATGTGATGGATTGAATGATGATCCCAGTACCGTTGAGAAGTGTTTATTTTTTGGTAGGGGGTGAGACCGAACCATGAATGGTTTCCTACGTACTCCTTTTGAAGAGGAGATCAGGTCTGCGTAGTTCGAACATGGTGTAAGAGGTTCAACACTGTATGTGGCAAAAGGGTGTAAAGATGTGTTTGTAGAGAAGGGTGTAGAATTATTTTTGTTGTTTTTTTATTTTATTGCTACCGAACCATATAAAATATGGCTACCTACGTACTCTCGTGTATCAAGGAGATCAATTCGACGTAGTTCTCCCCGTGTTCAGAACGATTTGCAGTCAATGAAAAGTTTGATCCCATGTTCAGGACAAACTGCGGGGGAGAAAGTTTAATCTCATGAATAGGATAAACTGCAGGTGTGAAAAGTCTTATCCCTAGTGGGGTAAAAATACGGGTGTGAAAGGTTCAATCCCTGGTGGGATAACTGGAGTTGCGTAAGGGTTCAAAACCAAGTTGAGAGAAGGATCTGGCGATTCGAAACCAGGCTGCTGGTTAGAAAAGTGTGTTTGTCCCTGATGGGACAGATGAGTGTGAAGAGAAGTTGTATGTAGTGAAAGGTTAGAAAACCTGAAATGACTGGGGATCTGGTGATCCAAAACCAGGATGTTTGCTTGATGGTAATATCAATCATAGTACCATTTCACAGTGTTCAAGTTCATAAGCTGTGGAAATTCATCGCCATCCATTTCCAGTAATCTGAGAGCACCTCCTATCAATACCTCCTTGACAATAAACGGGCCTTCCCAATTTGGGGCGAATTTTCCCTTAGACTGATCTTGGTTGTCATTGATCTTCTTCAAAACCAAGTCGTGTTGTTTGAACTACTATAACCGGACTTTTCTGTTGTAGGACCTGGCGATCCTTTGTTGATATAACTGACCGTGGAAGATAGCAACAGCTCGTCTTTCGTCTATTAGAGACAATTGGTGATACCTATCTTGTATCCATTTGCCTTCATCCAGCTGAGCGTCTATCAATACTCTGAGGGATTCCATTTCCACTTCTATAGGGAGCACTACTTCCATCCCATAGGTTAATGCATGGTGGGTTACCTTAGTGGAAGTGCGCATTGATGTTCTGTAGGCTAACAGAGTCAGAGGCAATAAGTCAGGCCATCCTTTATGGTTAGTGAACATCTTTTGCATGATTTTCTTGATCTTTTTGTTAGCCACTTCAACAACACCATTCATCTTTGGACAGTAGAAGATAAAGTTGAGATGCTTGATGTGGAATTTACTGCATAACTCCTTCATCATTTTGTTATTGAGGTTCTTAGCATTGTCTGATACAGTTACCTCTGGTTGTCCATATCAACAAATGACATTGTTTCTGATGAAAGCAGTGATGAATTCTTTGGTAACCCTGGGGAAGGAGGCTGTTTTTACCCACTTGGTGAAGTAGTCGATCATGGTGAAGATAAACCGATGCCCATTACTGGCTTTGGGCTTGATGGGCCCGATCACTTCTATTCCACACATTGAGAAGGGCCAGGGCGAACTCATATTGTGGAGTTCCCTTAGAGGGGCGTGGATAGCATTCCCATAAATTTGGCACTGATAACATCTCTTGACATGATCATTATAGTCAGCCTTGAGAGAGAGCCAATAATGCCCTGTTCTGAGGATCTTTTTAGTAAGTAGGGGACCGCTCATGTGTGGGCCGCATACTCCACCATGGATTTCATCCATGAACCTCTGTGCTTGGTCCTTGTCTAGACATCTGAGGAGATCTAATCATGCATCTCTTTTCTAGAGTACATCTCCGCTCAGGTAAATTTTCATAGCCAGTTGATGAATCCGGCTTCTTTCAGTCGGGCTCGCCTCAGGGGGTGTAGATCCATCTTGTAAGTACTCCTTGATATGCTGATACCAAGGGTGTTAGATGGGAGGTAGCTCATCTGATACTTCTCCAATATAATTCCCATAGGCTAGAGCCTTTTGTTGGGCAAATGTGAGGGTTGGCATGTCTTCCTTGTCAGATATGTTGATTAAGGAGGCTAAGGTTGCTAGCGCATCCGAGAAATCATTCCTATTCCGAGGAATGTGGAGGAAGGATATTTCTTCAAACCCCAAAGCCATCTATAGAACCTGCCGATGATAAGGCAGCAAATGTAGACCTTCGGTGTGATAGATTCCCATGGTTTGTCTAATTACCAACTTGAAATCTCCAAAGACAGTTAACCATCTGATGCCCATTGATTGGGCAAGTTTTAGCCCCATGATACAACCTTCATACTCAGCTATGTTGTTGGTATTGGCAAACTGCAATTTGACGGCGACGGGATGCTACTCCCCCGTAACGGATACTAGAACTGCTCCAGCCCCAGAACCTTCCATATTTACAGCTCCATCAAAATACATCTTCCATATTTGGCGTGCATCGTACTAATGGTGTTACTGAATTGTCATTACCCCTTCATCGGGGAAGTCTGTTTCCAAGGGTTTGAAATCCCCTAAAGGTGCGGCGGCCAGTTGATCCGCAATTCCTTGACCTCTAATTGACTTTTGCGTCACGTAGACGATGTCAAATTGTTGTAGGATCAACTACCATCTGGACAGTCGGCAGTTCAACACGGGTTTACTGAACACGTACTTGAGAGGATCCACGTGGGATATGAGATGGGTTGTGTGACCATGGAGGTAATGCTGTAACCTCATAGAAGCCCATGCTAAAGCACAACATGTATTCTCAATCAGAGTGTACTTGTGTTCACTGCTGCTGAATCTTTTATTGAGGTAGTAGATAGCTCGCTCTTGGCCTCTATCGTCTTTCTGTCCCAGCATGCAGCCCATAGCATTGTCACTTATGGACATGTACATAAACAGGGGAACATCATCCCTGGGTGGTACCAGAACAGGAGCTTTGACTAGCTGCTCTTTGATTGTAAGGAAGGCCTTTTGGCACTCATCATTCCACTTCATGGAGGAGTTCTTCCTTAACAATTTGAAAATAGGCTCACAGGTTGCTGTGAGTTGGGAAATGAATCTGCTAATGAAGTTGATTTTTCCCAAAAATCCCCGTATTTCCTTCTCTGTCTAAGGAATGGGCATTTCTGTGATGACCTGGATTTTGGTGGGATCTAACTCAATCCCCTTGTGACTGACTAGGAATCCTAGCAACTTGCTGGATTTAACGCCAAAGGCGCATTTGGCTGGATTCAACTTCAAGTTGTACTTACACAACCTGTTGAAGAGCTTTCTGAGATGGTCTAAGTGGTCTTCCTCCCTTTGGGACTTGACAATGATGTCATCCACATATATCTCTATCTCCTTATGCATTAAATCGTGGAAAAGAGCCATCATGGCTCACTGGTAAGTAGCTCCGGTATTGATGAGGCCAAATGACAACTGTCTATAGCAAAAGGTTCCCCACAGAGTGATGAATGCAGTTTTCTCATGATCCTCTTCAGCAACCATAATTTAATGGTACCCCACAAAGCAATCAGCAAAGGAGTACATATCGTATTGAGCAGTATTATCAATGAGAATGTGGATACATGGTACGGGAAAGCTATCTTTAAGGCAAGCTTTATTCAGATCCCGGTAATCCACGCAGACTCGCATATTTCCTCCTGGTTTAGGCACGGGGACTATGTTGGATAGCCACTCAGGGTATGTAGATACCATAATGATGCCTGCTTGAAACTGTTTCACAATTTCTTCTTTAACTTTTAAACTCCACTCAGGTTTCAATCGCCTGAGCTTCTGCCTGACTGGCTTGAATCCCTCTTTGATGGGGAGGCGATGGATGATAATGTCAGTGGACAAACCCACCATGTCTTCATGAGATCATGCAAACACATCCTGGATTTGGGTTAATAGTGTAACCATGCCATTCCTTTGGTTTAGAGTGAGGTCTGCACCAATCTGGATTAGTTTAGGGCTTTCTAAAGTTCCAAGATTGAACGAAGTGGTTTGATCAAGGTTTGGTTTAGGTTTGTCTTTGACCTATTCTTTGATCTCTTGAGGTATCTCAATGTCCTTTTGTATTTCCATAATGTCTGAGTCCAACTTTCCATCAAAGTTACAATCCTTGTGGAGAAAAGGCACCTTATCAGCAAGTATAGGCACATCTAAATTCAGAGTCTTGACACAAAATATGCTTTTACTTAATATATGAAACTGTTTAATCATACAAAATGTTAGCATATACTAACAAAATAATTGCTAATACTGTACAGAAAAGTAAACAGTTATTATTATCTACAGGGCAGAAGGAGTTTTTGCCCGTTTTACCCTTGTCGACCAATAAAAGGAGTGCTGCTCCAATTGTCAAGGGTGAAGTCCTGATGGACTGCAATGATGGAGGGGCTGTCATCGTCCTCTTTTTCCTGAATGATGACTATTATGTCTGGACAATCATCATCTGGGGTGTATCTATTTGTATGATCATCATGGACAATGACACGTATGTTTGACATCATCCTGACGATGTCTTATTTACATCTCCATTCCTCTTCTTCCACTTTGGGATCTGGAACCAAGACTTCTTTCCCCTTTACCGGTATCGAATTAGGAAATAACATAGACATTACATGGGCATGCACCTTTACCGGAGACCGTACTGGCTCAGGAACTGTAGGTGGAGATAATCGCCGTGTGGCTAAAGTTGAAGGAATCTGTTTATGCTTATGAAGATTCCTACAACTGGAACTAGCAGTATAGCTTAATCCGGCTGTCCCTATTTGATTGGGAACTTAAATTGGGAACTTGATGCCCTGATGATCTTTGCCCAACCCTTGTCCAGGTTGATAACCCAAAGATAACATTTCTTGGCTGGCCGACATTACTTCGACGAAAACTCTAGGTGTCAGAGGTGGTGCCCCAATGGGATGGTAGTGAGTGTTGCTCACCTCCAGGGCATGAAAACTGACCGGCTTAACTTCTGAATTGAAGCTGATGAATGGTATGTCACCTTTTTCAGGACATTCCGGCTCAACATCGACAGTGACTAGGCTATTGTTGATGATGTATTTAAGTTATTGGTGAGGAGTGGAGGGGACGGCTCCAGCCATATGAATCCACGGTCTTCCCAAAAGCAGGTTGTATCCTGTATCTATTTTGAGTACGTGGAAAAACATGTAGAATGTATGTGGACCAAACTCCACTGGCAGTTCAATCTCTCCGACAGAGTTTCGTCGGGATCCATCAAAAGCTTTGATATCCGTATGGCTGCTTCGGATCCAATTGAGATTGATGTTCATCTTCACCAAAGTGGCATAAGGATTGATATTCAAAGATGATCCTCCATCTATCAAAACTCCTTCCACCAGGTATCCGGAAGATAAAACTGCTATGTGCAACGGCTTGCAATGACCGGTCCCTTCAAGAGGTATATCATCATCAATGAAAGATATCACATCTCAACATCTATTGACTTGTGCAAGTGGGCTTCTTCCAAAACCCTGAGTAAGATCTTCATGTGATCTTTAAAAGAGAAAACCAAGTCTAGTATAGAAATTTGTTGTGGAGCTTATGTTAAGCTTGAAACCACCTTGGCTTCATTATGGCCCATAGTACGGAGAAATTCTTCCACTTTTTTCCATGGGAATCTTCCTCTTTGTCTTGATGGTAGGCTTTATCACCCGTTGGGGAAGATACAGTGGGTTATCCTTCAACACTGCAGCAGTTATGTGAGATGTGGATCCTTTAACCTCTCCATAATTCCATGGAACTTTCTGTAGGCTGACAACAAGATATTGTGATCTGCAAGGTAAGATGATTGGCTCTGGCGCAACCACTTTCAAAGGATTTACAACCCTTTTGAGCTGAATAGGTTGAATTATATGTGAGGGGGTAGCTGAATCTGTCTCAAAAGAGATTACTGCTACGACTTCCTTCCACTTTGTAGGAATCGCATCCCCACTCTCTAGTACTACTGCATCATCGTCTGCCATTTATAGGACACCGTTGTCAATTAAATTCTGAATAAGGTGGCGGAGAGCCCAACATTCTTTTATGTTGTGACCGCAAGAGTGGGAGTGGTATTGGCACACTCCATTAAAATCAAACCGTCTTTAATGAGGGCTGATTGGAGGTAGCAGAGCTGTGATTCTTCCTTCATTGATCAGCATCTACAGTATCTCTTCCATCAGTTGGCCAAGGTACGTAAATTCCCTTTTGTTGGCAAAATCTATACGGGCTTTGGCATTTGCTCTTTTTGCAATTTTATCCTCCAGTGTTTCATTTTCTGGAGTACGCGGTGGAGTGTTTGTAACAAGAGGAAGAAGACTGGCATGCTCCTAACTAAATCATTGGCGTGTGACTTGGTGTTGATGGACCACCAGTTCTGCCAGTTGGTTAACTTGCTCATAGAGAGTCTTCATTTTTCGTTCCATCATATACTGGAGCTGAGCAAAATCCCATTTGTCAGCTCTGTCCTTGCTGGTCTAGGATAATCCACCATGATTATTGGAAATATATCCACTACTCCAATTAATCATATTAACCTCCTCTTCTTTGTGTTGAGGAAGAGGGTTATCTTGCACATGGGGTTGGTTGGGTTTAGCTACCACGATCTCACAATTATCAATCAAATCCTGGATCTTATGTTTTAAGGCCCAACAATCTTGAGTATCATGTCCTGGAGCTTCAGCATGATAAGCACATTTCTGACTAGCATTGAAACCCTTCCCATTCGGGTTTGCTAGTGGAAGAAGATGAGTAATTTTCTTTTGAGTGGTCAGAAGATTGAGTATGTTCTCGAGTGTGTCCCCTAGGGGTGTGAACACTTGAGTGCATCTAACTTCTCCACCCTTTGGCAACGAAGGGTTTGAAGGCTGTGCTTGAAAGGGGGAGTAATTTCTCCTCTGGATAGGCATATTCTGACAGCCTATTTGACCTTGTAGTATCAAGGAAACATCCTTCTCTTTCTTTTTATGGACCCATCGGGGGTTATTTCTATAATTTTCAGACTGGATGTGCTCAGCAACATCTTTAAGGGCAACTAGGTCTTGAATCTTTCCTGACTTCAACCCCATCTCAGCCATTTTCCCATGCTTAATCATTTCAGAGAATAGTTTGCCAATACCAGCTAACACCCTCTCATAGAAAGGAGCTTCTTGTATGTCTATGAAGGTCATCACCGTCTCTGACTCATTCATAGAGGGAACAACTTGAGCAGCTAGGCGCCTCCACCTTTGAGCATACTCTTTGAAAGATTCATTGGCTTGCTTCCTGACTTTACTGATTTGATACCGGTCAAGGGCCATCTGAGACTGGAAGCTGTACTGAGTAAGGAAGGCTTGAGCTAGCTCTTCCCAGCTATGTATGTTAGAGTTGTCTAATCTGGTATACCACGATCGGGCTTCTCCAGTCAGACTTTTCTAGAACAGCTGCATCCTGAGCTTCTCATCCTCGGCATAAGATCCGAGTTCTCCAATGAATACCTTCAAATGTGTGTAAGGGTCTCCTAACCCGTCATACTTTTCAAAGTCAGAAGTCTTGAACTTCTCTGGATAATGCACACTAGGGAATATACAAAGGTCAGCATATGAAACACTCCCATGTGCTCCAATTCCTTTGATAGAACAGATTGTCTCTTCCATTTGAAGGACTTTCTTTCTGATATCACCGGTGTCTAGATCTTCTTTGAGATGGGTGGTATCATGAATTTTTTTGGCTTTATCCAACTGAGCATCAGATACGGGAGCTTCTTTGTCCGTACCTTATGTTCCTCCATGTTCAGAGGATTCAGTATGTACGGGTATCCTTGGACCCTGAGTAGATTGGTGTAGTTCTTTAAGCAGAACAACCAAATCTATTATTTGTTTACTTAATCCGTCAAATTCTTCACGAGAGACAGGATTAGGATTTGTCTGGTCAGATGAAGACATAATTGGCTGTAGGCTTGTGGCCTTTTTGGACTTTGAACGGGTAATAGGTCCAATTGTTTCCCTGCGAAAAAATAAACATAATTTAGTTTTCGGGAATGTATAAATATTTGCATGCTATGTGATGTATCCGTTTTAGGAGTATTATCCTACAAAACGAACGTTAGATATTTGTAATACAGGATAACATGTTAATATTTGTAAATATGCGTGTACACATATTTCCTCATATTTCCCATTACATGGAGATTAATATGGAATGAAATTACAAATAATTGGCTTTACGAGTAATTTTAAAATGGGAAAGCATGAAGCGACTTCCCTCTACGTTTAGTTTATTAGAGGCTAACCTATCATAGGATACTCTCGCGGCTTTTTGGCATGAAGGTTCCCAAATCATCGCAATTTACTCGATAGGAAGTTAATCCGGTCTTTCAACTGGAGCGAATTTGGATGGTGCCTTTCCCGAGCCTCGTTGGAATTAGTCTTCTTACGAGTCTAGTAATCAAACATCGATAGGATAGCCTCCTGAAGGAGGAACCACACAACATACATTCACATTCAACATGTCTCACCGTTTATGAAAATGATGACATGTGCGAAGCACTAATATCACAAGCAGATATAGTGTAAAACATCAAGTACAGTAAGTAAATGCATTCATACACATCCATCAAATGTAAATGCAATATCCACACACAAGCATATAACAGTTTTGAAAAGCTTGTAATAGCGGCTTAAGCCCTCTTACTGGAGTCCCCAGCAGAGTTGCCACATGTCGACGTCGGGATTTTTATTTGTCCCTTTTCTGTTCTTGTCTTTTGGTGTTCTCATATTAGGCAAAATTTGTTTGAAAAAACAAGTTGTGAAAAGGTCCGACATATGTATGTCGACGATTGGACTATAAGAGTCACCAGTTGGTTTATTAAATGGTTGTACCAACACATCCGAGAAAAGGTTTGCACATTGACCTAGTGATGTGACACTGCTTAACGGGTCTGTGAAACCGAGATTCGTTAGGGTCCGGGGACTTGACTATGCAAAGGGAAGGTGTTAGGCACCCCCCTAACATTCGTGTTGCCATGGTAACCGCCACTTTTCAATTAAACTGTTATATAAATGTGTGTGTGTGTGGGTCAATGTGCAATTATCTGGAAGTAGTGCTATGCCTCGTTCGCACCTATATACAAAGGGTTTGAATTTCTGTATAAAAATTCAGTTTTAACAAGATATAGCAGTAATGTTTTGTAAAAAGAGGTTTTTCAAACCCTTGTGCTCAATAGTAATTGAGGCATTTGATACTTCCATTTTATTATGTGTTCGGCTTGATTGCTTTTATTTTTGAGATGCGAAGCATCTTCGAGAAAATAATATACATAGCATTTTCGAACTCCTTGTGGGCATAGCAGTGTCGAACATCGTGAATAATTCACAAGCCGTGTACAGCTGAAAATATACATAGCAGTGTCGAACATCATGAATAATTCACAAGCCGTGTACAGCTGAAAATGTCCATCACGGGAATCGAATCTAGATCTAGTAGACTGAATTTGTAATCACATGATTCTTAGGCTCATATGATGTAGCAATTTGTATGAAAGCTATAAACAGTTATATATATAAAAGCTGTATATATATATATATATATATATATATATATATATATGTGTGTGTGTGTGTGTGTGTGTGTGTGTGTGTGTGTGTGTGTGTGTGTGTGTGCAGACAATCAACCACCACGAAGCACCTCCATGGGGGATTGCAAAAGTAAATAAAGTAGTAAAAACCATTCAACCACCACGAAGCACCTCCATGGGGGATTGGAAAATATAAATAAAGCAATAAAACGATCAACCGCCTTGAAGTAGACTCTAAGCGGGACAAAATATAAATAAAGCTGTAAAAGGCCACGAAGTAAACTCCAGGCCTGACAGAAATATAAATAAAGCGGTAAAAGGCCACGAAGTAAACTCCAGGCCAGACTGAAATGTAAATATATATATATATATATATATATATATATATATATATATACGCTCAAGACGTGAGTCCAGGCTCAATCGAGGTATAATCGATAATTTTAGTCCATATATATAAATGTATAAATATAATATATATATATATATATATATATATATATATATATATATATATATATACAAAAAGAAATAAAAGCCACGGACCGAAGTCTGGTCATACACACGCTACACGACTCTCAACGTGCAGAACTGTGTGTGCACAGAAGTGGATGTGAGACCCCGAATTTTATGAAATAAAAGTATTCAATTTTTCTATTTTGGTAAATAGTTAAATTGATAAAAGTTTAAAGTTAAGGTTAATATGTGAATTTTTTTTTGCAAAGTAAGCAATTCTGTTTTATTAGACAATAATTAGAATATATTATATTTTATTATGCATAGTATTTGTATAGTGTCTGCATAGTGTTTGCATAGTAAAATCTTTTATAAAGTTATTTATTTTATTAGATTATAAATAGAATATATTATATTTTATTTAAAAGATTTTGCTTTAAACATAGACCGTCAGATTAAAGTAAATCAATCTAGACCGTTCATGAGTTAGTTACTATGCAGTCCATTTTTCTATAAATAGAAGCTCATTCCATCATTATTTTTTTACGAATTCACTGAAACTCTAGAGAGAGAAATTATAGAGAGAGAGAAGAAAAGTATTCTGCTACTTCACTACTCCGATATCAAGTTTCTTTTACGGTAAGGGATATTATTTGTTGTACTCGTAAAGGGTATTCTTTCTTTATTATTCTGTTGGAATAACCTGTATACTCGGGCTACCCTATACTTGGTGAAATTCTTCTGTTATTACATTTTTATTATTCTGTTGGAACATCCTCTCTGTGCTTTACGCCGGACCTGGTTCCATTATTTATTATTCTGTCGGAATATCATGTCTGTGCTTTATGCAGGACCTGGTTCCATTATTTGTTATTCTGTCGGAATATCCTGTCTGTGCTTTTACACCGGACCTGGTTCCATTCTTTATTATTCTGTTGGAATATCCTGTCTGTGCGTTTTACGCCGGACCTGGTTCCATTCTTTATTATTCTGTTAGAATATCATGTCTGTGCGTTTTACGCCGGATCTGGTTCCGTTATTTATTATTCTGTTGGAATAACATGTCTGTGCGGTCTATCGCATGCATGGTGATTTCTTTTGTTATTCTATTCTTTATTACACTCAGTTGGTTAAAACTTTGACTTCTATACTCCATGAAATTAGTGGAATATACTTAATATTTGCGCTTCATCCAGTATCTTTTCATGTAAATATTCTTTTGAGTATTCTTGAATTTTACTCTACAAAGCAGTATCATGTTGATAATTTGGACGTTATCAGTTCCTAGATAAATTAATTCTTGAACTTGTTTTATTGAATTCTTATATCATTGTCATCATCCTCATGTTTATATTATGTTAAAAGTCATCTGTGGCCTGTAGTGCATAGATGGACTTGGTATGATTATGACCAGGGATTATTCGGTATAATCATGACCGTAATATTACAAATGATGTGGAAAAGTCCTCATTGGCCCGTAGTGCATTGATGGACAGTTTTTGGTATGATTATGACTATGGATTCTCTTCGGCCAAGGGTGCAAAGATGAATTATTTTTTGGTATGATCAGGACCGTTGATGAAAACACGATTATCTTTGGCCCGTAGTGCATGGATAATTCGTGGTCGTGATACTAATGAATATCCTTGGCCTATACTGCAGGGATGATTCGATGATGTGGATTAATTATTGAGCTGAGTATCAGCGATGAAATATTAATTTATGGATGTGATAATAATGAATATCTTTGGCCGTAGTGCATGGATAATTCATGGATGTCATACTAACGAATATCCTTGGCCGTAGTGCATGGATAATTCAAAGGTGTGGATTATTTATTAAGCTGAGTCTCAGCGATAAAATATTGGTTATACACTTTTAATTTGTAGAAGATAGTAGATATCATGCTCTACTTGACTCTTCTAAAATACAGTTGTATGTCTTTGGCCGTAGTGCAAAGATGAATTTATTAGTATGATTATGAACAAGAATTGTGATTTGGTATAACCATGATTTTTGATGTTTCAGGTGAATATAGGTGATGAAAATTATCTTCGTCCTGGGTGCGAAGACGAATTTAGAATCACAATTATGATTATGAGTTATTCATATGATTGTGGACAGCAATGGTTGATTGATGTTACAGAGATAAAATATTATTGGTGGACTTTTAACATGGAGAAGATAATAGACCTAATGGTCTATTTGACTCTTCTAATGGATTGCTCGTTCCGCTGCAACTATGGTTGAAAAGTTTTATCAGTTACCATATATTCTAAATCTCTGAATTATTAATGATGAAGGCTATTGATGATGTAAATTAGCTTTAATTATGATATTCTTTACTGGGCTAGTTGAGCTCACCCTTTTGCTTTCATTGTTCTCTTCAGGAAGTGAGAACGCAGCAGGGACTAGTCGGGGAACGGAGTGACGATCCAGATGATATCATTAGTAGTCCTCACTATTCTATGAAATAGTGTGATAGCTATGGAGGTTCTCCCTAAACAATATAGATGACAAAATGATATCGTCTCGAAGTACGTGCACGCGTGCAACGTGTTATCTGCTCGAACTTTTAGAACTTCAATCTGGGCATCCGATCGAGCTGTAAAACACCTTTAATGGCATGCTATTGTCAAGAGCTACACAATGACATAGAATTAGAGATTGTACGAAGTAAGGAAGATGGGACCATGTCCTTGGTCTTTAGGCTTCAAATTCTATCCGGTGTGCTGTCTTGTGTAGTAGTCACTCGGGATTAGAGCTCTTGAGTTCTTGTAGAACATGTCTATATAGAAAGTATGTTTGAATGTTGTTGAGATGATGCAATGTGGGATTGAGATGACAAAATGATGATTCTGCCCCTCACCGGGGTTATCTCCGGTTTGAGCTGATTTAGCAGCCGTTGCTCAGGGTTATCTCTGAGATTGGACTGCTGCAGGTGTTGACCATCCTCAGGGTTATCTTTGAGGTGTGCCTGACTTCCCAGGATTATCTTCGGGATTGGGGAATGAGTGCCTCGGGGTTATCGCCGAGTGTTGAAGCTGATCGCATGGGTTTAAAACAAGCATTTTTGGGGTTATCTCCGGAACTGCAATTGCATGCCTCAAGGTTTGAACTTCATCTCCCGGGTCGTCTCCGAGACTGGAACTGAGGGTCTCGAGGTTGTCTCCAAGATGGACCTGAAACTCCCGGGGTTATCTCCGGGACTGGAACTAAATGTCTCGGGGTTGTCTCAAAGATTGAAAAGACTGATCCGAGGTTATCTCCGGAACTAGAATTGTATTCCTCGGAGTTATCTTCGAGGTTGAGCTGAGTATCCCAGGGTTGTCTCCGGGACTGAGCTGAGTTGTCCTCCAAGGTTATCTCTAAAAGACGATTCTGCCCTCCTGCAATGTTAGTAACAAGAATGCAAAATTTCGAGTGTCTATAGTACCCCGTCATGAAAAGATTAAAATTTAACAAGAATATTCAGAAAAATATTTTCGTGAAAATATACTCGATGAAGCGCAAATTTCAAGGATATTCTACTAATTTCAAGGAGTATAGAAGTAATACTTAACAAAATGAGTGTAGAATTAGGAATATGAAACGAAATAATATTACTTACATACTACAGAGTATGATAGAAAGTATTATTTCTTACGAATACTGAACAAAATAATATCCCTTACAACTGTTGAACAAAAATAATATTCCTTACGAATATTGAACGAAGGTAATATTCCTTACGAACATTGAACGAAAATAATATTTCTTACGAATATTGAACGAAAATAAAATTCTTTATGAATACAAAAAATAATATCGTAAGCGAATATGAAATAAATAATACCTCTTACCTTAAAAGGAGAGTATTTCTGACTGGTATAGTGGGGATATTCTTGAAGAAAACTTTCACTATTTTCTACACTCAAAGTATCCTTAAACTCAAAAGAAATACGCTCAATATTATAGAAGAAGAATTCTTTGATTCTTGTGTGATTTTCATTTCTAAACTAAGCATCCTATTTATAGGAGAATGGCAGGGCGCTATTTGAATTAGAAAATCTTGGGTGCACAGGAGGAAAGTTTCACGGGCACAATTCTGCAGATTTCACGTGAATTTTTTTAATTTACTATGTTGCACTATGCAGCACTATGCACACACTATGCAGTACTATGTAAACACTATGATGTACTATGCAAATAAAATATAATATATTCTATTTTATATAAAAAAACAAAACTATATATATATATATATATATATATATATATATAACTATATATATATATATATATATATATATATATATATATATATATATATATATATATATTAATAAAATAAAATTGAGATAGTTTTCTATCGATGATTTTGAAGAATGAGTAAGTTGGGGTCCATGTAATAAGCCAAATTTACAACAAATACTTTAAAAAAACCCCTCTTTTTATCTCAATTCAATTGGTTTAACCAAACACAATTTTAATAACATTTATTCATCATTAATATTATAACTCGCAATATTAACAACCTGATCATTTCTAGGAAAGATGGGGCTTTCCGATAAGGACTTCTCCTTATTGACGTGCAATTAGATGACCTAACCCCTTTCCTCGACAGAACTTTCTAAATATCGTCAATAATGCAAATAATAATATGAATAACTTTATCGTCTCAATTATTGATTTAATAATATAAAATATTGTGCAGATGATACTGTAACAATAATTGAATCAATAATGTGAGATACTATGCATAAACTATTGTGGCAATAATTGAATAAAACTGAGTGTCATCTCACGTAAGCATCAATAATCAAAGATACTATACAATATTGTGTGCTACTATGCAACCACGCGTATTACTGTACTTTTGTCACCGCGTATTTCAACAGTTAACAGTAAAAGTTTTGCCGTTATTTTTATAAAAAGTTATTTCTATCATTTTCTAACTCCGACAATAACTCCGTTGTGGGGTCCACCAATGATTGTGTCATCGTATGAATATTCTCTAATAAAACGAATATTTTCCGACCAAACGAATATTTTATAACAACTTGGTTACTTTGAAAAATTTATAAATATTACCCACAACTATAACATTTTATCAAATCCACACTTTATTGCTCAAAATGATATTTAGAGAAAATTAAATCTTTATTCATAAAATTTGGGGTCTTACAACCTCCCATTCTTATGAAATTTCATCCTCGAAATTGGTGTACGTACCTGGTATGTCGAAGAGGTGAGGATACCTTGATTTCATTTCAGATTCTAACTCCCAGGTCATTTCCTCAATATTGTGGTTTCTCCACAAAACTTTGACTTGAGGTATTACCTTTGAGCGTAGAATATGTTCCTTCTTATCCAAGATTTTAACAGGTACCTCTTCATACGTTAAATCTTCCGCTATCTCGTCTGGTTCTAATTCAATAATATGGTTCGGGTCTTTCATATATTTACGTAACATAGATATGTGAAAAATATTATGAACACGAGACATACTTGACGGCAAGGCGAGTCTATAGGCCACAGTTCCTACTCGATCGAGGATTTCAAATGGGCCAATAAATCGAGGATTGAGCTTTCCTCTCTTTCCAAATCTCGTAACTCCCTTCCATGGAGCAACACGTAACAACACATGATCTCCAACATTGAATTTCACGTCCCTTCAATGAAGATCAACATAACTCTTTTCTCGATCTTGTGAGGTTTGTATACGTTGACGGATCATTTGAATCTTTTCTGTAGTCATGCGTACCAATTTCGGTCCCAATAACGTTGCTTCACCCACCTCGTCCCAGCATACTAGAGAATGACACTTGCCTCCATACAACGCCTCAAATGGAGTCATGCTGATACTTGCTTGATAACTGTTGTTGTAGGAGAATTCCACTAATGGCAAGAATTTGTCCCAACTTCCTTTGAAGTCTAGGACACCGAGTCTTAATTGATCTTCAAGAGTTTGAATAGTTCTCTCCGACTGTCCGTTCGTCTGAGGGTGATATGCCAAACTGAATCGTAAATTCGTGCCCATAGCTTTTTGCAAACTGACCCAAAATCGTGAAGTGAATCTTGGGTCTCGATCAGCAACTATGGATACTGGCATACCATGCAGTCTTACAATCTCATTTATGTATATACGAGGAAGATGTTCAAGTGAAAAAGTTTCTCGTATAGGTAAGAAATGAGCAGACTTGGTTAATCTATTAACAATGACCCAAATTGCATTTATGGCTTGAGAAACCTTGGGAAGACCAGTAACAAAATCCACGGTAATGTGCTCCCACTTCCATTCTAGAATTTTAAGTGGTTACAATGGACCTTTTGGCACTTGATGCTCTGCCTTGACACATTGACAATTTAAACACCTTGAGATAAACTCCGCGATCTCTCTCTTCATATTGCTCCACCAAAATGTATGTCAAAGATCACAAAACATTTTGGTACTTCCACGATGGATTGTAAACGGTGTGTTATGCGCCTCTATCATGATTTTATATTTCAAATCAGAGTCGTTAGGAATACAAAGTCTGGAGTTGACTCGATGTATTCCTTCTTCATCAATTCTTGCTTTTGGAATAACACCTTCTTGCACTTTCTTCTTCATACGCGTCAGCTCCAGGTTCGTAGCTTGAGCAGCTTTAACATTATCGTTTAAAGTCGGTTCAACTTGTATATTTGACATCATCACGTGGGTCCCTGAAGTCTTTAACTCTATCTCCATCCTTTGTAAGTCATAAAAAAGAGGTCTTTGCATTGATAATATTGCACTCATACCCGCATATGATATTCTACTCAACGCGTCAGCTACCACGTTCGCTTTTCTAGGATGGTATTGAATGGTATGATCGTAATTTTTCAACAGCTCGAGCCAATCGTTGCGGCATGTTGAGTTCCTTTTGGGTGAAAAAATATTTGAGGCTTTTATGATCCGTATAGATCTCCACTTTCTCCCCATACAGGTAATGTCTCCAGATCTTTACTGCAAAAACGACTGCTGCCAACTCTAGATCATGAGTAGGATAATTCCTCTCATATTCTTTGAGTTGTCGTGAGGCATAGGCTATGACTTTCCCATGTTGCATGAGAAAACATCCTAACCCTCTGCCTGAAGCATCACTGTAGATGACAAATCCCTCTGAACCAGATAGTATTGCCAAAACAGGTGCTGAAATAAGTCTCCTCTTGAGTTCTTAAAAACTCTTCTCACATTCCTCGCTCCAATCAAATTTTGTATCTTTTCGAGTCAGCTGAGTTAACGGAGTGGCGATTCGAGAAAACCCTTCCACGAATCTCCGATATTAACCAGCTAAGCCCAGAAAGCTACGTACTTCAGTTACTGACTTAGGTTGCTCCTAGCTTTAAATTGCTTCAATCTTCGTTGGGTCAACAGATATTCTGTGATTTGATATCACGTGCCCAAGAAATGCTACTTCCTCAAGCCAGAACTCGCATTTCTTCAACTTGGCATACAACTTGTTTTCACGAAGCTTTTGGAGTATCAACCTCAAGTGTTGCTCATGATTCTCACGGCTTTTGGAGTATATGAGGATGTCATCAATAAAGACAACCATAAAATGATCCAAATATTCTTTGAATACTTGGTTCATCATAACCATGAAGGAAGCAGGAGCATTGGTCAATCCAAAAGATATGACTAGGAATTCGTAATGCCCGTACCGAGTTCTGAAAGTAGTATTTGGAATGTCATCAATTTTAATCTTTAATTGATGATATTCGGAACAAAGATCGATCTTTGAAAAGAATTTGGGACCTTGTAACTGGTCAAACAGGTTATTAATGCGAGGTAACGGGTACCTATTTTTGACGGTGACATGATTCAACTCCCGATAATCAATACAAAATCGCATACTCCTTTCTTTCTTCTTTATGAATATAACAGGAGCACCCCAAGGAGACGTACTAGGACGAATGAAACCGATGTCTAACAATTCCTACAGTTGGGTTTTTAACTCTTGAAGTTCAATAGGAGCCATTCGATATGGGGCTTTAGAAATGGGTTTTGTGTCGGGTTCAAGATCAATACCAAATTCGATTTCACGCTCTAGGGGTAGGCCAGGAAGTTCTTCAGGGAATACGTTAGGAAATTTATTAACAATAGAAATATCATTCAAATCTGACGTATTTTTGTTTAAATCCTTGACATGGGCTAAGAAAGCTTGACATCTGTTTTTCAAAAACGAATGGCTTTATGGCTTGATATGACAGTGATTAACTTTAGTGGTTTGGTTGCTTGAATTCACATAATAAGTTGGTTAGGAATATGAAAGCTAACAACCTTACGAAAATAATCAATTTTAGCATGATGAGTAGTTAACCAATTAATCCCTAAAATCACATCAGATGCAAGTATTTTCAAAGAGATAAGATCAATAAGTAATGTGAGGGTGCCGATTTGAATCAAATAAGATTTATAAATAGTGGATGTAATGAAGGTTTCTCCCAATAGAGTTTCAACATATAAGTCAAAGTCTAATTTCTCTGGAGTTAAATTTAAACGTTGAGCGCAAGTAGGTGAAATAAAAGAATGGGTAGAACCGGTATCAACTAAGGTATATACTTCGCAAGAGTTTATGATTAGCTTACATGTGATAATTTCAGTCGGGTTCCTCACTTTTTGGGAGGTCACGACAAACGCTCTCCCTTGAACTACCGGCTTTGTCTTATCTGGGTCGACCTTTGGTGTCTCCATCCCAGCTGAACTTGACTTCACTACACGACAAAATCGAGCTAGGTGACCTTCTCTTCCATAATTGTAAGATGCTTTGGGTTGCTGCGTGCAGTTTGGACTGATGTATCCCTCCCCTCCGCATTTATAGCATACGACCGATGGTCGTTCTCCTTCCTTGAAAACGGGTGCTGGTGATGCTTTCTTTCCATCATTATTGAACCCTCTCTTCTTGAAATTTCTACTTGACTCATTTCTTATATTATCTTGGCCAGGGTTACCACCAAAGTGGTTACCATTTCTGGCATGTTGATCTCCTCCACGTTTGTTGTCACCGCTTTGATTACTGCTACCACTAGTATTATCATTTTGTCAGCTGCTATCTTTTAGTTGGTGTGACGTCCCCAAATCTGGGTCCCTTCAAACCTCGAATCCAGTCCGCCACGATACTACTATCGTCAAACTATTTATATCTTTTATTTATAACTTAATGAATATAACTTTGCTTATTACAATTTAGAATATAAATTCTTTCCATTTTCAAGATCTGTATAATGACCCCAAACTTTTATAGGTTTCAAATCTTGGTCATTTACCATTCATGTCTTACATCATATTCGATGTTATAAAAATATGCGGAATAATTTAAACTTTTTCAATCTCCTTAAAAAAAATCTTTTATTGGTTTCTTAACTTGAATCAATTACATATCCTTGAATCAAATTATGTTATGATTCATTCTATTCGAATTACTGTATAAATTTTTACATCTCGATTTGAATTCCTCTAAGCATCATATAGTACAACTTTCAACTCAACATATAATACACATCGTAAACTACTATCATGTACATCTCCTAGAACCTAAACATGGTTCAAGAGCATATATTTAAATAAATGAATCAATCTCCTTTGATACTATTGAACTCTATCAATCAAGTAGCTCGTAATCTTTACCGTGAGTCCTTAACCTGCAAAAATGGTTATTTGCAAGGGTGAGCTCGACAGTCCAGCAATTCTAATAGTTTTCATGCATCACATAGCATATAGTAACATACTCAGTTCATGCATTCATAATAAATAAATATTTACTACGCATGTTACTTCTCACATAACAGGCATAGAGATTTACTCCACAAGCATATCATCAAAGATCAACGTTCATATTTTATTCATATCTCATATGCATTTTATATATATACATCAACATTCTCACAGCATAATATGGCTCAACTAACAGTTATCGCATTCATATATCAAATAAGAACTGAAAGACTTGTCTGATTCGTAGTTTATCAACTACGACTTAACTGCTTAAAGCTTATCTGCACTGCGTGTATTCCTACACAGTTATATAATCATGGATTCATATCAATTAGTCATACATTTCATACATTCTTAATATAATAATAAATATTACATCGTTTCCTAACTAGGTTTGTAAAACCTTTATTTCACTTTCACATCATACTCTTAGAATAGCTAGGTATGTATAGGTATACCTTAACCATCCGTACTTGACATCAACATTCATATACATTTACCACACACTTGAAAGGTTCAATTCATGCTTAGCTAGATGATGAACATATTCGTCATGTCTAGAGGCATAAGGCATCCTATTATAGTTGTTTAAAAGTTCACAATATAAGTCGTAAAGTTTTCAACTCAATTGGTTTCCAAATCTTAAAATTCCATGACAAACAAACTAAGCATGTAAGGTACGTTGAATTCACATTTTATACGTATTTATAAAACTAACTAAGTTGCGAATAAATGCTCAAAAGGTTAGATTTCAAAACTATGTTTTATAAACATAGTTTTCGTCTTTTAACTTTTCTTTCAAAAAATTATAATTCAAACTCCAAACCTACTAAAACATCTTTAAATACGCATTGACACATGTTTAAGGATTATGTATGCTCCTTAAGTTAAGTTAGGTTAGGTCAATTTAGGATATCTTGTATCAACCAACCAAAATTGTAACATAAGTCACTGCAGGACCCCCGCCGGGGCGAGCCCTTTTGTACTGCAGGACCCCCGCCGGGGTGGACCTAGCTACTGCAGTTCGAAATTTCATTCACCTGCTACAAACTAACATGCCAAAATTTTGACCAAACAGCAATGTAATGATACTCAATTGATATAAGCTTACTACTAAACATCCCTAGCATGCTTCTAACAATTCCGTTCACATAAACAATAAAATTCAAGAATCAATTCAAGATTCATGCTATTTTTCTAAAGTTTAACACATTTAGCGATTCTCTTCGCTACAGATTCGTTACTTGACCAAATTGCTTCGTTTAACTTTCGTTGATTTTGTATTCAACCATATTATCAATGTCTAGCATCAATTGACAGATTCTGTCATGTTTCAAGCATAAATTTTCCAACTCAAAAAAAAGTATTTTAGCACTTTTCTAAAAACTTTGCAAAACTTGAATTTAAGAACATATAAAGGGATATTACCTTATGTGAAGTTGAAATGCTAACTCTAGCTTTTATTTGCAGATTGGTCACTCTAATTTCAACTTACTCTATATACAAAACTCATCAAGAATTCAAGCAATATAATTTATGAGGGGGAGCTCCCAATTTATAGAGAAGCTCTTACCCAATTCATGGCTTTGTCCAATAATTTAAACCAAGGAAAAGAAGAGGAATCCATTGGGCAAAAAGAAGTTGGTGGAGGTGGTTGAAGTTTACTATATAAGCCACTCCCTCCTTCATTATTACCATCATTCTAGACATTATCACCCTCATGCTAGCCTCTTTGATTTTCAGCAATGAAATAAGATAGACCAAATGCCTACTCACGTGTATTGAGAGAATGGGACTCTCTAATTGGGACAAGGCATATTAAATACATTTCAATGGCTTAATTCTACTACATTTCAGTAAGTTATATATATATATATGTATGTATGTATACACCCACATAAAAAAATATACCAATACACATAATAATATACATCATGTACATTGTTTTCATCCAATAATATTTTAATTGGGCTAATTATAAAAATAATTGGATATTCTCAATCCATCATTTTCCATAAAATTTATCATCTCAAATATACACAATTATCATAATGATAATTAATATCAATTATTTATAAACTCACCATTTATTTTCTTCTAATACTTCCCATTAAATCTCCCTTTGATTTAACTTCCCTAGTTATGCCACACAAGACATAATTATGCGAACTTAGTAATTAATAGTCCACAAGCTTGTAATAATATAATCTCACCAAATAATATTATTCTTAACATTACATCGTATAATATGGTCATAATATAATATCATTACATTATATGTTCTCATAGCTTATATACTAGTACTAATTTAATGGTCACTATTCATAGCCAATCTATTACCCTCCTATGGTCATTAAACAAGGAGCAAATAAGAGTTGGTGGCTAACTACCACCAACTACTACTATTCATTGTACCCTAGCCATTGGGCTAACCATCATTGCTATCACATGAGCTATCTAGCAAGCTTATTTAACTCCAATTTTCAGCATTTCTAAGGGTCATGGAAGTGGTCTATTGCACCATGTTACTTTTATTATCTCACTTGTACATAATGCTAACATACAAGTCTTTATACATATGTATTCAAATACTTCCCTTATACATCCATATACGTATATAGATGTATACATGTATCTCTCACATTATATAATCCATGTACACTTGACAGTACCGAAAATATTTTAATTGAGTTGTGTCACACCACATTATCATGAACCTTATTATTTCAATTATACTTAATTCTTGAAATAATTACTAACAAAAATTATTTATTTAGTTTAATTTAATAGCCTTCATAAAGTACACATTAATATATCACACATAACACATTGTCACATAGGTCCATTTATGTAACTCATGCGACTCATTTCACTTTGTCATATAGTTTCCTATATTATATAGTTACCATTGAAGTGTCACACTTCATTTCATATCATATAGATGTAGCTACTGTATAATATATAATCATTGCACATACAATTTAAATTCCTTCAATTATTCATTTATTAAATTATTTAATGAATGTTTATTCCATCACTTGGCCACACTAGGCATATCTCATAAGCTTGCATTAAGCTTATTCTCATTCTCATTACTTATTCATTTTTCACCACATTACTATTTATAACATGTTCAATTTACATCGAACTATTATATCACAAGGTTCACATATATAATTATATCGTGAATGGAAATTTTTAAATATTCTTTATAACATTCGCGATAATATAATAACTCAAGTTATTTAGTAAATTAAAATAACTTAGTTTTCTTTTATAACTTTAACCCTTTTGAAAATACATTACAATAATCAAAATTATGTATTTCGCCATAACATAAGATGTTTTTATCATATTTTCTCTAAATATAGGAACTAATCATAATAAAACGATTTACTCATTTTCTCAATATATTACTCTTAATATAATATATATGTATTATTAAAATATTTACATGCACGACACATGTACACGCTATATATAGAAAATAAGTTTATTTCCTATTATAATAAATTGTTTCCATCAACTTATATAGCATATATATTTTAATATATTTACCATATTACTTAATCACACACATTACCTCGTACAAAGCTATATAAGGTAATACCAAAATAATATTCCCCCTTATAATCAAATGCTAGAATTTATTTTAATATCCTTTATTAAAAATTTACTATAATTATTTCTCTTTCCTTTCTATAGATTATCTCAACACAATTTCTTTAATCTATACATTTAACTATATCTCAATATTAATCAATAAATCTCTAACCAATATTTATCTAAAGATATATCGATTTTCTTCTCTCGTCAACAACGTATATATATACAAGTCTAAACCTAGCACACATCGAGTCTTTAATAATGTTTAATATAGTACATTGAGTGGTTTCCCACAAACAACCAACAAATTAGTTTGTCTCGTCTACACTGTTTTCACAATGAGTTAGATCGGTTACTAATTCATATATACTCACGCTCTCTGGAGGAATCGTTTAGCCCAGCTCCTATACATCCACCATTAAAGGGTACGGTTGCACTGCCTTAGACTTGATACATACTCATACATATACTCAAGAAATTGGTCATTATCAAAGATATTTAGTGTCACCAACTTATTATGATAAAATAATTTCACATAAATTATTTAATATCGATAGATAAATTTCTATCCATCTTCTTTACTTCAAATAACTCACATCTTCAATAAATAACAAATATATAATAATAATATATTTATTAAACACAAAAATTACTTATTACATAGTTTATATTACCCCATGCAACACAATACCACATACCTCATAACGCATATATATATATATATATATATATATATATATATATATATATATATATATATATATATATATATATATATATATTCTTATTCGAACACTTCTCACTTGTGACACCCCCAAATCCGGTACTTCCATTTCTACAGGATTTGGTGTTCACAATACAACATCATCCATCTATCTACCCATAAATAAATGCAAACCATGTAATAGAGAGAAATAATAATAAATCTCCCCTTATGGGGTTACATCAACTACATAATAAATAAATCTCAGGTTACTCTAACCTTAAACATCTGTGCGGAATCATAAACAAATAAGTCTTAAACAATATCATTAACTTAAGTCTTAAACAAAATGCATCATCATATAAAATAACAAGTCTTCATCACTTGTTAACCTTGGCCTTGCCTTTACTAGTGAAAGGTTCGTCTGCTCTTTCGTTCTTAACTGCAATGTTATTATTACGCAAGAGTGAGCACGATTGCCCACAAGTATAATAATGAAAACAACAATATAATAACATGCGAGGAAAAATAATAACTTCGAATATAAAAGCTCAACTTTTGAATCAAGAATGAATAACAAGAATCAAAAGAATTTCTGAGGGTCATAAGACCTTGAACTATGTCCTAGGTTGTCAAGGGATATACTTGAAACCTTTAACAGTCATAAGACTATGGACCTTTCTTCTCGTACTTAGGGAGATCAGCCCTTAGTACCATACTGTGCACAATATCTTAACGCTAACGCATAAGTAAATTCCTTTGCAGGGTTGTTCATCTCAGTTTGACATTAGAGTCCGTACCAAAAAGAAGTTTTGTTTGGATAAATCAATAAGGGTTCTGAATTTAGAACGATCATCAACTATGGACTAGTTGAATCAATAAGGATTCGCTAGTCTAACAAGGTTCAACAATAAATGATATTTATAATGAATAACAATCCCAATAGGTATACAATAGAACAATTATTGTATAACAGAATCATACTTTGAAAAGCTAGTAAATCGTTAACATAACAAATGAACTTGATTTATAACTTGAATAATGATAACAAGTAGGGTTAGAAAACTTGCCTCGTGCGTAGGCTAAACGATTACTACTTCCATTCACCACAAATCCTACACACATACCATATGTATTCACGACATTCATTAGTTATATTTTTACTTAATTATTTAATATAAACTCTACTTTATTTAACAAATCATTACCCTTCTAATTTAATTACTTAATTAAATTAGAATATTTTCATTCTCTTACATTTATTACACTCGAATAAATTATTTCATAATAATTTCCATCGAATATTTATTTTATTCCATAAATATCTCAATTAAAATATTTACTTTATTTTATAAATATTTTAATAATAATTTTTATCGAATATTTATTTTATTCCATAAATATCTCAATTAAAATATTTAATTTATTTTATAAATATTTTAATAATAATTTTCATCAAATATTTATTTTATTCCATAATATCTCAATTAAAATATTTAATTTATTTTATAAATATTTTAATAATAATTTTCATCGAATATTTATTTATTTATTATTATTATTATTTTTTTTTTTTATTATTTTTTTTTGACCGCTGGGGCGGGGTAATGTAGTTTGGTAACGCCCGCCGGGGGCGGGGTTACCCAGACTCAATTTCTGCAGTTCTGTAGTTCGCGAACATAACAAGGCCAAATTAGGCCAAAAATCAATTACAAGTAAAATTATACGTGAATATGGCCATAACTTCTAATTAGTTATTTTTACACGAATTTAGACTTACCCAATCATTGTAATACATATATAATCATTACCCAACAATTATAGAATAATTTTAACCCATTAAAACATATAATTACAGAATTAAAGTATGTAAATTTCATTGTTCTTTGTGTTCTTGAAGGTTTTGAACGAAAACCATGAAAATTAATACTACGGATTCGTTATAAGGCCAAATCCAACCATTTAAACTTTGGTCTCTTCGTATCAACATGCATAATAAAATACGAGTGTAAAATTTAGGGATAATATGATCAACACATAAAATATCACGTATAAGGCCATATGGCCAAAACCCAAACTGTAACGACCCCAAAATTCATACAATTTAATTCTCGACTTCGGTCGTTAATAATACATTCAACCTCTAATTTTACATCATTAAACGATAATACAACCATTGAAATTTGCGAAATAATTAAAATTTTCTATTACAAACTATCCTCGTTCCCCCAAAACCTTCAACCTTTACATCTAAATATCTCAGAATCATTTTAATACTACAATAGTTTACATTCGCAAAGCAATATTACAATTCAACATTAATACATTATTCGAAACCTTAAACATGGTTCAAATAATAACACAACCAAAGTATATAAATCTTCAAGTATCACATCTGATTCATGTCTTTCAAGTAACGCATAACTTTACCTTGAATCTTGAACCTGCAAAAGTGGTTATTTGCAAGGTTGAGCTCGACAGCCCAGCAAATTTAACAGTCTATCATGTTTCACATAGCACACATTTTATGCATTCTACATTTCTAATTTATCGAGTTACATTATACAACATGCATGTGCTATCACATATCACATATAAATTGAGTTCCATAACCCAATTAACTTGGTCATATTTTGACTTTAACAATTCATAAAGCATGGTATGTAACTCACCACATAATCACATTTAATCCACAAACATAATAGAACTGAAAAACTTGCCTTGGATATTGTTTAATGTTTATAACTTATCTGCGCTGTGATAATCCTACACAAATTGAGGATACATACATGTACATATTAGTTTCACATACAAAATTCACGTACTCAATGTAAACTAATTTTATTTAACTATAATATTTTGTTCTTGTCTTAAAATCATTCTATGTTTCTTTAGAAACTTTTGTCCGTTATAACCTTTTTACGCCCAAAAGGGTTCTCTCATGGATTTAGTATGAAAATACTTTACGTATCAAAATATAAACCATTTATATCCCCTTCGTTTTATATTACTAGGTTCAATATAATTTCACAAGGCAGCAGCCCCTCACCTTTGACACCCATTTCGCGGTTTAATGGCTTGCAATTTAATTATCTAATCGTAAGGCATTTTTTTTTAGTATGTTTTTCATGGCATACAAGACTATTTTTAAGAAATACTAACCTCTCATTTCGGGTTTGTTAAGTAGTCTAAAAAGCGTGCCAAAAATTGACGTTCATAGCAGTCTTCAATTTTTTTTCCCAACTTTACCCTCTCTCGCTAAAACAGTCATAACTAATTCGTTTAAGAACATTTTTGAGCGATTCTTGAGCCCACGCGAAGCTAACTTCCGAGGCTACAACTTTCATTTTTTGACCATTTCCAAATTCAAAACACAGAATTCCGAAAAATTTGTTCAAGGTGACTGCCCCGAGTTGGTTAGACAGTTTTGACGCGACTACTTTGAATGGTCATAACTCTTTGCTCCGAAGTCGGAATTAGTCCGTTCCGGAGTCTATGGAAAGCTAATTCAGTGTAATATAACATACCAAAAGCCCAGAAGTTTGTAGAAAAATTAACTGATCGAAACAGTGTCCCGAATAGCACAACCCGCTGCTGACTTTCAGTTTGACAAATTCGACTCATTTCTTTCCAATCACCGTAACTCCCTCATCCGAGGTCGGAATGAGGTCATTCCAAAGCCTAAGGCTTCCTAACTCAGTGCACTACAATTACCCAAAAACTCAGAATTTTTCAGGCAACATAGCTATTCCAGAATTTGACACTATAGTCACTGTTCATTCAATTTTCATTTCTAGACATGGTTTACTAAAATCTTCACCACAGATTTATTTTAACTCCGTTTTGGTTCATTCAAGTTAGGAAATCTTCAGAACTTAGAGGGATATAACATACAATCATCAAATTAAGCTTTTAGACATAAATCAAAAGCACAAAGGGTCCTCAAGCTCAGTCCCAAAAACTGCCCAACAAGGTTCTTTGTAAATCTTTTATTTTGTGAGTTTTGGTTACACTTGGATGATGTTAAGGTTTTATATCTCTAATTACAATCATTATAACTCATTTACATAATCAATTACAAGCCAAAATAAAACATAGTAAACTAACTAGTTTTCTAACAAAACTAACTAAACTTCCAAAATACAAACTTTAACTAACAAACTAAATACAATATTTAAAATAATAACATTACCAAAAATTAAATAAGAAACATACCCGAAAATACGAATTCCACAAACTGAATACGTACTCGACCAAAATTTAACTAAGAGAAGATCTTTATAAAAAGCCCTCCCACAACAAAGCCTTTCTCAAAACTGGAGGCCTTATTATTGGTGAATGAAACAAAGGGTCAAGCCCTTCTATTTATAGATTTAGAAAAGGGTGAAGTTCTCAATTTAGTCGATATGGGACTTGGTTTATACTATTTTTTTCATATTTTTAACATGCTAAGTGTATTAATTCATTACGAATTCGTTTCTTAACCAATTCGATCCGTTCAAGTTACGTTGTTTTCATTTTATAGCGGAGAACAACAATCATCCATCAATTTAAAGTTTTCATCATGAATTCATCATCAACTTTAGTACCAAAGTACACCAAAACACACATTACAATCAAAACCCAAATTTCTCTTCTTTAGTATAAATACATGAATTTGATTTCTGAAAATTTGTTTCTAGATGACCACTATCAAATTACAAATATCTAATAACATATATAACATCGTAACCCACAAATTCATTAACCAAAACTCCAATTTTAAAAGAAACTCAAGAACACATAAACTAGAAATATAAACTAGATTATGTACCTTTAATTCCTTAAGAAATAAAATTAACCTTATTAGTAAAATTATAATTTCTATTCAACCATTATAATCATAACATTATTTAACAAATTCTCACTCCTCTAATTTAATTATTTAATTAAATTAGAATATCATAATTACACTCGCGTAATAAAATACGTATAAATCTCATCTATTTTATCACACTTAAATAAACTATCTCATCCCAATTTTCATCAAATATTTATTTAATATCACAAATATTCATCTAATTCCATAAAGTTTCCAACTAAAATATTTAATGTACTTAATAAATATTTTACTCGCATTATACTAATATTTACATTTTCATGCAATATATTACCTTCTCACTTTATTAAATCAATTATACTTGTATTAATTCACTATTTTAATTAAGTGAATTATTCACACTATTTATGAAACTTAACTCATAATAATTTTCATTGCCCACAAGGCATAATAATTAAAATTATATTATCTCATAACATAATTTCAACTTAATTAAATTAACTAATATTATTTAATTTCTTTAATAGTTTAATTACCTATTAAATCTCACATTCTCCAACATATGAATATATAATTCTCTTCACACCAAATCATATAATTCAAAATATATACACCTCATAATAAGAATTTTAATTATTAAATTCTTATTTTAATAACTTATAAAAATTTGGGTTATCACATCCTTCCCTCCTTATAAGGATTCCGTCCTCGGAATCAAAGAAACATCCCTTACTCGGTTTTCACCAAATCTTTTTTTTAAAATTTACTCGGAATATTACATACACCCTTTCTTCTAAGAATTTCGTCCTCGAAATTTTATCTATTAATCTTTCTTCATTCAATCTATCAAAATAGATTTTACGTTAATAATTTATTCAATCATTGAGTTCTATAATAACTTTCTTTCCACAAAGATCTTTCTACAATTATTAACTTTTCTATTAAAAGTTTTACATTATTCTTTGATAACTCATCTCCTTCTCATATCAAACACTTCTTTTCTCACTTATTCAATATATTCATCATTCAGTGTCGCATTCTACGACTTACTTCTTTCTAAGGAATATCATCCTTACCACATTCGCCTTTTAGAATAGCAAGAATCTTCCATAATTGCTCAATAATTAGGAAGTAGTATGAATAACTCAGGAATTTAAAAGATTCAAATCATGTTGAGGAGTCACAAGACCGTGAACTCTATTCTCGGTTTACTAGTGCTTCAACTCAATTCTTCACACTGCAAACCAGAGTGTTTATCAATCACAAAGACTGCAAACACCCTCCTTACATACACTAGGTGGCCAGCCTATTGTACCACTACGTTGGGCCGCAACGTAGTGTTTTGTAACGACTATATGCGTTACACTCGCAACCATTGTCCCCGAAAATATGTCCCCTTATAGGGTTGTTCACCTCAGCTTTTCAACATTTGAATCCGCACCAAAACAATTTGGTTTGGCATAACTTTTCAATAAACACTTGAATTTCATGAACATCTTTCAATATTCGTCTAGCTGAATCAAATAGCATAGACCTCTACAACAATTCGAACATCAACCGAAATATACATATACATACATACATATGAATTCTCATATCTCAAAAAAATCTCAAAAATCTTTTTATGACGTCATGATACCGCACTGTATTTACAGTCCGTTGAGGATTCCGTCATTTGGTGATTTTATCATACTACATCATACCATAGTGGGTTGACGATCCTTAGATCACATCCAACACTAGGTAATACTGCATTGATGACTCTATCGTTTTTATCATCCTTGCACCAGGTTACATGATGCATTAATGATATAAAATACATTTTGATATATTGTAAATAATTTTTGTCTAGCCGAAGCAATTAGCATAAACATACGAATAACAGTATTGTTGTTAAAACTCACTGGTTCCATCATTTGATCCAATGTTTTTTAAGAAAATAGAAGTGTAAACATCAGCACGAAGTCAATAAATTTCGAAAGTCTAGCATAGCTAGTAGATTTAGAATACCTATGCTTCCACCATCAACTCCACTTTCTATAATGATCCATTGCTTAATATGTCTATCTATTCCTATCATCCTCAATACTTCATTCACACTTAATTATACCCAGTTCGTCAAACTTACCACACGTTATGAGTTCAGGAACTTTCCACAATCATATGAGTTTAAGAACTTATCCTAGTCAGACCATAGGCGTCCATTCGCTGAGGGGTTCAAAATCATACCATATAATTATAAGTCACGAACCTACCATAAGTATGAGTTTTAAGAACTCGCACTTAACCTTATAATATTCACTAACTATACTCTACCTATCTGTTATACACATGAGAAAAGAATCACCTTCTCAACAAGCATATAACAAATAGCGCGACACAAACATTCCAATGATTATCAATGTGATAAACTGAGTGTAAGCACAAAACCCTCGCCCATACAAAGGTTTGTACAACTCAGCCATCACATGAGACCTCAATTGAAATCCCACCTAACTCTATCTTGCTTATAACTTGCCCTTTGCTTGATACGAATTCCTCGTATCACATCATCTATAACTCCTCATGAGTTATCTCGTACTATTTCATAGTACTCCATCTTCATAGCATTAAGCTATAATTATTCAAACATTATAAACCATCTTTCTTTTATAACTTAAACAGACCACGTCGTGATCTTATTCTATAATCATCTCCCTTAAAATTCTTTTCTGAACTCGTGATCGTTTTGTTTTACGATCCTCTTTCTTTCTCTTTTTCATCATTTACTACATTACTCATTATTCTGGCTTTTGGAGTTAGGAAACTCTCATTTCTTATCTTTATATCTCTTAGATTCTTCTTTGAATCTTCTTGTTTATATAAAGAAAAAAAAATTTCTTTTAAGAATTTTTAACATCATTTACATCGCTCAAAATTTCATTCGAGTTTTACACTTTCATCATACGTATCCATTTCTACACTTGGTACACATCGAGTCTCTAACAGTTTCAATATGGTACGCTGAGTGGTTTCCCACAAACAACCAACAAACTAGGTTTCGAGTTACTAGTTCGTATATACCTCCGCACTATGAAGGAATCGTTTAGCCCAGATACCATACACCAACTACTAAAGAGTACAACTGTACCATACTTAACTATAACTCTCTATTCTTAACTTCCTTACCATTCTCTTCTTATAGACATTGTCTATTTGTTATCACCTTACATCCTTATTATTGGAGTTGGGTAACCCCACATTCATATTCTTTATAACTCTGCGAGATTCTTCTTTGAATCATTTCACGCAAGTTTTATCCCTTCTTTATACATTTCATACATTACTTCTTATTGTTCAAACTCTATTTGAGCTTATTCTTTCATTATCTTCACCTTCCTTCCCTAAGGTTATAGCCTAAGGTACTCCTACCTAAGGTTTATAACCTACAGCTTTGATATCAACTGTAACGACCCCAAAATTCATACAATTTAATTCTCGACTTCGGTCGTTAATAATACATTCAACCTCTAATTTTACATCATTAAACGATAATACAACCATTGAAATTTGCGGAATAATTAAAATTTTCTATTACAAACTATCCTCGTTCCCCCAAAACCTTCAACCTTTACATCTAAATATCTCAGAATCATTTTAATACTACAATAGTTTACATTCACAAAGCAATATTACAATTCAACATTAATACATTATTCGAAACCTTAAACATGGTTCAAATAATAACACAACCAAAGTATATAAATCTTCAAGTATCACATCTGATTCATGTCTTTCAAGTAACGCATAACTTTACCTTGAATCTTGAACCTGCAAAAGTGGTTATTTGCAAGTTTGAGCTCGACAGCCCAGCAAATTTAACAGTCTATCATGTTTCACATAGCACACATTTTATGCATTCTACATTTCTAATTTATCGAGTTACATTATACAACATGCATGTGCTATCACATATCACATATAAATTGAGTTCCATAACCCAATTAACTTGGTCATATTTTGACTTTAACAATTCATAAAGCATGGTATGTAACTCACCACATAATCACATTTAATCCACAAACATAATAGAACTGAAAAACTTGCCTTGGATGTTGTTTAATGTTTATAACTTATCTGCGCTGTGATAATCCTACACAAATTGAGGATACATACATGTACATATTAGTTTCATATACAAAATTCACGTACTCAATGTAAACTAATTTTATTTAACTATAATATTTTGTTCTTGTCTTAAAACCATTCTATGTTTCTTTAGAAACTTTTGTCTGTTATAACCTTTTTACGCCCAAAAGGGTTCTCTCATGGATTTAGTATGAAAATACTTTACGTATCAAAATATAAACCATTTATATCCCCTTCGTTTTATATTACTAGGTTCAATATAATTTCACAAGGCAGCAGCCCCTCACCTTTGACACCCATTTCGCGGTTTAATAGCTTGCAATTTACTTATCTAATCGTAAGGCATTTTTTTTTATTATGTTTTTCATGGCATACAAGACTATTTTTAAGAAATACTAACCTCTCATTTCGGGTTTGTTAAGTAGTCTAAAAAGCGTGCCAAAAATTGACGTTCATAGCAGTCTTCAATTTTTTTTCCCAACTTTACCCTCTCTCGCTAAAACAGTCATAACTAATTCGTTTAAAAACATTTTTGAGCGATTCTTGAGCCCACGCGAAGCTAACTTCCGAGGCTACAACTTTCATTCTTTGACCATTTCCAAATTCAAAACACAGAATTCCGAAAAATTTGTTCAAGGTGACTGCCCCGAGTTGGTTAGACAGTTTTGACGCGACTACTTTGAATGGTCATAACTCTTTGCTCCGAAGTCGGAATTAGTCCGTTCCGGAGTCTATGGAAAGCTAATTTAGTGTAATATAACATACCAAAAGCCCAGAGGTTTGTGGAAACATTAACTGATCGAAACAGTGTCCCGAATAGCACAACCCGCTGCTGACTTTCAGGTTGACAAATTCGACATATTTCTTTCCAATCACCGTAACTCCCTCATCCGAGGTCGGAATGAGGTCATTCCAAAGCCTAAGGCTTCCTAACTCAGTGCACTACAATTACCCAGAAACTCAGAATTTTTCAGGCAACATAGCTATTCCAGAATTTGACACTATAGTCACTGTTCATTCAATTTTCATTTCTAGACATGGTTTACTAAAATCTTCACCACAGATTTATTTTAACTCCGTTTTGGTTCATTCAAGTTAGGAAATCTTCAGAACTTAGAGGGATATAACATACAATCATCAAATTAAGCTTTTAGACATAAATCAAAAGCACAAAGGGTCCTCAAGCTCAGTCCCAAAAACTGCCCAACAAGGTTCTTTGTAAATCTTTTATTTTGTGAGTTTTGGTTACACTTGGATGATGTTAAGGTTTTATATCTCTAATTACAATCATTATAACTCATTTACATAATCAATTACAAGCCAAAATAAAACATAGTAAACTAACTAGTTTTCTAACAAAACTAACTAAACTTCCAAAATACAAACTTTAACTAACAAACTAAATACAATATTTAAAATAATAACATTACCAAAAATTAAATAAGAAACATACCCGAAAATACGAATTCCACAAACTGAATACGTACTCGACCAAAATTTAACTAAGAGAAGATCTTTATAAAAAGCCCTCCCACAACAAAGCCTTTCTCAAAACTGGAGGCCTTATTATTGGTGAATGAAACAAAGGGTCAAGCCCTTCTATTTATAGATTTAGAAAAGGGTGAAGTTCTCAATTTAGTCGATATGGGACTTGGTTTATACTATTTTTTTCATATTTTTAACATGCTAAGTGTATTAATTCATTACGAATTCGTTTCTTAACCAATTCGATCCGTTCAAGTTACGTTGTTTTCATTTTATAGCGGAGAACAACAATCATCCATCAATTTAAAGTTTTCATCATGAATTCATCATCAACTTTAGTACCAAAGTACACCAAAACACACATTACAATCAAAACCCAAATTTCTCTTCTTTAGTATAAATACATGAATTTGATTTCTGAAAATTTGTTTCTAGATGACCACTATCAAATTACAAATATCTAATAACATATATAACATCGTAACCCACAAATTCATTAACCAAAACTCCAATTTTAAAAGAAACTCAAGAACACATAAACTAGAAATATAAACTAGATTATGTACCTTTAATTCCTTAAGAAATAAAATTAACCTTATTAGTAAAATTATAATTTCTATTCAACCATTATAATCATAACATTATTTAACAAATTCTCACTCCTCTAATTTAATTATTTAATTAAATTAGAATATCATAATTACACTCGCGTAATAAAATACGTATAAATCTCATCTATTTTATCACACTTAAATAAACTATCTCATCCCAATTTTCATCAAATATTTATTTAATATCACAAATATTCATCTAATTCCATAAAGTTTCCAACTAAAATATTTAATGTACTTAATAAATATTTTACTCGCATTATACTAATATTTACATTTTCATGCAATATATTACCTTCTCACTTTATTAAATCAATTATACTTGTATTAATTCACTATTTTAATTAAGTGAATTATTCACACTATTTATGAAACTTAACTCATAATAATTTTCATTGCCCACAAGGCATAATAATTAAAATTATATTATCTCATAACATAATTTCAACTTAATTAAATTAACTAATATTATTTAATTTCTTTAATAGTTTAATTACCTATTAAATCTCACATTCTCCAACATATGAATATATAATTCTCTTCACACCAAATCATATAATTCAAAATATATACACCACATAATAAGAATTTTAATTATTAAATTCTTATTTTAATAACTTATAAAAATTTGGGTTGTCACACAAACTTTGTAAATTTTGAAATAACAAGTCATCATCATACGTTGAAATCTTATGAAATTAATGATATGAAAACACACAATATATATATATATATATATATATATATATATATATATATATATATATATATATATATATGCCATACAACTCGAATTATTACATCTATTCTTATAACAACTGAATTCTCCAAAAACAGAGACTCACAGAAGACTTAAGCCATATTCATGAAACTTAAAAGACGTAAAATATATAAATTGGGTTGAAGAGATTACCCAAGCGTAGATTAATTTATTAGGAAGTGAATTCCTCCTCCACAAAACTCTGAATTCTCAACCCTCTCTTTGTATCTCTCTCTGAAACTCTCTCTGACACTTTCTAGACTTAGGAAATTAATGAAGAAAAAGGAAGGGAAGGCGTAAATAAAGAAGACGTCTGACGCGTTGTGGTCAGTTATCCAGTCATGGGTAACTGCCCTCAACTCCCTCAAAGGCCATGTTTGGCTAGCAATCTAGATTCAAAACTCTTTATTTTAATAAAACATTTTATCATATAGTTTAATTAATGTCACACTCCATCATAAAATAAAACCAATATCTCATTTAATAAAATATAATAATTTCTCAATAGTGCACATAGTCACATAATTCAAATTCTCATTGATTAATAATATTAAATTATTAAATCTCTAATTAATAATTAAATAATTAAAATAACATTAGGCTTATTAAATATTTCTTTTAATACAATAAGCTCACATAAATACATACATCGAATAATAAAATTCTCCACATTAAATTAATAAATGTAACACATATAATTAAATTAATCTATCACAACTTCATCAATTAATTAATTAATCTAATAATTAATTCATCGAAAATATTTATTCAATCCAATAAATATTAAAATTAATTTACAAAATCTCGGTTGTCACATCTTTCCCCTCTTAAAAGGATTCTGTCCTCAGAATCACAACTCAAATAATTCATCCCGCTACATTCTCCCCCCTTACAAAGATTATGTCCCAAGAATCGCTTATAACAATCTAAGTAAATAAATGAGGATAATTCTTCATCATATTCTCTTTGAGTTCTCACATAGCTGCTTTAGCATTGTGGTTCCTCCAAATTACCTTAATAGAAGGTATTACTTTATTTCTCAGAATTTGTTCTTTTCAGTCGATAATTTGAACAGGATTTTCTTCGTAAGATAAGTCTTTTTCAAAATGTAGGGATTCATATTCAATTACATGCTTGTAATCGAGTTTGTAGGGTCGTAGGACTGAGACATAAAAAACGTTGTGGGCATTCTCTAGAGCTGGAGGTAAAGCTACCTCGTACGCAACTTCTCCGATTCTTCGTAGTACTTCAAAGGGTCCAATGAATCTTGGGCTTAATTTTTCTTTCTTTCCGAATCTGATCTTTCCCTTCTAGGGACATACCTTTAAGAACACATAACTACCTGGTTCAAACTCAACATTCTTACGGTGTGGATAGGCGTATTTCTTCTGTCTATCTTGAGCTGCTGTCAATCTTGTTCGGATCACTTTGACTATTTCTGTTGTTTGTTGTACCAATTCCGGCCCTAGCAACTGTCTCTTGCCAACTTCATCCCAGTAAAGCGGAGTTCTGCACTTTCTGCCGTATAATGCTTCATAAGGTGGCATTCCAATACTAGCGTGGTAACTGTTGTTGTAATCGAACTCTACGAGCTCTTAACATATCTTCCAATGTCTAACTTGTTCTTTCACTCTGTCCATCTGTCTGAGGGTGATATGCTGTACTCATTTGCAACTGTGTACCCATGCATTCTTGTAGACGTTTCCAGAAGTTCGACGTAAAGCGCGGATCCCTATCAGAAACAATTAACACCGGCACTCCGTGCCTCGAAACAATCTCTTTTACATATAACTTTGCCAACTGATCTAAGTTGAATCTGATTTTGATCGGTAGGAAGTGTGTGAATTTTATCAGTCGATCAACGATAACCCATACTACGTCGTAGCCTTTCTGAGTTTGATGGCTATGGATTCTCTTCGGCCAAGGGTGCAAAGATGAATTATTTTATGGCATGATCAGGACCGTTGATGAAAACACGATTATCTTTGGCCCGTAGTGCATGGATAATTCATGGTCGTGATACTAATGAATATCCTTGGCCTGTAGTGCAGGGATGATTCGATGATGTGGATTAATTATTAAGCTGAGTCTCAGCGATGAAATATTAATTCATGGATGTGATAATAATCAATATCTTTGGCCGTAGTGCATGGATAATTCATGGATGTCATACTAACGAATATCCTTGGCCGTAGTACATGGATAATTTGAAGGTGTGGATTATTTATTAAGCTGAGTCTCAGCGATAAAATATTGGTTATACACTTTTAATTTGTAGAAGACAGTAGATATCATGCTCTACTTGACTCTTCTAAAATACAGTTGTATGTCTTTGGCCGTAGTGCAAAGATGAATTTATTAGTATGAATATGAACAAGAATTGTGATTTGGTATAACCATGATTTTTGATGTTTCAGGTGAATATAGGTGATGAAAATTATCTTCGTCCTGGGTGCAAAGACGAATTTAGAATCACAATTATGATTATGAGTTATTCATATGATTGTGGACAGGAATTGTTGATTGATGTTACAGGGATAAAATATTATTGGTGGACTTTTAACATGGAGAAGATAATAGACCTAATGGTCTATTTGACTCTTCTAATGGATTGCTCGTTCCGCTGCAACTATGATTGAAAAGTTTTATCAGTTATCATATATTCTAAATCTCTGAATTATTAATGATAAAGGCTATTGATGATATAAATTAGCTTTAATTATGATATTCTTTACTGGGCTAGTTGAGCTCACCCTTTTTCTTTCATTGTTCTCTTCAGGAAGTGAGAACGCAGCAGGGACTAGTCGGAGAACGGAGTGACGGTCCAGATGATATCATTAGTAGTCTTCACTATTCTATGAAATAGTGTGATAGTTGTGGAGGTACTCCCTAAACAGTATAGAAAAGTGTGTTGTATTCTATACATCATTTAGTAGTTATATTTGGTGAATCAAATAGGGTGAGACGAACCCAACTTTGGAAGGGTGTTTTGCCACTATCATACAAGATGTCTAATGACATACAACCTCGTGTTTTCATAAGACATGTTTGTGCACATCCACTTGCTGAATATATCTATGAGCACTATCTATATGATCTTGGAGTTTATTTGAAGTATAATTTTCACTTGGAGACAACGGAAATATTTATATGTCAAGAGAAGACTCACCATTGGAAAGAAGATGATAGTAATCTTCTTGTTTTTATTTGGGGACTTTTGGGTCAACCAAGAATAATTCTGTGGACATATGATATCTATCAAAACCTAGACGCATGGCCTCCTATGTACGAAGGTTTCCTTGAGCACTTCCCAAATATTTTAATTTCTAAAATAGTTTTTGACTATACTTTTATGTAAAGTATCATTGTAAGGTTGTGGTCGAGGTATCATGAGAGTTACATATATTTGTATTAAAACTCATAGTTAATTGTGGTCGTATTCTATACGACAGCTCAACAGTTGTATAAATGAAGTTGTATTTGAATTTTGTACCATGTATCTGGCGACTCAGAATGGGTGATGTATACCTAATTTTGGGGGCGTCACAGTGGAGAAAAGCTTTAGAAAGTGTAAGAAGGCTTACAATGGACTGCCAAAGAAGACTTCAATGACTTTAAATGGATGAACACTTAGCTCCCGCGGGTAAAATTATAACAATATAGAAGCTCAAAAGTGTTTAAAATGAGAAAGCACTCAATTTATAGTGTGTACAGAGCAAATTGGACAGGGCTTCATCACCTTTTCTCTCTTCAAAATGGCTACCCCAAGCCCTCTATTTATAGACGGTGAGCCGCAGGTGTACCTGCGGCATCCACAGATGCACTTACGGTTGCCCGAGGTGCCCCGGGTTCTGTGGGTCCCATCGTCTCGAAGTACATGCACGCGTGCAACGTGTTGTCTGCTCGAACTTTTAGAACTTCAATCTGGGCATCCGATCGAGCTGTAAAAGACCTTTAACGGCATGCTATTGTCAAGAGCTACACAATGACATAGAATTAGAGGTTGTACGAAGTAAGGAAGATGGGACCATGTCCTTGGTCTTCAGGCTTCAAATTCTATCTGGTGTGCTGTCTTGTGTAGTAGTCACTCGGGATTAGAGCTCTTGAGTTCTTGTAGGACATGTCTATATAGAATGTATGTTTGAATGTTGTTGAGATGATGCAATGTGGGATTGAGATGACAAAATGATGATTCTGCCCCTCACCGGGGTTATCTCCGGTTTGAGCTGATTTAGCAGCCGTTGCTCAGGGTTATCTCTGAGATTGGACTGCTGCAGGTGTTGACCGTCCTCAAGGTTATCTTTGAGGTGTGCCTGACTTTCCAGGATTATCTTCGGGATTGGGGAATGAGTGCCTCGGGGTTATCGCCGAGTGTTGAAGCTGATCGCATGGGTTTAAAACAAGCATTTTCGGGGTTATCTCCGAAACTACAATTGCATGCCTCAAGGTTGTGTCCAAGGTTTGAACTTCATCTCCCGGGTCGTCTCCGAGACTAGAACTGAGGGTCTCGAGGTTGTCTCCAAGATGGACCTGAAACTCCCGGGGTTATCTCTGGGACTGGAACTGAATGTCTTGGGGTTGTCTCCGAGATTGAAAAGACTGATCCGAGGTTATCTCCGGAACTAGAATTGTATTCCTCGGAGTTATCTTTGAGGTTGAGCTGAGTATCCCAGGGTTGTCTCTGGGAATGAGCAGAGTTGTCCTCCAAGATTATCTCTGAAAGACGATTCTGCCCTCCTGCAATGTTAGTAACAAGAATGCAAAATTTCGAGTGTCTATAGTACCCCGTCATGAAAAGATTAAAATTTAACAAGAATATTCAGAAAAATATTTTCGTGAAAATATACTCGATGAAGCGCAAATTTCAAGGATATTCTACTAATTTCAAGGAATATAGAAGTAATACTTAAAAAATGAGTGTAGAATTAAGAATATGAAACGAAATAATATTACTTACATACTACAAAGTATGATAGAAAGTATTATTTCTTACGAATACTGAACAAAATAATATCCCTTACAACTATTGAATAAAAATAATATTCCTTACGAATATTGAACGAAGGTAATATTCCTTACGAACATTAAACGAAAATAATATTCCTTACGAATATTGAACGAAAATAAAATTCCTTATGAATACAAAAAATAATATCGTAAGCGAATATGAAATAAATAATACCTCTTACCTTAAAAGGAGAGTATTTCTGACTGGTATAGTGGGGATATTCTTGAAGAAAACTTTCACTATTTTCTACACTCAAAGTATCCTTAAACTCAAAAGAAATACGCTCAATATTATAGAAGAAGAATTTTTTGATTCTTGTGTGATTTTCATTTCTAAACTAAGCATCCTATTTATAGGAGAATGGCAGGGCGCTATTTGAATTAGAAAATCTTGGGTGCACAGGAGGAAAGTTTCACGGGCACAATTCTGCAGATTTCACGTGAATTTTTTTATTTTACTATGTTGCACTATGCAGCACTATGCACACACTATGCAGTACTATGTAAACACTATGATGTACTATGCAAATAAAATATAATATATTCTATTTTATAAAAAAAAACTTATATATATATATATATATATATATATATATATATATATATATATATATATATATATATATATATATATTCCACCCACACCCACACACGCACACACACATTCACACACACACACACACACACACACACACACACATATATATATATATATATATATATATATATATATATATATAAGTAATAAAATAAAATTGAGATAGTTTTCTATCGATAATTTTGAAGAATGAGTAAGTTGGGGTCCATGTAATAAGCCAAATTTACAATAAATACTTTAAAAAAACCCCCTCTTTTTATCTCAATTCAATTGGTTTAACCAAACATAATTTTAATAACATTTATTCATCATTAATATTATAACTCGCAATATTAACAACCTGATCATTTCTAGGAAAGATGGGGCTTTCCGGTAAGGACTTCTCCTTATTGACGTGCAATTAGATGACCTAACCCCTTTCCTCGATAGAACTTTCTAGACATCGTCAATAATGCAAATAATAATATGAATAACTTTATCGTCTCAATTATTGATTTAATAATATAAAATATTGTGCAGATAATACTGTAACAATAATTGAATCAATAATGTGAGATACTATGCATAAACTATTGTGGCAATAATTGAATAAAACTGAGTGTCATCTCACGTAAGCATCAATAATTAAAGATACTATACAATATTGTGTGCTACTATGCAACCACGCGTATTACTGTACTTTTATCATCACATATTTCAACAGTTAACAGTAAAAGTTTTGCCGTTATTTTTATAAAAAGTTATTTCTGTCATTTTCTAACTCCGACAATAACTCCGTTGTGGGGTCCACCAATGATTGTGTCGTCGTATGAATATTCTCTAATAAAACGAATATTCCCCGACCAAACGAATATTTTATAACAACTTGGTTACTTTAAAAAATTTATAAATATTACCCACAACTATAATATTTTATCAAATCCACACCTTATTGCTCAAAATGATATTTAGAGAAAATTAAATCTTTATTCATAAAAGTTGGGGTCTTACAACCTCCCATTCTTATGAAATTTCATCCTCGAAATTGGTGTACGTACCTGGTATGTCGAAGAGGTGAGGATACCTTGATTTCATTTCAGATTCAAACTCCCAGGTCATTTCCTTAATATTGTGGTTTCTCCACAAAACTTTGACTTGAGGTATAACCTTTGAGCGTAGAATATGTTCCTTCTTATCCAAGATTTTAACAGGTACCTCTTCATACGTTAAATCTTCCGCTATCTCGTCTGGTTCTAATTCAATAATATGGTTCGGGTATTTCATATATTTACGTAACATAGATATGTGAAAAACGTTATGAACACGAGACATACTTGACGGTAAGGCGAGTCTATAGGCCACAGTTCCTACTCGATCGAGGATTTCAAATGGGCCAATAAATTGAGGATTGAGCTTTCCTCTCTTTTCAAATCTTGTAACTCCCTTCCATGGAGCAACATGTAACAACACATGATCTCCAACATTGAATTTCACGTCCCTTCAATGAAGATCAACATAACTCTTTTCTCGATCTTGTGAGGTTTGTATACGTTGACGGATCATTTGAATCTTTTCTGTAGTCATGCGTACCAATTTCGGTCCCAACAACGTTGCTTCACCCACCTCGTCCCAGCATACTGGAGAATGACACTTGCCTCCATACAATGCCTCAAATGGAGTCATGTCGATACTTGCTTGATAACTGTTGTTGTAGGAGAATTCCACTAATGGCAAGAATTTGTCCCAACTTCTTTTGAAGTCTAGGACACCGAGTCTTAATTGATCTTCAAGAGTTTGAATAGTCCTCTCCGACTGTCCGTTCGTCTGAGGGTGATATGCTAAACTGAATCGTAAATTCGTGCCCATAGCTTTTTGCAAACTGACCCAAAATCGTGAAGTGAATCTTGGGTCTCGATCAACAACTATGGATACTGGCATACCATGCAGTCTTACAATCTCATTTATGTATATACGAGCAAGACGTTCAAGTGAAAAAGTTTCTCGTATAGGTAAGAAATGAGCAGACTTGGTTAATCTATCAACAATAACCCAAATTGCATTTATGGCTTGAGAAACCTTGGGAAGACCAGTAACAAAATCCATGGTAATGTGCTCCCACTTCCATTCTAGAATTTCAAGTGGTTACAATGGACCTTTTGGCACTTGATGCTCTGCCTTGACACATTGACAAGTTAAACACCTTGAGATAAACTCCGCGATCTCTCTCTTCATATTGCTCCACCAAAATGTATGTCAAAGATCACAATACATTTTGGTACTTCCACGATGGATTGTAAACGGTGTGTTATGCGCCTCTATCATGATTTTATATTTCAAATCAGAGTCGTTAGGAATACAAAGTCTGGAGTTGACTCGAAGTATTCCTTCTTCATCAATTCTTGCTTTTGGAATAACACCTTCTTGCACTTTCTTCTTCATACGCGTCAGCTCCAGGTCCGTAGCTTGAGCAGCTTTAACATTATCTTTTAAAGTCGGTTCTACTCGTATATTTGACATCATCACGTGGGTCCCTGAAGTCTTTAACTCTATCTCCATCCTTTGTAAGTCATAAAAAATGGGTCTTTGCATTGATAATATTGCACTCATACCCGCATATGATATTCTACTCAACGCGTCAGCTACCACGTTCGCTTTTTTAGGATGGTATTGAATGGTATGATCGTAATTTTTTAACAGCTCGAGCCAATCGTTGCGGCATGTTGAGTTCCTTTTGGGTGAAGAAATATTTGAGGCTTTTATGATCCGTATAGATCTCCACTTTCTCCTCATACAGGTAATGTCTCCAGATCTTTACTGCAAAAATGACTGCTGCTAACTCTAGATCATGAGTAGGATAATTCCTCTCATATTCTTTGAGTTGTCGTGAGGCATAGGCTATGACATCCTAACCCTCTGCCTGAAGCATCACTGTAGATGACAAATCCCTCTGAACCAGATAGTATTGCCAGAACAGGTGCTGAAATAAGTCTCTTCTTGAGTTCTTAAAAACTCTTCTCACATTCCTCGCTCCAATCCAATTTTGTATCTTTTCGAGTCAGCTGAGTTAACGGAGTGGCGATTCGAGAAAACCCTTCCACGAATCTCCGATATTAACCATCTAAGCCCAAAAAGCTACGTACTTCAGTTACTGACTTAGGTTGCTCCTAGCTTTGAATTGCTTCAATCTTCGTTGGGTCAATAGATATTCTGTGATTTGATATCACGTGCCCAAGAAATGCTACTTCCTCAAGCCAAAACTCGCATTTCTTCAACTTGGCATACAACTTGTTTTCACGAAGCTTTTGGAGTATCATTCTCAAGTGTTGCTCATGATTCTCACGGCATTTGGAGTATATGAGGATGTCATCAATAAAGACAACCATAAAATGATCCAAATATTCTTTGAATACTTGGTTCATCATAACCATGAAGGAAGCAGGAGCATTGGTCAATCCAAAAGATATGACTAGGAATTCATAATGCCCGTACCGAGTTCTGAAAGTAGTATTTGGAATGTCATCAATTTTAATCTTTAATTGATGATATTCGGAACGAAGATCGATCTTTGAAAAGAATTTGGGACCTTGTAACTGGTCAAACAGGTTATTAATGCGAGGTAACGGGTACCTATTTTTGACGGTGACATGATTCAACTCCCGATAATCAATACAAAATCGCATACTCCTTTCTTTCTTCTTTATGAATATAACAGAAGCACCCCAAGGAGACGTACTAGGACGAATGAAACCGATGTCTAACAATTCCTACAGTTGGGTTTTTAACTCTTGAAGTTCAATAGGAGCCATTCGATATGGGGCTTTAGAAATGGGTTTTGTGTCGGGTTCAAGATCAATACCAAATTCGATTTCACGCTCTAGGGGTAGGCCAGGAAGTTCTTCAGGGAATACGTTAAGAAATTTATTAACAATAGAAATATCATTCAAATCTGACATATTTTTGTTTAAATCCTTGACATAGGCTAAGAAAGCTTGACATCCGTTTTTCAATAAACGAATGGCTTTATGGCTTGATATGACAGTGATTGACTTTAGTGGTTTGGTTGCTTGAATTCACATAATAAGTTGGTTAGGAATATGAAAGCTAACAACCTTACAAAAATAATCAATTTTAGCATGATGAGTAGTTAACCAATCAATCCCTAAAATCACATCAGATGCAAGTATTTTCAAAGAGATAAGATCAACAAGTAATGTGAGGGTGCCGATTTGAATCAAATAAGATTTATAAATAGTGGATGTAATGAAGGTTTCTCCCAATGGAGTTTCAACATATAAGTCAAAGTCTAATTTCTCTGGAGTTAAATTTAAACGTTGAGCGCAAGTAGGTGAAATAAAAGAATGGGTAGAACCGGTATCAAATAAGGTATATACTTCGCAAGAGTTTATGATTAGCTTACATGTGATAATTTCAGTCGGGTTCCTCACTATTTGGGAGGTCACGACAAACGCTCTCCCTTGAACTACCGGCTTTGTCTTGTCTGGGTCGACCTTTGGTGTCTCCATCCCAGCTGAACTTGACTTCACTACACGAAAAAATCGAGCTAGGTGACCTTCTCTTCCGTAATTGTAAGACGCTTTGGGTTGCTGCGTGCAGTTTGGACTGACATGTCCCTCCCCTCCGCATTTATAGCATATGACCGATGGTCGTTCTCCTTCCTTGAAAACGGGTGCTGGTGATGCTTTCTTTCCATCATTATTGAACTTTCTCTTCTTGAAATTTCTACTTGACTCATTTCTTATATTATCTTGGCCAGGGTTACCACCAAAGTGGTTACCATTTCTGGCATGTTGATTTCCTCCACGTTTGTTGTCACCGCTTTGATTACTGCTACCACTAGTATTATCATTTTGTCGGCTGCTATCTTTTAGCTGGTGTGACGTCCCAAATTCTGGGTCCCTTCAAACCTCGAATCCGGTCCGCCACGATACTACTATAGTCAAACTATTTATATCTCTTATTTATAACTTAATGAATATAACTTTGCTTATTACAATTTAGAATATAAATTCTTTCTATTTCCAAGATCTGTATAATGACCCCAAACTTTTATAAGTTTCAAATCTTGGTCATTTACCATTCATGTCTTACATCATATTCGATGTTACAAAAATATGCGGAATAATTTAAACTTTTTCAATCTCCTTAAAAAAAGTCTTTTATTGGTTTCTTAACTTGAATCAATTACATATCCTTGAATCAAACTATGTTATGATTCATTCTATTCGAATTACTGTATAAATTTTTACATCTCGATTTGAATTCCTCTAAGCATCATATAGTACAACTTTCAACTCAACATATAATACACATCGTAAACTACTATCACGTACATCTCCTAGAACCTAAACATGGTTCAAGAGCATATATTTAAATAAATGAATCAATCTCCTTTGATACTATTGAACTCTATCAATCAAGTAGCACGTAATCTTTACCGTGAGTCCTTAACCTGCAAAAATGGTTATTTGCAAGGGTGAGCTCGACAGTCCAGCAATTCTAACAGTTTTCATGCATCACATAGCATATAGTAACATACTCAGTTCATGCATTCATAATAAATAAATATTTACTACACATGTTACTTCTCACATAATAGGCATAGAGATTTACTCCACAAGCATATCATCAAAGATCAACTTTCATATTTTATACATATCTCATATGCATTTTATATATATACATCAATATTCTCACAGCATAATATGGCTCAACTAACAGTTATCGCATTCATATATCAAATAAGAACTGAAAGACTTGTCTGATTCGTAGTTTATCAACTACGACTTAACTGCTTAAAGCTTATCTGCACTGCGTGTATTCCTACACAGTTATATAATCATGGATTCATATCAATTAGTCATACATTTCATACATTCTTAATATAATAATAAATATTACATCGTTTCCTAACTAGGTTTGTAAAACCTTTATTTCACTTTCTCATCATACTCTTAGAATAGCTAGGTATGTATAGGTATACCTTAACCATCCGTACTTGACATCAACATTCATATACATTTATCACACACTTGAAAGGTTCAATTCATGCTTAGCTAGATGATGAACATATTCGTCATGTCTAGAGGCATAAGGCATCCTATTATAGTTGTTTAAAAGTTCACAATATAAGTCGTAAAGTTTTCAACTCAGTTGGTTTCCAAATCTTAAAATTCCATGACAAACAAACTAAGCATGCAAGGTACGTTGAATTCACATTTTATACGTATTTATAAAACTAACTAAGTTGCGAATACATGCTCAAAAGGTTAGATTTCAAAACTATGTTTTATAAACATAGTTTTCGTCTTTTAACTTTTCTTTCAAAAAATTATAATTCAAACTCCAAACCTACTAAAACATCTTGCAATACGCATTGACACATGTTTAAGGATTATGTATGCTCCTTAAGTTAAGTTAGGTTAGGTCAATTTAGGACTTCTTGTATCAACCAACCAAAATAGTAACATAAGTCACTGCAGGACCCCCGCCGGGGAGGGCCCTTTTGTACTGTATGACCCCCGCCGGGGTGGACCTAGCTACTGCAGTTCGAAATTTCATTCACCTGCTACAAACTAACATGCCAAAATTTTGACCAAACAGCAATGTAATGATACTCAATTGATATAAGCTTACTACTAAACATCCCTAGCATGCTTCTAACAATTCCAATCACATAAACAATAAAATTCAAGAATCAATTCAAGATTCATGCTATTTTTCTAAAGTTTAACACATTTAGCGATTCTCTTCGCTACAGATTCGTTACTTGACCAAATTGCTTCGTTTAACTTTCGTTGATTTTGTATTCAACCATATTATCAATGTCTAGCATCAATTGACAGATTCTGTCATGTTTCAACCATAAATTTTCCAACTCAAAAAAAGTATTTTAGTACTTTTCTAAAAACTTTGCAAAACTTGAATTTAAGAACATATAAAGGGATATTACCTTATGTGAAGTTGAAATGCTAACTCTAGCTTTTATTTGCAGATTGGTCACTCTAATTTCAACTTACTCTATATACAGAACTCATCAAGAATTCAAGCAATATAATTTATGAGGGGGAGCTCCCAATTTATAGAGAAGCTCTTACCCAATTCATGGCTTTGTCCAACAATTTAAACCAAGGAAAAGAAGAGGAATCCATTGGGCAAAAAGAAGTTGGTGGAGGTGGTTGAAGTTTACTATATAAGCCACTCCCTCCTTCATTATTACCATCATTCTAGCCATTATCACCCTCATGCTAGCCTCTTTGATTTTCAGCAATGAAATAAGATAGACCAAATGCCTACTCACGTGTATTGAGAGAATGGGACTCTCTAATTGGGACAAGGCATATTAAATACATTTCAATGACTTAATTCTACTACATTTCAGTAAGTTATATATATATATATATATATATGTACACCCACATAAAAAAATATACCAATACACATAATAATATACATCATGTACATTGTTTTCATCCAATAATATTTTAATTGGGCTAATTATAAAAATAGTTGGATATTCTCAATCCATCATTTTCCATAAAATTTATCATCTCAAATATACACAATTATCATAATGATAATTAATATCAATTATTTATAAACTCACCATTTATTTTTTCTAATACTTCCCATTAAATCTCCCTTTGATTTAACTTCCCTAGTTATGCCACACAAGACATAATTATGCGAACTTAGTAATTAATAGTCCACAAGCTTGTAATAATATAATCTCACCAAATAATATTTTTCTTAACATTACATCGTATAATATGGTCATAATATAATATCATTACATTATATGTTCTCATAGCTTATATACTAGTACTAATTTAATGGTCTCTATTCATAGCCAATCTATTACCCTCCTATGGTCATTAAACAAGGAGCAAAGAAGAATTGGTGGCTAACTACCACCAACTACTACTATTCATTGTACCCTAGCCATTGGGCTAACCATCACTGCTATCACATGAGCTATCTAGCAAGCTTGTTTAACTCCAATTTTCAGCATTTCTAAGGGTCATGGAAGTGGTTTATTGCACCATGTTACTTTTATTATCTCACTTGTACATAATGCTAACATACAAGTCTTTATACATATGTATTCAAATACTTCCCTTATACATCCATATACGTATATAGATGTATACATGTATCCCTCACATTATATAATCCATGTACACTTGACAGTACCAAAAATATTTTAATTAAGTTGTGTCACGCCACATTATCATGAACTTTATTATTTCAATTATACTTAATTCTTGAAATAATTACTAACAACAATTATTTATTTAGTTTAATTTAATAGCCTTCATAAAGTACACATTAATATATCACACATAACACATTGTCACATAGGTCCATTTATGTAACTCATGCGACTCATTCCACTTTGTCATATAGTTTCCTATATTATATAGTTACCATTGAAGTGTCCCACTTCATTTCATATCATATAGATGTAGCTACTGTATAATATATAATCATTGCACATACAATTTAAATTTCTTCAATTATTCATTTATTAAATTATTTAATGAATGTTTATTCCATCACTTGGCCACACTAGGCATATCTCATAAGCTTGCATTAAGCTTATTCTCATTCTCATTACTTATTCATTTCCCACCACATTACTATTTATAACATGTTCAATTTACATCGAACTATTATATCACAAGGTTCACATATATAATTATATCGTGAATGGAAATTTTTAAATATTCTTTATAACATTCGCGGTAATAAAATAACTCAAGTTATTTAGTAAATTAAAATAACTTAGTTTTCTTTTATAACTTTAACCCTCTTGGAAATACATTACAATAATCAAAATTATGTATTTCGCCATAACATAAGATGTTTTTATCATATTTTCTCTAAATATAGGAACTAATCATAATAAAACGATTTACTCATTTTCTCAATATATTACTCTTAATATAATATATATGTATTATTAAAATATTTACATGCACGACACATGTACACGCTATATATAGAAAATAAGTTTATTTCCTATTATAATAAATTGTTTCCATCAACTTATATAGCATATATATTTTAATATATTTACCATATTACTTAATCACACACATTACCTCGTACAAAGCTATATAAGGTAATACCAAAATAATATTCCCCCTTATAATCAAATGCTAGAATTTATTTTAATATCCTTTATTAAAAATTTACTATAATTATTTTTCTTTCCTTTCTATAGATTATCTCAACACAATTTCTTTAATCTATACATTTAACTATCTCTCAATATTAATCAATAAATCTCTAACCAATATTTATCTAAAGATATATCAATTTTCTTCTCTCGTCAACAACGTACATATATACAAGTCTAAACCTAGCACACATCGAGTCTTTAATAATGTTTTATATAGTACACTGAGTGGTTTCCCACAAACAACCAACAAATTAGTTTGTCTCGTCTACACTGTTTTCACAATGAGTTAGATCGGTTACTAATTCGTATATACCCCCGCTCTCTGGAGGAATCGTTTAGCACAGCTCCTATACATCCACCATTAAAGGGTACGGTTGCACTGCCTTAGACTTGATACATACTCATACATATACTCAAGAAATTGGTGATTATCAAAGATATTTAATGTCACCAACTTATTATGATAAAATAATTTCACATAAACTATTTAATAATCGATTGATAAATTTCTATCCATCTTCTTTACTTCAAATAACTCGCCTCTTCAATAAATAACAAATATATAATAATAATATATTTATTAAACACAAAAATCACTTATTGCATAGTTTATATTATCACATGCAACACAATACCACATACACACACACACACACACACATATATATATATATATATATATATATATATATATATATATATATATATATATATATATATATATATTCAAACACTTCTCATGTGTGACACCCCCAAATCCGGTACTTCCATTTTTACAGGATTTGGTGTTCACAATACAACATAATCCATCTATCTATCCATAAATAAATACAAACCATGTAATAGAGAGAAATAATAATAAATCTCCCCTTATGGGGTTACATCAACTACATAATAAATAAATCTCAGGTTACTCTAACCTTAAACATCTGTGCGGAATCATAAACAAATAAGTCTTAAACAATATCATTAACTTAAGTCTTAAACAAAATACATCATCATATAAAACAACAAGTCTTCATCACTTGTTAACCTTGGCCTTGCCTTTACTAGTGAAAGGTTCGTCTGCTCTTTCGTTCTTAACTGCAATGTTATTATTACGCAAGAGTGAGCACGATTGCCCACAAGTATAATAATGAAAACAACAATATAATAACATGCGAGGAAAAATAATAACTTCGAATATAAAAGCTCAACTTTTGAATCAAAAATGAATAACAAGAATCAAAAGAATTTCTGAGGGTCATAAGACCTTGAACTATGTCCTAGGTTGTCAAGGGATATACTTGAAACCTTTAACAGTCATAAGACTATGGACCTTTCTTCTCGTACTTAGGGGGATCAGCCCTTAGTACCATACTGTGCACAATATCTTAACGCTAACGCATAAGTAAATCCTTTTGTAGGGTTGTTCATCTCAGTTTGACATTAGAGTCCGCACCAAAAGAAGTTTTGTTTGGATAAATCAATAAGGGTTCTGAATTTAGAACGTTCATCAACTATGGACTAGTTGAATCAATAAGGATTCGCTAGTCTAACAAGGTTCAACAATAAATGATATTTATAATGAATAACAACCTCAATAGGTATACAATAGAACAATTATTGTATAACAAAATCATACTTTGAAAAGCTAGTAAATCGTAACAAACAAATGAACATAACAAATGAACTTGATTTATAACTTGAATAATGATAACAAGTAGGGTTAGAAAACTTGCCTCGTGCGTAGGCTAAACGATTACTACTTCATTCACCACAAATCCTACACACATACCATATGTATTCACGACATTCATTAGTTACATTTTCACTTAATTATTTAATATAAACTCTACTTTATTTAACAAATCATTACCCTTCTAATTTAATTACTTAATTAAATTAGAATATTTTCATTCTCTTACTATTATTACACTCGAATAAATTATTTCATAATAATTTCCATCGAATATTTATTTTATTCCATAAATATCTCAATTAAAATATTTACTTTATTTTATAAATATTTTAATAATAATTTTCATCGAATATTTATTTTATTCCATAAATATCTCAATTAAAATATTTAATTTATTTTATAAATATTTTAATAATAATTTTCATCAAATATTTATTTTATTCCATAATATCTCAATTAAAATATTTAATTTATTTTATAAATATTTTAATAATAATTTTCATCGAATATTTATTTATTATTATTATTATTATTATTATTATTATTTTTATTATTATTTTTTTTTGACCGCAGGGGCGGGTAATGTAGTTTGGTAACGCCCGCCGGGGGCGGGGTTACCCAGGCTCATTTTCTCAGTTTCTGCAGTTCTGCAGTTCGCGAACATAACAAGGCCAAATTAGGCCAAAAATCAATTACAAGTAAAATTATACGTGAATATGGTCATAACTTCCAATTAATTATTTTTAAACGAATTTAGACTTACCCAATCATTGTAATACATATATAATCATTACCCAACAATTATAGAATGATTTTAACCCAATAAAACATATAATTACAGAATTAAAGTATGTAAATTTCACTGTTCTTTGTGTTCCTGAAGGTTTTAAACAAAAACCATGAAAATTAATACTACGGATTCGTTATAAGGCCAAATCCAACCATTTAAACTTTGGTCTCTTCGTATCAACATGCATAATAAAATACGAGTGTAAAATTTAGGGATAATATATAATCAACACATGAAATATCATGTATAAGGCCATATGGCCAAAACCCAAACTCTGTAAATTTTGAAATAACAAGTCATCATCATACGTTGAAATCTTCTGAAATTAATGATATGAAAACACACATATATATATATATATAATATATATATCATACAACTCGAATTATTACATCTATTCTTATAACAACTGAATTCCCCAAAAACAGAGACTCACAGAAGACTTAAGTCATATTCATGAAACTTAAAAGACGTAAAATATATAAATTGGGTTGAAGAGATTACCCAAGCGTAGATTAATTTATTAGGAAGTGAATTCCTCCTCCACAAAACTCTGAATTCTCAACCCTCTCTTTGTATCTCTCTCTGAAACTCTCTCTGACACTTTTAGACTTAGGAAATTAATGAAAAAAAAGGAAGGGAAGGCGTAAATAAAGAAGACGTCTGACGCGTTGTGGTCAGTTATCCAGTCATGGGTAACTGCCCCCAACTCCCTCAAAGGCCATGTTTGGCTAGCAATCTAGATTCAAAACTCTTTATTTTAATAAACCTTTTATCATATAGTTTAATTAATGTCACACTCCATCATAAAATAAACTCAATATCCCATTTAATAAAATATAATAATTTCTCAATAGTGCACATAGTCACAATATTCAAATTCTCATTGATTAATAATATTAAATTATTAAATCTCTAATTAATAATTAAGTAATTAAAATAACATTAGGCTTATTAAATATTTCTTTTAATACAATAAACTCACATAAATACATACATCGAATAATTAAATTCTTCACATTAAATTAATAAATGTAACATATATAATTAAATTAATCTATCACAACTTCATCAATTAATTAATTAATCTAATAATTAATTCATCGAAAATATTTATTCAATCCAATAAATATTAAAATTAATTTACAAAATCTCGGTTGTCACATCTTTCCCATCTTAAAAGATTATGTCCTCAAAATCACAACTCAAATAATTCATCCCGCTACATTTTCCCCCCTTACAAAGATTGTGAAACCCCAGTTTTTATGAATAAATATTTACTTTTTCTCGAAATAATTTTTTTTATATTATTGTGTGGATTTGATATAATAGTTATGGGTAGTATTTATAAATTTTGCAAAGTATGCAAGTTGTCATATTATATTCGATTGGTCGGAGAATATTCTTTTTGTCAGGGAATTTCCGTACGATGGTACAATTATTGGTGGACCCCACAATGGAATTATTGTCGGATTGAGAAAACGACAAAAATACTTTATGAAAATAACGGCGGAAGTTTTACCGTTGATACTGTTGAACTACTCGGTAGTAAAAGTACAGTAATACGTGTGGTTGCATAGTAGCACACGGTATTAATTATTAATGCTTATGTGAGAAGTCACTCAGTTTGATTCCATTATTGTCAGTTAATAATATGAATTATTTAGCGATAATGACGTTTTGTTTTATTCGTATTATTAACGTAATAAAACAGAAACATCTTTTTATATAAAACAGAATACTTTATTAAAGTTATTCTATAAATAGAATATATTATATTTTATTTAAAAGATTTTTTTTTAAATATGGACCGTCAGATTAAAGTAATCAATCTGGACCGTTCATGGATTAGTTACTATGCATTCTATTTTCCTATAAATAGAAGCTCATTCCTTCATTATTTTCTTACGAATTCACTGAACTCTAGAGAGAGAAGCTATAAAAAGAGACTATATAGAGATAGAAGAAAAGTTTTCTGCTACTTCACTACTCTTATATCCAGTTCTTTTACGGTAAGGGGTGTTATTCTTTCTTGTTCATGAAGAGAACTGTTGTTATTCCATTTCTTATTATTCTGTTGGAATAACCTGTATACGCGGTCTACCCTATACTTGGTGACATTCTTCTATTATTCTGTTGGAACATCCTGTCTGTGTGTTTTACACCGGACCTGGTTCCGTTTTTATTATTATTCTGTTAGAACATCCCGTCTGTGTGTTTTACACCGGACTTGGTTCCGTCTTGTTATTATTCTGTTGGAACATCTTGTCTGTGTGTTTTACACCGGACCTGGTTCCATTATTTATTATTCTGTCGGAATTTCCTGTCTGTGCGTTTACGCCGGACCTGGTTCCATTATTTATTATTCTGTCGGAATATCCTGTCTGTGCGTTTACGCCGGACCTGGTTCCATTATTTATTATTCTGTTAGAATAACCTGTCTGTGCGGTCTATCGCATGCATGGTGATTTCTTTTGTTATTCCATTCTTTATTATACTCAGTTGGTTAAGTTTTGACTTCTATACTCCATGAAATTTGTGGAATATCCTTGACATTTGCGCTTCATCTAGTATCTATTCATGAAAATATTCTCCTGATCATTCTTGAATTTTACTCCACAAATCAGTATCATGTTGACAATTTGGACGTTATTAATTCCTGGATAAATTAATTCTTGAACTTGTTTTATTGAATTCTTATATCATTGTCATCATCCTCATGTTTATATTCTGTTGAAAGTCATCTGTGGCCTGTAGTACATAGATGGACTTGGTATGATTATGACCAGGGATTATTCGGTGTAATCATGACCGTAATGTTACGAATGATGTGGTAAAAGTCCTCATTGGCCCGTAGTGCATTGATGGACAGTTGTTGGCATGATCATGACCATTAATGAATATACGAATATCCTTGGCCGTAGTGCAGGGGTGATTCGATGATGTGGATTATTTTATTAAGCTGAGTCTCAGCGATCACAGTGTTGGAAAATCTTTTAAATCATAAAAGATAGTAGAGTTTATTTTCTACTTGACTCTCTTAATGGATTGCTTGTTCCGCTACAGTTAAACTTGATGTCTATTATATTTTATCAGTTTAACATTGTTGAAGGCTAATGATAATTTATTCTGCATTATCTTAGTCGTAATATTTCTTACTGGGCTAGTTGAGCTCACCCTTTCTTTCACTGTTCTCTTCAGGAAATGAGAACGTAGCTGGGGCAAGTCGAGGAACGGAGTGATGGTCCGAATGATAGTATTAGTTAGTAGTCCTCACTATTCTATGTAATGGTGTGTTAATAAATGTAACGAGGACTCCTTTTGAGTATGAATACTCTCTAGAAGATAATATTTGTATTCAAACTCACAGTTTATGTTTTGTCGTATTGTACACGACAGTTGTATTAGTAAGTTGTATTTGTATTCTGTACTATGTATCTGACGACCCAAGATGGGTGATGTATACCTAATTTTGGGGGCGTCACAGTTGGTATCAGAGCTTAGGGATATGATCCCTGGTTAGGATGTGAGAATAGAACTAGGAGGGGAGAGACGAGGAATTCCTTCGCTAGTATGACCTACCTAAGTTTATTTGGTATTTAATTGGTCGGTCAAAGTATATGGATAATATGTTATATGTTAATTAACCCTTGTTTTGTTGCAGTATTTGCAAATGGCATCCGAAAATGTTGAGATAAACAATGAAGCACATGAGACCATTGAATCACCAACGATCAATGCTCAGGGTAATGTGCAACCAGAGGACAATAATCCTCATAAAAACAATAACACCGATGAAATGGTGAATGATGAGATAGTCAGAAGCTTTATGCAATTCATGCAACAACAAAATAACTCTCGGTTGGTCACCGCTATGCAATTCAAGGAGCTGGGACCACCGGAGTTTTTGGGAAAGCCAGAACCACTTAAGGCGGAGACGTGGTTAAAGCAGATCACCAAGATATTTGATGTCTTGGGATGCTCCGAGGAGCAAAAAATTCCCTTTGCCACCTTCATGTTACGTGAAGAGGCAGATTACTGGTGGGAATCTGTAAAACGTACCCAGCCTGACGCACTCAAGATGTCTTGGGAGAAGTTCCAAGAGATGTTCAATGACAAGTACTTTCCCGAAAGCATTCGTCACATGAAGGAGGTGGAGTTCATCAAGTTGGAGCAAAACAACATGACCGTGTCGCAGTACGAAGCCAAGTTTGCCGAGTTGTCCCGGTTTGCGTCCCACTTGGTGGATAATGAAGAGCGAATGACACGAATGTTTTTGCGAGGTTTGAAACCTGAGATACGTCAACATCTTATTTCTCATAAACTGTGTTTGTATTCAGATGTTGTGAATATGGCTCAGTTAGTGGAGCGCGATAACGAGTCAACGCAACCAAAAGAGAGCAGTCGACAAAATGATAATACCAGTGAGAGCAGTCATCGAAGCGGTGACAACAAGCATGGAGGGAATCAACAGGCCAGAAATGGTAACCACTTCGGTGGTAATCAAGGCCAAAACAATAAGAGTGGTCATTTCAAGAAGAGGAGATTCAACAATGATGGAAAGACGTCAGCACCAGCACCCGTTGTTAAGGAAGGAGAACGACCACCTATCATATGTTTCAAATGCGGAGGGGAGGGACACATCAGTCCAAACTGCCCGATGCCATCCAAAGCATGCTATAATTGTGGAAGAGAAGGTCACTTAGCCCGATTTTGTCGTTCACCGAAGACAAGTTCAGATAGGATGGAGGCACCAAAGACCGTCCCAGAAAAGCCAAAGCCAGTAGTTTAAGAGAGCGTTTTTTTCGTGACGAGGAACCTGAATAAAATTATCACGGGTATGTTAGTCATTAACTCTTGCGAAGTCTATACCGTGTTAGATACCGGTTCTACTCACTCTTTTATTTCACCTAGTTGTGTTCAATATTTGAACTTAACTCCGGAGAAGTTAGACTTTGATTTCTCTGTTGAAATTCCGTTGGGAGAAACCTTTGTTACCTCCACTATTTATAAATCTTGTTCAAATCAACACTTTCACGTTACCTATTGATCTTATCTCTTTGAAAATACTTGCATTGATGTGATTTTTGGAAACGATTGGTTAACTGCTCATCATGCTTTTCGTAAGGTTGTTAGTTTTCATATTCCTAACCAACCTGTTATGCGAATTCAAGTAACCAAACCACTAAAGTCAATCATTGTCATATCAAGCCATAAGTAAAAATCCCCGTTCCTTTCGTTGTTGACTTCCTGGTGTGGAATGCACCGAAGCTAGACTTTCCGTAGGAGACGTTGTAAATGACGATGGCAAGTTGATAGGTATCAATGTGACGTGTTATCCAAGTCTTGGATGAGGGTCACAGTTTTGAACGATATTTCTATTGTTAATAAATTTCTTGACGTATTCTTGAAGACTTCTTAGCCTACCCCAGAGCGTAAAATTGAATTTTGTATTGACCCCAGTACAAAACCCATTTCTTCAACTAAAACGAACGTATTATGCGCCAAAGACGTTGGCTCGAGCTGTTGAAGATTACGATAGTACCATTCAATAACATCGTGGAAAAGTGAACGTGGTAGCTGACGCGTTGTGTAGAAGATCGTATACGGTTACAAGTGCGAATATTCGAACCCACGTGAAGATAACGAATATACGATTAAAATAGACTTTAATCGATAAAGTTAAAGCCGCTCAAGCTACATACTAAGAGCTGATAAATGTGAAGAAGAAGGTTCAAGAGGACTTTATTCTAGAAGCAAGAATCGACGAAGAGAGGAAATCTCAACTCTCGATTTAATTGGCCCATTTGAAATCCTAGATGAAGTAGGAACTGTGGCCTATAGACTCGTTTTACCGCCAAGTATGTTGCGTGTTCAGAACATTTTTTTTTTCGTATCGATGTTACGTAAATATGTGGACGACCCGAACCGCATCATTAATTTAGAACCGGACGAAATAGCGAAAGATTTAACGTATGAGGAGATACGTGTTAACATCTTGGATAAGAAGGATCATATTCGATGCTTAAAGGTTATACCTCAAGAGTTAGAATTTGAAGTGAAGTCAAGGTATCCTCACATGTTCGGCATACCAAGTACGTACGTAAATTTCTATGTTCGGCATACCAAGTACGTACGTAAATTTCGAGGGCGAAATTCTATAAGGAGGGGAGATTGTGAAACCCCAGTTTTTATGAATAAATATTTACTTTTTCTCGAAATAATTTTTTTTATATTATTGTGTGGATTTGATATAATAGTTATGGGTAGTATTTATAAATTTTGCAAAGTATGCAAGTTGTCATATTATATTCGATTGGTCGGAGAATATTCTTTTTGTCGGGAAATTTCCGTACGACGGTACAATTATTGGTGGACCCCACAATGGAATTATTGTCGGATTGAGAAAACGACAAAAATACTTTATGAAAATAACGGCGGAAGTTTTACCGTTGATACTGTTGAACTACTCGGTAGTAAAAGTACAGTAATACGTGTGGTTGCATAGTAGCACACGGTATTAATTATTAATGCTTATGTGAGAAGTCACTCAGTTTGATTCCATTATTGTCAGTTAATAATATGAATTATTTAGCGATAATGACGTTTTGTTTTATTCGTATTATTAACGTAATAAAACAGAAACATCTTTTTATATAAAACAGAATACTTTATTAAAGTTATTCTATAAATAGAATATATTATATTTTATTTAAAAGATTTTTTTTAAATATGGACCGTCAGATTAAAGTAATCAATCTGGACCGTTCATGGATTAGTTACTATGCATTCTATTTTCCTATAAATAGAAGCTCATTCCTTCATTATTTTCTTACGAATTCACTGAACTCTAGAGAGAGAAGCTATAAAGAGAGACTATATAGAGATAGAAGAAAAGTTTTCTGCTACTTCACTACTCTTATATCCAGTTCTTTTACGGTAAGGGGTGTTATTCTTTCTTATTCATGAAGAGAACTGTTGTTATTCCATTTCTTATTATTCTGTTGGAATAACATGTATACGCGGTCTACCCTATACTTGGTGACATTCTTCTATTATTCTGTTGGAACATCCTGTCTGTGTGTTTTACACCGGACCTGGTTCCGTTTTTATTATTATTCTGTTAGAACATCCCGTCTGTGTGTTTTACACCGGACTTAGTTCCATCTTGTTATTATTCTGTTGGAACATCCTGTCTGTGTGTTTTACACCGGACCTGGTTCCATTATTTATTATTCTGTCAGAATATCCTATCTGTGCGTTTATGCCGGACCTGGTTCCGACCCTGTCTGTGCGTTTACGCCGGACCTGGTTCTATTATTTATTATTCTGTTGGAATAACCTGTCTGTGCGGTCTATCGCATGCATGGTGAATTCTTTTGTTATTCTATTCTTTATTATACTCAGTTGGTTAAGTTTTGACTTCTATACTCCATGAAATTTGTGGAATATCCTTGACATTTGCGCTTCATCTAGTATCTATTCATGAAAATATTCTCCTGATCATTCTTGAATTTTACTCCACAAATCAGTATCATGTTGACAATTTGGACGTTATTAATTCCTGGATAAATTAATTCTTGAACTTGTTTTATTGAATTCTTATATCATTGTCATCATCCTCATGTTTATATTCTGTTGAAAGTCATCTGTGGCCTGTAGTGCATAAATGGACTTGGTATGATTATGACCAGGGATTATTCGGTGTAATCATGACCGTAATGTTACGAATGATGTGGTAAAAGTCCTCATTGGCCCGTAGTGCATTGATGGACAGTTGTTGGCATGATCATGACCATTAATGAATATACGAATATCCTTGGCCGTAGTGCAGGGGTGATTCGATGATGTGGATTATTTTATTAAGCTGAGTCTCAGCGATCACAGTGTTGGAAAATCTTTTAAATCATAAAAGATAGTAGAGTTTATTTTCTACTTGACTCTCTTAATGGATTGCTTGTTCCGCTACAGTTAAACTTGATGTCTATTATATTTTATCAGTTTAACATTGTTGAAGGCTAATGATAATTTATTCTGCATTATCTTAGTCGTAATATTTCTTACTGGGCTAGTTGAGCTCACCCTTTCTTTCACTGTTCTCTTCAGGAAATGAGAACGTAGCTGGGGCAAGTCGAGGAACGGAGTGATGGTCCGAATGATAGTATTAGTTAGTAGTCCTCACTATTCTATGTAATGGTGTGTTAATAAATGTAACGAGGACTCCTTTTGAGTATGAATACTCTCTAGAAGATAATATTTGTATTCAAACTCACAGTTTATGTTTTGTCTTATTGTACACGACAGTTGTATTAGTAAGTTGTATTTGTATTCTGTACTATGTATCTGACGACCCAAGATGGGTGATGTATACCTAATTTTGGGGGCGTCACAAAGATTATGTCCCAAGAATCGTTTATAACAATCTAAGTAAATAAATGAGGATAATTATTCATCACATTCTCTTCGAGTTCCCACGTAGCTTCTTTAGCATTGTGGTTCCTCCAAATTACCTTAATAGAAGGTATTACTTTATTTTTCAGAATTTGTTCTTTTCAGTCGATACTTTGAACAGGAATTTCTTCGTAAGATAAGTCTTTTTCAAAATGTAGGGATTCGTATTCAATTACATGCTTGTAATCGGGTTTGTAGGGTCCTAGGACTGAGACATAAAAAAACGTTGTGGACATTCTCTAGAGCTGGAGATAAGGCTACCTCGTACGCGACTTCTCCGATTCTTCGTAGTACTTCAAAGGGTCCAATGAATCTTGGGCTTAATTTCCCTTTCTTTCCGAATCTAATCTTTCCCTTCCAGGGAGATACCTTTAAGAACACATAACTACCTGGTTCAAACTCAACATTCTTACGGTGTGGATAGGCGTATTTCTTCTATCTATCTTGAGCTGCTGTCAATCTTGTTCAGATCACTTTGACTATTTATGTTGTTTGTTGTACCAATTTCGGCCCTAGCAACTGTCTCTTGCCAACTTCATCCCAGTAAAGCGGAGTTCTGCACTTTCTGCCGTATAATGCTTCATAAGGTGGCATTCCAATACTAGCGTGGTAACTGTTGTTGTAACTGAACTCTACAAGCGGTAGATGATCATCCTAATTTCCTTTAAAGTCCATTATACAAGCTCTTAACATATCTTCCAATGTCTGAATTGTTCGTTCACTCTGTCCATCTGTCTGAGGGTGATATGATGTACTCATTTGCAACTGTGTACCCATGCATTCTTGTAGACGTTTCTAGAAGTTCGACGTAAAGTGCGGATCCCTATCAGAAATAATTGACACCGGCACTCCGTGCCTCGAAACAATCTTTTTTACATATAACTTTGCCAACTGATCTAAGTTGAATCTGATTTTGATCGGTAGGAAGTGTGCGAATTTTATCAGTCGGTCAACGATAACCCATACTGCGTCGTAGCCTTTCTGAGTCGTCGGAAGGCCAACCACGAAGTCCATTGTAATATGTTCCCATTTCCATTTTGGGATCTCTAGCGGTTGTAGCAACCCACTCGATCTCTGATGTTTTTCTTTCATTTTTCGACAGGTTAGACACTTGGCAACACATTCTGCAACATCACATTTCAAATTAGGCCACCAGAAATGTTGTCGAAGATCTTGATACATCTTGGTACTACCAGGATGAATCGAATATCGTGAGCTATGAGCCTCGCTCAAAATGTCTTCCTTAATGTCTGTTACTGGTGGTACCCAAATTCTGTTCTCGAATCTCAGTTTTCCTTCCTTATCCATCTTAAATCTCAGTTCGGTTCCTTCGGATATCTTCCTTATCACCTTTTTGAATTCATCGTCCTGAAGTTGAGCCTCCTTAACTTTATCCAGTAGGGTTGTACCAGATTGCATCTAAAATAGCTTCTCATCAATTTCCATAGGATTCTTCACTTCCGGTTCTAACTTTTCCATGGCCAAAATTAACTCCTGTTCGGTCAACATCATCAGCTTCTCCCGACCCTTTCTACTTAAGGCGTCGGTAACCACATTTGCCTTACTCGGATGGTATAAAATCTCACAGTCATAGTCCTTAATTAACTCCAACCACCTTCTTTAGCGTATATTCAATTCTTTCTGTGTAAAAATATATTTCAGACTCTTGTGGCCTGTATATATTTCACACTTCTCCCCGTAGAGATAATGCCTCCAGATTTTCAAAGCGAAAACTACTGCAGCTAACTCCAAGTCGTGGGTCGGATATCCCTTCTCATAATCTTTCAGTTGTCGTGACGCATACGCAATGACTCTACCGTTCTTCATAAGCACACAACCAAGTCCCTTATGCGACGCATCACTATAAACCACGAAATTTCCTGTATCGTCCGGAAGAGACAACACAGGTGTTGTACTCAACCTCTTCTTCAATTCTTGAAAGCTTTCCTCACACTTCTCCGTCCAAACAAATTTCACAGCTTTTCGAGCCAAATTCGTTAACGGAGTTGCGATCTTGGAAAAGTCCTGAATGAACCTTCTGTAATAACCTGCCAATCCAAGAAAACTTCGTACTTTCGACGGTGTCTTCGGCTGATCCCAGTTGATCACAGCTTCGACTTTGGATGGATCTACCAAAATTCCGTCTTTGTCGATCACGTGACCAAGAAATTGCACCCGCTTGTTCCAAAATTCGCATTTCAAAAACTTGGCATACAACTTCTCCCTTCTCAACACTTCCAACGTTAATCTCAAATGTTCTTCATGTTCTTCCTTAGTTTTTGAATATACCAAAATATCATCTATAAATACTACTACGAACTTTTCCAAAAACGGCTTGAACACACCATTCATTAGTCCCATAAATGTTGCAGGAGCATTTGTTAGACCAAACGACATTACTAAAATTTCGTAGTGACCATATCGTGTTCTGAACGCTGTCTTCGGTACATCCTCTAGTCTCACCTTCAGTTGATGATAACCATTCCTCAAGTCTATCTTTGAAAAGTATCTTGCTCCCTTCAATTGACCAAACAGATCATCGATCCTCGGTAATGGATATCTATTCTTAATCGTAAGCTTATTCAGTTCTCTATAATCGATGCAAAGCCGCATTGTCCCATCCTTCTTCTTTACAAATAAAATGGCGCTCCCCACGGTGATACGCTTGGTTGTATATACTTTTTGTCCAGTAATTCTTGTAGTTGGACCATCAATTCTTTCATCTCTACCGGTGCCATTCGGTACGGTGCCTTCGATATTGGAGTCGTTCCTGGAGCCAAATCAATCACGAATTCAACTGTTCTATCTGGAGGAAGTCCCAGCAAATCGTCCGGAAATACGTCTGCGAAATCTCTCAATACTGGTATCTCATCTATTTTTGGATTCTCTTTACGACTATCGACTATGTAAGCTAGATATCCTACACAGCCTTGTCTTAATAACCTCCTGGCCTGCATCATCGTCAGACAACTCGCTTGTCTAGGCGACTTGCTACCATAAAATATAACCTTTGACGGAGTCATAAGGTTAATACACTTCTTTTGGCAGTCAATTACAGCTCCATAATTGGATAACCAGTCCATTCTCAAGATAACGTCAAATTCCCCAAGTCAAATAGGGATAAGATCTACGTTTATGATATTACCCTTAATATCCACGCTACAGTTCTTATGCACGTACTTAACAGTGATTATTTCTCTATTCGTAATTTCTATGTTCATGGGATATTCTAACTCGTCCTTAGGCAATTCTAAATTCTTAGCAAAGTCATCGGATATAAATGAACAAGTAGCACCCGAATCAAATAATACGTAAGCATTAACTCTCTTGATCGGAATGATACCTGACACCACATCGCGAGACTGCACTGCGTCCTGCACTATCATGTTGAATGTCCTGGCAGTTGGTCGATTGGTTGTGGTTGGTGCTGCGATAGTCAGAGTGCTTCCACCGGTATTTCCTCTATTTCCTCCTGAACTCGTTCCTCCAGATCCCTTCTTGGGACAGTCCCTTGCCAGATGATCCTTTGAGCCAAAAGTGAAACATGCACCTTTCTTTGGGTTTGGACAGTTTGGTGCTATGTGGCCTTCCTGACCACAATTGTAGCACACACGCTTCCCTTTCATGCAAACTCCCAAATGTGCTTTTTTGCAGGTTGAGCACGCTTCGATCTTCTTCTTCTATCCTCCTTGCTGACTTCCAGCCGACGAGTTATCAGACCACTTCCTCTTCTGATTATGGCTACCCCCAGTGCTACTCCCACCAGCCTTGTTATTTCCTTCACTTTCATTCTTCTTTTTCTTTAGATCCTGATTATACTTTGTTACTGCATCGCTTTCACCCTCAGCGAGTTTGGCTTTCTCTAGTACCCCGGCGAATGTCTTCAACTGAAACATCGACACCTTACTATACAACCACAGCTTCAGTCCTTGTTCGAATCTTCTTGCTTTTCTCTCATCCGTGTGCACTTGATACGTGGCGAACCTTTCCAATTCGTTAAATCTAGCCACATAATCTTATACAGACATATTCCCTTGCTTTAATTCCAGAAACTGAACCTCCAATTGGTTCTGCGAGGTAGTCGGGAAATACATCTCAAAAAACATCTCCTTGAACCTCTCCCAGGTAATCATACCTTCTCCTTCACGAATTTTGTTTGCTTGCCACCAAAAATTGGCTTCAGATTTCAGCATAAACGTTGCAAACGCGGTCTTCTGGTCCTCTCAGACTCTTGCGACCTCAAAAACCTTCTCCATCTCCATAACCTAAGTCTGAGCTTTGATCGGGTTCATGGAACCTTTAAACTCTAGCGGTCCCACCGCCTTGAAATCTTCGAATGAAGTATTCGGTGGAGCTTGAGGTTGATTATTCATTGCTCCAGCTAGAAGGTTCACTAATTATTGGACGGGATTAGCATTGGTGCTATTGTTGTTATTCGTTGACTCTTCCTGAGCTGGTTGACGGTTTTGTCTTCTTCTCGGCAGCATATTTCTGTTAAGAATATATGCTTATTAGGTATTTATTAAATTCTCTAAATAGTTAAGGCTTAACTCAATAATTTAACATAATCACTTAACACATTATCTCAAACAACTTGATATACTTATTCAAATCAAAAGTTTTAACATCAAACGATAGCATCACTGCAATTTACATCAACTATCCCGAGATAAAGAATCTACGGGATTTAAAACATTAAAATATTCCTTTGTTTATAATCACATCGGAATTTACATCATTAACTACCAAATAGTTTCACATAATTAACTAATACTATCACTGTCTGTTAAGGCTCCGAATAGCCTTGCTACGCTCCTCTTCTATGATGTGAGACATCATCCTGCGATTCAGCATGTACGATGGTAGACCTTCAAACTGGATTGGGTACCTCAAAACTCGATCCTGGGCTTCATCCATTGCGTTATTAAGTGTATAGTATGCCTCTCCAAGCTTAGCCTTCTTCGCACGGCGATCGTCTTCTGCAAGATCAGCACGACGTGACTCTCGTACCCAGCCCTCCTCTGCTATGGCAAGCCTCTCTGAGCTTTCCTTCAGTTCATTCTTTAACATCTCTATTTCTTCAGACTTCTCCTCATTTTGACCCTTCTCGTGGACCAAATCTCATTCTACATTTCCCAAACGTGTGTGAAGAGTCACAATCTCCCTATCCCTCTGCTCAATAGTAATCTGCTGACTAACCGCCCGCTCAGTCAAATCCTGAATAGTATCCTGCAACTCTATGTTACGATCATATAACGCGTCGTACATCTCAGCATCAATGGAGTTTGGTGGGAACTCCTCTTCTTCCTCTTCCTCCTCAAGATCCTCCTCTGGATCAATCTCAGGCTCATGCTCTTGACCAACAACAGTGATCAATGGAGATGGCTCCCTCTGAATCAACTGCTCCCTGACAATATGAATGTCTCGGGGATCCTCGTCAATAGGCACTTGGGGTTCTTTCTCCCCAGCTCGACTAGCTCCTCCAACATCTGGCATCCTGACAACATAATTTTAAGTTTTAGTTACTAAGTTGTACTAGTGGGCACATAATTTAACACATAAACATATAAAGTCTTTTATTATCTTCAATGAATTAAGAAATTCATTTCTTAGAACTCGATAAGAGTTTACCACCACTATGTTCTCAATGTCCTACAAGGCTACTACCTAAGGTTTTTCTCCCACCTAAGGTTCATAACCTACAACTCTGATACCAACCTGTGACACCCCCAAATCAGGTACTTCCATTTCCACGGGATTTGGTGTTCACGATACAACATCATCCATCTATCTACCCATAAATAAATGCAAACCATGCAATAGAAAAAAATAATAATAAATCTCCCCTTATGGGGTTACATCAACTACATAACAAATAAATCCCAAGTTACTCTAACCTTAAACATCTGTGCGGAATTATAAATAAATAAGTCTTAAACAACATCATTAACTTAAGTCTTAAACAAAATACATCATCATATAAAACAACAAGTCTTCATCACTTGTTAACCTTGCCCTTGCCTTTACTAGTGGAAGGTTCGTCTGCTCTTTCGTTCTTAACTGCAATGTTATTATTACGTAAGAGTGAGCACGATTGCCCACAAGTATAATAATGAAAACAACAATATAATAACATGCGAGGAAAAATAATAACTTCGAATATAAAAGCTCAACTTTTGAATCGATAATGAATAACAAGAATCAAAAGAATTTCTGAGGGTCATAAGACCTTGAACTATGTCCTAGGTTGTCAAGGGTTATACTTGAAACCTTTAACAGTCATAAGACTATGGACCTTTCTTCTCGTACTTAGGGGGATCAGCCTTTAGTACCATACTGTGCACAATATCTTAACGTTAACGCATAAGTAAATCCCTTTGCAGGGTTGTTCATCTCAGTTTGACATTAGAGTCCGCATCAAAGGAAGTTTGGTTTGGATAAATCAATAAGGGTCCGAATTTAGAACGTTCATCAACTATGGACTAGTTGAATCAATAAGGTTTCACTAGTCTAACAAGGTTCAACAATAAATAATATTTATAATGAATAACAATCTCAATAGGTATACAATAGAACAATTATTGTATAACAGAATCATACTTTGAAAAGCTAGTAAATCTTTAACATAACAAATGAACTTGATTTATAACTTGAATAATGATAACAAGTAGGGTTAGGAAACTTGCCTCGTGCGTAGGCTAAACGATTACTACTTCTGTTCACCATAAATCCTACACACATACCATATGTATTCACGACATTCATTAGTTACATTTTCACTTAATTATTTAATATAAACTCCTTTTTATTTAATAAATCATTACCCTTCTAATTTAATTACTTAATTAAATTAGAATATTTTCATTCTCTTACTATTATGACACTCGAATAAATTATTTCATAATAATTTCCATCGAATATTTATTTTATTCCATAAATATCTCAATTAAAATATTTACTTTATTTTATAAATATTTTAATAATAATTTTCATCGAATATTTATTTTATTCCATAAATATCTCAATTAAAATATTTAATTTATTTTATAAATATTTTAATAATAATTTTCATCAAATATTTATTTTATTTCATAATATCTCAATTAAAATATTTAATTTATTTTATAAATATTTTAATAATAATTTTCATCGAATATTTATTATTATTATTATTATTATTATTATTATTATTATTATTATTATTATTATTATTATTATTATTATTATTATTATTATTTTTTGACCGCAGGGGCGAGGTAATGTAGTTTGGTAACGCCCGCCGGGGGCGGGGTTACCCAGGCTCATTTTCTACAGTTTCTGCAGTTCTGCAGTTCGCGAACATAACAAGGCCAAAATAGGCCAAAAATCAATCACAAGTAAAATTATACGTGAATATGGCCATAACTTCCTATTAGTTATTTTTACACGAATTTAGATTTACCTAATCATTGTAATACATATATAATCGTTACCCAACAATTATAGAATGATTTTAACCCATTAAAATATATAATTACAGAATTAAAGTATGTAAATTTCACTGTTCTTTGTGTTCTTGAAGGTTTTGAACAAAAACAATGAAAATTAATACTACGGATTCGTTATAAGGCCAAATACAACCATTTAAACTTTGGTCTCTTCGTATCAACATGCATAATAAAATACGAGTGTAAAATTTAGGAATAATATATGATCAACACATGAAATATCATGTATAAGGCCATATGGCCAAAACCCAAACTCTGTAAATTTTGAAATAACAAGTCATCATCATACGTTAAAATCTTATGAAATTAATGATATGGAAACACACATATATATATATATATATATATATATATATATATATATATATATATATATATATATATATATAATATGTCATACAACTCGAATTATTACATCTATTCTTATAACAACTGAATTCCCCAAAAACAGAGACTCACAGAAGACTTAAGTCATATTCATGAAACTTAAAAGACGTAAAATATATAAATTGGGTTGAAGAGATTACCCAAGCGTAGATTAATTTACTAGGAAGTGAATTCCTCCTCCACAAAACTCTGAATTCTCAACCCTCTCTTTGTATCTCTCTCTCTGAAACTCTCTCTAACACTTTCTAGACTTAGGAAATTAATGAAGAAAAAGGAAGGGAAGGCGTAAATAAAGAAGACGTCTGACGCGTTGTGGTCAGTTACCCAGTCATGGGTAACTGCCCCCAACTCCCTCAAAGGCCATGTTTGGCTAGCAATCTAGATTCAAAACTCTTTATTTTAATAAAACTTTTTATCATATAGTTTAATTAATGTCACACTCCATCATAAAATAAAACCAATATCTCATTTAATAAAATATAATAATTTCTCAATAGTGCACATAGTCACATAATTCAAATTCTCATTGATTAATAATATTAAATTATTAAATCTCTAATTAATAATTAAATAATTAAAACAACATTAGGCTTATTAAATATTTCTTTTAATACAATAAGCTCACATAAATACATACATCGAATAATAAAATTCTCCACATTAAATTAATAAATGTAACACATATAATTAAATTAATCTATCACAACTTCATCAATTAATTAATTAATCTAATAATTAATTCATCAAAAATATTTATTCAATCCAATAATTATTAAAATTAATTTACAAAATCTCGGTTGTCACATCATGTCTTAAGAATTTTATTTACTAAATTCTTATTTTAATATTTTTTGAAAATTTGGGTTCTTACATCCTCTCCCCCTTATAAGGATTATGTCCTCGGAATCATCGAAACCTCCTCTACTCGGTGCTATTCCGAATATTACATATTCTTTTGAATAATTTTATCCATTCTCTTTTCAGAAGTTTTTTTTTATTATAACTTTCTCAAATGCATTCTACCACTTTTTCCTTTCTAAGGAACATTCTACTTACTACATTCATCCTTCAGAAGAATAAGAATCTTCCACGATTTTTTAATAATCGGGAAGTAGTATGAATAACTCATATTCCAAATTATGTTGAGGGGTCACAAGACCGTGAACTCTTTTCTAGGTTTACTAATGCTTCAACAAAATCCTTCACACTGCAAACCAGAGTATTTATCAATCACAAAGACTGAAAACACTCTCCATGCGTACACTAGGTGGTCGACCTATTATACCACTACGTTGGGCCGCAACATAATGTATTGTAACGACTATATGCGTTACGTTCAGAACTATTGTCTTCGAAAACATGTCCCCTTATAGGGTTATTCACCTCAGATTTTCAACAACTGAATCTGCACTAGAGCAATCTAGTTTGGCATAAATACTCAAGAATGCTTGAATTCCATAAATATTTTTCAACATCCGTCTAGCTGAATCAAATAGCTTAGACTTTCAACAACTCAGACATCAATCAAAATAATTTAGCCAACTTAATTGACCTTCTTCATAATTTAAAAGAAAACCAAAAAACTTTTTATGAAGTTATGATACCGTACCAAATTAATAGTACGTTGAGGATTCCGCCATTATGTGACTTTGTCATATTACATTATACCATAGTGGGCTGACGATCTTTCAATCACAACCAACACTAAGTTTGACTGCATTGATGACTCCATCCTTTACCATTTCTACACCATATTAAATGATGCACATGGTCAGAAATACATTTTGAAAATTTTCAAATCATTTTTGTCTTAGCCGAAACAATTAGCATAGACATATGAATAACGGTATTATTTTTAAACATCATTGGTTCAGTCACATGATCCAATGTTTTTTAAGAAAACAGAAGTGCAAATATCAGCACGAAGTCAATAAATTTTGAAAATCTAGCAGAGCTAGAAGATTTAGAAAATCCATGTTTCTCCATCAACTTCAATCTTTACTCCATTGCTTCATTCTATCAATCTCTAACACCATCAATGCTTACTATACCAAAATTTCTTAATTCTTACCTCAGAAGTTTTCTATATCCAGTATAGTTCATCAAACTTACCACACTTTGGAAGTTCAGAAACTTGCCATAATAATATGAGTTTAAGAACTTATCCTAGTCAGACCATAGGCGTCCATTCTCTGAGGAGTTCAAAACATACCATATGATTATGAGTCACGAACTTATCATATGCATGAGTTTTAAGAACTTGCACCTAATCTTAATATTCTCTATCTTAATCTTAATAGTCTCTATCTATCAAATATGATATGAGAAAAGAATCACCTTCTCACCATAAGCATATCGATAGCGCGACACCGACATTCCATTGATTATCATTATGAGGAACCGAGCGCGAGCACAAAGCCTCCACCCATACAAAGGTTTGTACAACTCAGCTCTCATATGAGTCCTCAATTAAAATCCCACTTAACTTTATCTCACTCTTAACTTGCTCTTTGCTCAATACGAATTTTTCGTATCTCATCATTTACAACTCCTCATGAGTTTATCTCGTACCATTTCATACTACCTTCTCTTATAGCATCAAGCTATAGCCACTTAGTCGTTATAGACTATTTATCATTTAATAGCTCAATATGATCACGTCGTGATCATCGGTTTGCCTTAGGGTTCTTTCCCATTATCAACTAAACTCCATTCAAGTTCATTCTTATTATCCTTGTTATCTTCATCTTATAGACATCATCTTAACATTTTAATTACCGGAGTTCTCATCTTAACATCTTAACATCTTATAGACTCCTGAATTCTCATTCTCCTAGATACTTCAAGATTCTTTTTTAAATCTTCGATTATATATATTTTAATCTTTATCTTTCTTTCTCTCAGGTTACAGCCTAAGGTACTCTTACCTAAAGTTTATAACCTACAAATTTGATACCAACCTGTGATGCCCCCAAATTCAGGTCCCTTCAAACCTCGGATCCGGTCTGCCACGATACTACTATCGTCAAACTATTTATATCTTTTATTTATAACTTAATGAATATAACTTTGCTTATTAAAATTTAGAATATAAATTCTTTCCATTTCCAAGATCTGTATAATGACCCCAAACTTTTATACGTTTCAAATCTTGGTCATTTACCATTCATGTCTTACATCATATTCGATGTTATAAAAATATGCGGAATAATTTAAACTTTTTCAATCTCCTTAAAAAAATCTTTTATTGATTTCTTAACTTGAATCAATTACATATCCTTGAATCAAATTATGTTATGATTCATTCTATTCGAATTACTGTATAAATTTTTACATCTCGATTCGAATTCCTCTAAGCATTATATAGAATAACTTTACAACTCAACATATAATACACATCGTAAAGTACTATCATGTACATCTCCTAGAACTTAAACATTGTTCAAGAGCATATATTTAAATAAATGAATCAATCTCCTTTGATACTATTGAACTCTATCAATCAAGTAGCACGTAATCTTTACCGTGAGTCCTTAACATGCAAAAATGGTTATTTGCAAGGGTGAGCTCGACATTTCAGCAATTATAATAGTTTTCATGCATCACATAACATTTAGTAACATACTCAGTTCATGCATTCATAATAAATAAATATTTACTACACATGTTACTTCTCACATAACAAGAATATAGATTTACTCCACAAGCATATCATCAAAGATCAACTTTCATATTTCATACATATCTCATATGCATTTCATATATATACATCAACATTCTCATAGCATAATATGGCTCAACTAACAATTATCGCATCCATATATCAAATAGGAACTGAAAGACTTGCCTGATTCGTAGTTTATCAACTACGACTTAACTACTTAATGCTTATATGCACTACGTGTATTCCTACACAGTTATATAATCATGGATTCATATTCATTAGTCATACATTTCATACGTTCTTAATATAATATAAATATTACATCGTTTCCTAACTAGGTTTGTAAAACTTTCATTTCACTTTCTCATCATACTATTAGAATAGCTAGGTATGTATAGGTATACCTTAACCATTCGTACTTGACATCAACATTCATATACATTTATCACACACTTGAAAGGTTCAATTCATGCTTATCTAGATGACGCACATATTCGTCATGTCTAGAGGCATAAGGCATCCTATTATAGTTGTTCAAAAGTTCACAATACAAGTCGTAAAGTTTTCAACTTAATTGGTTTCCAAATCTTAAAATTCCATGACAAACAAACTAAGCATGCAAGGTACGTTGAATTCAATTTTTCATACGTATTTATAAAACTAAGTAAGTTACGAATATATGCTCAAAAGGTTAGACTTCAAAAAGGAGTAAGGTTTTATAAACATAGTTTTCGTCTTTTAACTTTTTTTTCAAAAGATTATAATTCAAACTCCAAACTTACTAAAACATCTTGCAATACGCATTGACACGTGTTTAAGGATTATGTATGCTCCTTAAGTTAAGTTAGGTTAGGTCAGTTTAGGACTTCTTATATCAAACAACCAAAATAGTAACATATGTTACTGCAGGACCCTCGCCGGGGGGGCTTTTTTGTACTACAGGACCCCCGCCGGGGCGGGCCTAGCTACTGCAGTTAAAAATTTCATTCCCCTGCTACGAACCAACATGCCAAAATTTTGACCAAACAACAATATAATGATACTCAATTGATATAAGCTTACTACTAAACATCCCTAGCATGCTTCTCACAATTCCAATCACATAAACAATAAAATTCAAGAATCAATTCAAGATTCATGCCATTTTTCCAGAGTTTAACACATTTAGCGATTCTCTTCGCTACGAATTCGTTACTTGACCAAATTACTTCGTTTACCTTTCGTTGATTTCTTGTTCAACCATATTATCAATTTCTAGCATCAATTGACAGATTCTATCATGTTTCAACCATAAATTTTCCAACTTAAAACAAGTATTTTTGCACTTTGATGAGTGAGTTTTATACCCATGAATTGAATGTTTTTGAGCTTAATCTTTTGGATATTTTTAAGTATTTATGTCTATTTATGGATGTTTTACGTTGTTTTATAGGATTTGGGACAAAAGTTACTTGGATCGACGTTTGGGGTTGCTAGATTCGCGTTTTTGGCTTACCATTTACATAGCGGCCACTTCAGGGCCAATTTCAGCATTTCTCCATACCTTATTTCGAAACACTCAAAGAATGAAAGTTGTAGATCTACGTCTCCTCTTTCCGGAACATCTTGAATCATCAAAATTGGAATTCAAACGAAGAAGTAATTACCATTTTTCCAAAGGACGTCGGAGTAGAAAATTCTCAAAAAAGTCCCATCACGGGGGCGCCCATTTCAAGCTTATTCCCAGCGTCGGGGCTCTAGGGAGCAGTTTTCCAGCACTGTGAACAGCGCTGGGGCGCTGGGAAAGGGCCTGGTCAAGCTTGAACGCGTTTTGGGACGAATTTTGAGACTTTTTTAACTCCAAATTGGATTGGGTTTGTTCCTAAACTAAAAATTAAACTTGTAACCTATAAATATATGATGTAAAGCATAAAATAAGGGGAGATTACATAGATAAGATTAGAGATACACTCCATTAGATTAGAACAAAAATCCTAGTTCTTATTAGTTTTGGAGATTGAAGCAACTTGGAGACCATTGAAGAACAAGAGCAGGAGCTTGAGGAAGATGGAAATTTGCTGACAACAGATTTATTCTTCACTTTAATCTTACTATTATCTTTTAATGTCTATTCAATTGTGGATTCTTGGTTTTAATACATTAATCATGAACTAATTCTTTTATTAAGACTATAAATTGAACCTTTTATGTCTATGAATTAATTATTCAATTTATTCTAATTATTTATGTCTAGGTGAATTATTTATCATGTCTTGCACTTTTTGATTAATTATTTGGCCAGTAATTACCGTGTTACTCTAGAAGGATTCGGGAGATGAAATCTAGGGTTGGAACTGAACATGATAACATGTATGCTTAATTATTTGCATGAGATGAGTAATTAGGGTTGTGAATTGAATAGGAATATTTGTTCACTGCATGTAACAAATTGAGAATTAGAACTTAATGGGTTTAATTTAATTATTTTGCATAGGAATATCGCAGGATTAATTTAATTGAATAAAAGTTAACTGATCACTTGGAAAAGGGCTTTTTAACACTTAGAGTTCCTGTTAACAATTCAGGAGGCATAATAATTGGGTTAGTTGGATAATTGGTTTATAGTACATAATTTGGGGATATTTTAGTCTTAATCTTAATTTATTTCAATTCATTCATATAGTCTTAACCTTTATTTAATTGAATTAATTTCTAAAGACATCTAGTTTAATTAGTTAATTTTGTTTTCTTAATTCAAAAATCTTAAATCAATTGTTTAGCTAAAATTGATTTAGTTAAGAGTTAGTACTTGGTAATTTTTATTAAATAATTCCTCGTGAAAACGATACTTTTCTTATCACTTTATTACTTGTTGACCGTGTATACTTGCACGTATTCATTGATTGCGAAATCAATCAACACACTTTTCTATGAACTCTGCAAAACATGAATTTAAGAACATATAAAGGGATATTACCTTCTGTGAAGTTAAAATGCTAACTCTATCTTCTATTTGCAGATTGCTCACTCTAATTTCAACTTACTCTCTATACAGAACTCATCAAGAATTCAAGCAACATAATTTATAAGGCGGAGCTCCCAATTTATAGAGAAGCTCCCAATTTATAGAAAAGCTCTTACCTAATTCATGGCTTTGTCCAACAATTTAAACCACGGAAAAGAATAGGAATCCATTGGGCAAGAAGAAGTTAGTGGAGGTGGTTAAAGTTTACTATATGAGTCACTCCCACCTTAATTATTACCATCATTCTAGCCATTATCACCCTCATGCTAGCCTCTTTGATTTTCAGCAATGAAATAAGATAGACCAAATGCCTACTCACGTGTATTAAGAGAATGAGACTCTCTAATTGGGACAAGGCTTATTAAATACATTTCAATGACTTAATGCTACTACATTTCATTAAGTATATATATATATATATATATATATATATATATATATATATATATATATATATATATATATACACACACACACACACACACATATGTACACCCACATAAAAAAACATACCAATACACATAATAATGTACCTCAGGTACATTGTTTTAATCCAATAATATTTTAATTGGGCTAATTATAAAAATAGTTGGATATTCTCAATCCATCATTTTCCATAAAATTTATCATTTCAAATATACCCAATTATCATAATGATAATTAATATCAATTATTTATAAACTCTCCATTTATTATCTTCTAATACTTCCCATTAAATCTCCCTTTGATTTAACTTCCCTAGTTATGCCACACAAGATATAATTATGCGAACTTAGTAATTAATAGTGTACAAGCTTGTAATAATATAATCTCACCAAATAATATTATTCTTAACATTACATCTTATAATATGGTCATAATATAATATTATTACATTATATGTTCTCATAGCTTATATACTAGTACTAATTTAATGGTCTCTATTCATAGCCAATCTATTACCCTCCTATGGTCATTAAACAAGGAGCAAAGAAGAGTTGCTGGCTAACTCCCACCAACTACTACTATTCATTGTACCCTAGCCATTGGGCTAACCATCATTGCTATCACATGAGCTATCTAGCAAGCTTATTTAACTCCAATTTTCAGCATTTCTAAGGGTCATGGAAGTGGTCTATTGCACTATGTTACATTTTATTATCCCACTTATACATAATGCTAACATACAAGTCTTTATACATATGTATTCAAATACTTCCATTATACATCTATATACGTATATAGATGTATACATGTATCCCTCACATTATATAATCCATGTACATTTGATAGTACCGAATATATTTTAATTGAGTTGTGTCACACCACATTATCATGAACTTTATTATTTCAATTATACTTAATTCTTGAAATAATTACTAACAACAATTATTTATTTAGTTTAATTTAATATCCTTCATAAAGTACACATTAATATATCACACATAACACATTGTCACATAAGTCCATTTATGTAACTCATGCGACTCATTCCACTTTGCCATATAGTTTCCTATATTATATAGTTACCATTGAAGTGTCCCACTTCATTTAATATCATATAGATGTAGCTAATTTATAATATAAAATCATTGCACATACAATTTAAATTCCTTCAATTATTCATTCATTAAATTATTTAATGAATGTTTATTCCATCACTTTGTCACACTAGGCTTATCTCTTAAGCTTGCATTAAGCTTATTCTTATTCTCATTACTGATTCATTTCCCACCACATTACTATTTATAACATATTCAATTTACATCGAACTATTATATCACAAGGTTCACATATATAATTATATCGTGGATGGAAATATTTAAATATTCTTTATAACATTCGCGGTAATATAATAACTCAAGTTATTTAGTAAATTAAAATAACTTAGATTTCTTTTATAACTTTAACCCTTTTGGAAATACATTACAATAATCAAAATTATGTATTTCGCCATAACATAAGATATTTTTATCATGTTTTCTCTAAATATAGGAACTAATCATAATAAAATGATTTACTCATTTTCTCAATATATTACTCTTAATATAATATCTATGTATTATTAAAATATTTACATGCACGACACATGTACATGCTATATATAGAAAATAAGTTTATTTCCTATTATAATAAATTGTTTCCATCAACTTATATAGCAAATATATTTTAATATATTTATCATATTACTTAATCACACACATTACCTCGTACAAAGTTATATAAGGTAATACCAAAATAATATTCCCCCTTATATTCAAATGCTAGAATTTATTTTAATATCCTTTATTAGAAATTTACTATAATTATTTCTCTTTCCTTTCTATAGATTGTCTCAACACAATTTCTTTAATCTATATATTTAACCATATCTCAATATTAATCAATAAATCTCTAACCAATATTTATCTAAAGATATATCGATTTTTTTTCTCGTCAACAACGAACATATATACAAGTCTAAACCTAGCACACATCGAGTCTTTAATAGTGTTTAATATAGTACACTGAGTGGTTTCTCACAAACAACTAACAAATTAGTTTCAGTCTCGTCTACACTATTTTCATAGTGAGTTAGATCGGTTACTAATTCGTATATACATCCGCTCTATGAAGGAATCGTTTAGCCCAGCTCCTATACATCCACCATTAAAGGGTACGGTTGCACTGCCTTAGACTTGATACATACTCGTACATATACTCAAGAAATTGGTGATTATCAAAGATATTTAATGTCACCAACTTACTATGATAAAATAATTTCACATAAACTATTTAATATCGATTGATAAATTTCTATCCATCTTCTTTACTTCAAATAACTCGCCTCTTCAATAAATAACAAATATATAATAATAATATATTTATTAAACACGGAAATCACTTATTGCATAGTTTATATTATCACATGCAACACAATACCACATGCCTCGCAACGCATATATATATATATATATATATATATATATATATATATATATATATATATATATATATATATATATATATTCTTATTCGAACCCTTCTCATGCCTTAAGAATTTTATTTCTAAATTCTTATTTTAATATTTTCTAAATATTCGGGTTCTTACAGTTGGGCTGACTCATTATCGCGCTCCAATAACTGAGCCCTATTCACAACATCTGAATACAAGCAAAGTTTGTGAGAAATGAGGTATTGACATATTTCGGGTTTCAAACCTCACAGAAATATTCGTGTCATACGCTCCTCATTATCTACCAAATGGGATGCAAACCGGGATAAATCCACTAATTTAACCTCGTATTGCGATACGATCATATTGTTTTTACTCCGCAAATTTATCCTCGTATTGGAATTTGTCTTTGAACAATTCTTAGAACTTCTCCCAAGACATCTTTAGTACGGCAGGTTGAGTACGTTTTATAGATTCCCACCAGTAATCTGCCTCTCCTCGTAACATGAATGTGGCAAAGGGAACTTTTTGCTCTTCGGAGCATCCCACGACATCAAATATCTTGGTGATCTGCTTAATCCACATCTCCCCCTTAAGTGGTTCTGGCTTTCCCAAAAACTTCGGTGGTCCCAACTCCTTGAATTGCTTAGCAGTGACCATCCGAGAGTTGCCAGTATTTCCACCTGCATTTTGAATAGGAGCTCTCCCGCCTAATGTTGCATGAATTACAGAAAGCTCCTAAACATCCCGTCGTTCATCATTTGGTTTGTGTAGTTGTTTACCTGAGGATTATTGTCATTATGATGCACATTATCATGGTTATTAATTATCGGTGACTCAACGGTCTCATGTACTCCATTGCTTATCTCAGCATTTTAAGATGCCATTTTCAAATACTGCCACAAAACAAGGGTTAATTGACATGCCACATATTATCACTATATTTTGACAGACCAATTAAATAACAAATAAGCTTAGGTAGGTCATACTAGCGAAGAATTTTCCCGTCTCTCCCCTCCTAGTTCTTGCCTCACATCTCAGCCAAAATCATAACCCTAAACTTTGATACCAACTGTCTCGTAGACACTAATATTGTCTCGTAGACAATATCCAAACTCAAATGGAGTCCTCATTACAATTATTATCACACTATTTTATAGAATAGTGAGGACTACTATAGCCACCATCTTGGACCATCATTCCATTCCCCGACTAGTCCCAACTATATTCTCATTTCCTGAAGAGAACAATGAAAGTAAAGGGTGAGCTCAACTAGTCCAGTAAAGAATATTATGACTAAGATAATATAGAATAAATTATTGTTAGCCTTCAACAGTGTAAAACTGATATAATACAATCGACAACAAGTTTAACTACAGTGAAACAAGCAATCTATTAGAAGAGTCAAGTAAAGCATAATATCTATTACCTTCTATGATTTAAAAGTTTATCATCAATATTGTATCGTTGTAACACAACTCAATAAATAATTCACATCACCGAATTATTCATGCACTACGGGCCAAGGATATTCATTAGTATCACATCCACGAATTATCCATGCACTACGGGCCAAGGATATTTGTTATTATCATCAGTGGTCATGATCATGCCAACAACTGTCCAGCAATGCTCTACGGGCCAATGAGGACTTTTACCACATCATTTGTAACAATACAGTTCATGATTATACCGATACATAATTCTTGGTCATAATCATACCAATCAACAGTCCATCTATGCACTACGGGCCAAAGTTGACTTTCATCACAATATAAGCATGATGATGATGATGATGATGATAATGTTATAAGAATTCAATTAAATGAAAGCAAGGATAAATTTTAAAATTTTATAATTCAATTTATCCAGAGTTTAAGAATGTCCAAATTGTTAACATGATAACTGTTTAGTGGAGTAAAATTCAAGAATAATATTCATGTATCAAAAATAATTTGGATATAAAAGAAATTAATTTTTATCATGAATAGTACCCCGGGTGAATAGTTACTTCGTGAATAGTACCTCGTGAATAGTTACTTCGTGAATAGTACCCTGTGAATAGTACCCCGACATGAAAAGATTAAAATTTAACAAGAATGTTCAGAAAAATATTTCCGTGAAAAGATACTCGATGAAGCGCAAATTTCAAGGATATTCTACTAATTTCAAGGAGTATAGAAGCAATACTTAACAAAATGACTGTAGAATTAGGAATATGAAACGAAATAATATTACTTACATACTACAGAGTATGGAAGAAAATATTATTTCTTACGAATACTGAACAAAATAATATACTTTACAACTGTTGAATTAAATAATATTCCTTACGAATATTGAACGAAGATAATATTCCTTACGAATATTGAACGAAAATAATATTCCTTACGAATATTGAACGAAAATAAAATTCCTTACGAATACAAAAAATAATATTGTAAGCGAATATAAAATAAATAATACCCCTTACCTTAAAAGGAGAGTATTTCTGACTGGTATAACGAGGATATTCTTGAAGAAAATTTTCACTATTTTCTATACTCAAAGTTTCCTCAAACTAAAAAGAAATACACTCAATATTATAGAAGAAGAATTCTCTAATTCTGGTGTGATTTTCATTTCTAAACTAAGCATCCTATTTATAGGAGAATGGCAGGGCACTATTTGAATTAGAAAATCACGGGTGCACGGGAGGAAAGTTTCACGGGCGTAATTCTGCAGATTTCACGTGAAATTTTTTTATTTTACTATGCAGCACATGCACACACTATGCAGTACTATGCAAACACTATACAGTACTATGCAAATAAAATATAATATATTCTATTTTATATAAAAAAAACAAAACTTATAATATATATATATATATATATATATATATATATATCAAAGCCAAATTGTTGTTGTTTCTAGCTGATGTGTGAGACCTTTTACTCGGTAAATCTTTTCTTCTTTCAAAATTTTTTTCTTATCTTCATTCTGAAATCACCTAACTTACTGTAGTCCACCATGTTCATTGGTGTTACCCTTGTAAGTCTCAGGTTAGAGTAGTGTTGGGTTATTACAAAAGAACATAGGTATGCGTCTGCTTAAGGTAATAGGGTATGCATTAAAGTATGATGAATTTGATTTAATTTTAAACTTAGTAAAAGATGAGTCGATTATTTAGATCTAACTCCTCAGCTAGTAACCGGTCAGCTTTGCCCCCTGTTCCAAACATAGTTAACCAGGAAGAACATAGTTATGAGAACATTAGTCATGTTTTAAGTAATTTGAACATACCCAGAGTTTCTCCCAGAGAAATTTATCAGTCAACCTTTTTAGATAATTTTAAAACCGATTATAATGTTAAAACAGTTGAAAAGGTCTATGCTATTAATAAAGAGTATGAAAATTGTAGTCTTTTATCTCCTGATGTCGTTAAAAACATAGAGTTATAATTTTATTCATAATGGACTTGTTCAAGTTGATTAAAGCCTTTAAACATCAAATGAATTAATTCTAGTATCTACCTTTATCTTAGAGATGCTAGGTTTTTAAATTATTTCCCGAGTATCATTGGCATTATGGAATCAAGTCTGCATAATGGACCTATCCATTTCAATTGCTTTCCTGATTTCACTTTAAGCCTAAGTGATCATAATCTATTAAAAGTTTTAACCTTAAACGTTAAAACTGCAGGAGAAATCACTCAAATGATAGAAGGTTCTCAGCCGTTAGCTTTGATTTACAGGATATATTATAAGACCATGAAAGCAAACTTGAATGTGCATGCTCTTAATAAAAGTCCTAAAGATCAAACCGTTTTAATTCAAAGTTCAACTAGTGATGCTAATGTTCAGATCCCAAGAACCATCCTTTGGAAAGACATTACATTACCTAGTCAATGGACTTTGCCCAATGAAATGCCTCAACAACCTGTTAAAAGCAGTTTACTTAATGTTGAAAACATTAGACAATTCTCTGATGGTACGGTTAAAATAAGCTTTGAACATACTAGAAGACCAGTCGTCATAGAAGATTTTACGAGTTCTTCAGCACCTTCTATTCATACTAGAAGAGATACTGAAATACTTAGTAATCCTTCTATTCGTGATTTAAAAATGAAAGGTATCTTAAATCAAGGGCAAGCTAGTCATCCTTGTTATACAACGAATGAAAATATAGAAGAAGAAGATTCGTCTCTTACACCTTCTGATTATCCTACACAGTCAGATTTTGAAATGCCTATTCATAATCAGTTAAGAGTTATTAAAAGTGAATTCAAATTAGATTGGGATAACCTTGTTAAAGACTTTAATTCCATATTAATAAAGAAAAGAGACATTTATTTCGTTTAAATCACCCAACTGATAAAGAACGAGAAAAAATTGTAAATAGATGGAAAATTTCATTAAAAATGAACAGATAAACATTACTTTTTACGATTAGTATGAAAAATATCATGGTAACTGTAATGTTATTACTAAATCCCAATGGATTAAAGAAGACAAGTCAGGGGTCTCTTCTAGTCATCCTCCCCTTGAAACTGTCCTTCTTCCTATTAAAAACACATCTGTTGTTACCAGTCCTTTTAAGATTTCTGATGGTAATAAAGACGAAAAGAAAATCATTGAACAAATTAATTTCACAAACCAATATCTAGCAACCGTAGGCAAACAGCTGGATAAAATTGAAGAAAAATTTGATGAAGTAATCATTAAAAGACCCGATTCAAAAATAGAGCAACCTTTATTAAAATTACCCGAAAATAGAACTAGATTAGGTTTACCACCGAATAACAATGGTGAACTTGTTCAAGTTATTGATAGGTTTATTAAAAAATTAAAAATTGAAAATTTAGCTGGAACCAGTGGTACTATAGCTACCATTGATCAAGTTGAATAGAACAATGAGAGCGTTACCCAATCTGATCAATCTGATACTGTTTTAATTCTAGATTTTAATGATCAGTTAAAAAAAGTAATTGTTAAAAACACTAGTATAACAAGAAATTGGTATTCTAGACCTACTCCTCCGGATCTACAGTTCGAAGAGAGAAATCTAGATAAACAATTTTATGTTTCTTCTAATAAAATTTATGAATGGAATATCGATGGGTTCAGTGAACAAGAAATTCTTAACAAATTAAATCACATGTCCATGGTAGCTAATAGCTATATTACTAAATTTAACAATCTGTTTCAACCAAAAATTGTTGAATTAATAGCTAGTGGATTTATTGGAATTCTTAGATCTTGGTGGAAAAAATGTCTCACTGAAGATACTAGTGTATCCATAATCCATGCTGTCCAAATGGATGACGACGGCAACCCCATCTTTGATGAAGATGTTGGTGTTGGTCCGCCGGATGGTGTTAATACTTTGATATTTACCATAATCAAACATTTTGTGGGAACTCCCAGTAATATCACTGAGAGAATTCACGATCAATTGAGTAATCTCACTTGTCCTACCCTAAGTGATTTTAGGTGGTACAAAGAAGTCTTTACTTCTCGTGTTATATTGCGTAATGATAGCAATAAACCATTTTGGAAAGAAAAATTATTAATGGTCTACCTTCATTATTTGCTCATAAGGTTCGTGAAGAATTAAGTAAAAACTTAGGTTATATTGATTATGACAACTTAACCTATGGTGATGTCATCAGCTACATTCAAAAAATTGGATTAAAAATGTGCATTGATTTTAAACTCGCTAAACAAGCCGGTAAAGATAAAAACAAGGCCAAATATGAGTTAGGTACATTCTGTGAACAATATGGTTTACCCCTTGTCGCTACCTCTAGAAGAAAGCACATGCATAAACATATTGAAAAAAGTCATAAATGTTACAAGAAAAGACATAGTCAAAACAAAAATAAAAATCAAGATAGTTATTATAATAAACCTAAAACTTCATATAAAAAATCCAATAAAAACCCTAAAAATATGATAAGAGTAAAATTGTGTTCCATAATTGTGGGCAAAAGGGGCACTATAAAAATGAGTGCAAAATAAAATAAAAATTATCCCAGCTAAATGTTTCAAGTAAAGATACTGAGCAACTATTAGAATTAATGAGGATTGAGAACAACATCGGTAATGATGAAGGTTCAGACATTCCTTACTCTTCTAATAGCAGTTTCAGTAACGATGGAATAGATAGTGACCATAAAGAGGTCATTATTTGTGCTGATAATTGCAATGAAAATTGTTGTAATAAAAGATTAAATGTTATTACCAAAGAAGATGAAGAGAGTAGTCTGTTAATTGACTTAATTAGTAAAATCTCTGACACTGAGTTAAAGGTTCAATACACAAGACAGTTAAAGGATTTATTAACAAAAGATAGTAGGGGAAAAGACAAGATTATTAAAGCTAAAGAAAAGCCTAAATTTAGCCTTAATAAAAAGCTTGAAAGATTTAAAACCCCGGTTAAAGAAGTTACCCTCCTTGAGCTAAATCAAGAAGTTAATAAACTAAAAAAGAGAAATTTCTAACCTGAAATTAGATATTTCTAACTTAAGAAAAGAAATTGAATTAAAAAAATCAGACCTTCAAGTACATGATTCCTCCTCTAGTGATGAAAATCAAGATGGACCAGAATCATCAAATACTAAAGAAGAGACAGATTTGTTTATTCAAGGTCTTTCTCTCAAAAGGATCAAAGATATCACGATTCAAAAGTGGTATATTTCTATTACCTTGGTAATTGATAAAACTTTCTCAATACAACTTTCTGCCTTAGTTGATACGGGTGCGGATCTAAATTGTATTCAAGAAGGTTTAATCACAACCAATTATTATAAGAAAACCAGTGAGAAGTTAAACTCTGCCAATGGTAGTCAAATAAAAATAAAATATAAACTGCCTAAAGTTCATATTTGTCAAGATAGTATGTGTTTTAAGACATCTTTTGTTTTAATCGCAATCTTACAGATAAGATCATCTTAGGATTACCATTTATATATTTATTATATCCTTTCACTACCAGTAATATAGGACTAAGTTGTAAACACTTAGGTAAACAGATAACATTCAAATTTCTTATTAAACCCAAAGAAAGAGATTTAAGATTTATCTAAGATGAATCTATTTCTAGATCTTTGAATTTATTAAACTGCAAATCCACCCATTTAAACTTGTTAAAGAAAGAAATTAAATATAAGCATGTTGAAGAGTAACTTAGCAATAACAAGGTTCAAGTAAAAATTGAAGAGTTAAAAAATTATTTAAATAAAAACCTTTGTTCTGATTCTCCTAATGCTTTCTTGCATAAAAAAAACATGTTGTAAGGCTTCCTTACACTAAGGAATTCAAAGAACATTTAATTTCTACCAAGGCTAGACCCATACAGATGAGTCATGAACAAATGGAGTTATGTAAGAAAGAAATTAATGATCTCCTCAATAAAGAATTAATTAGACATAATAAATCCCCTTGGTCATGTCCTGCCTTCTATGTCAATAATGAAGCAGAACAAGAAAGAGGTGTCCCTCGTTTAGTTATTAATTACAAACCATTAAACAAAGTGTTAGAATAGATTAGGTATCCTTTACCCAATAAGGAAGACCTCGTTAATAGGTTAAGCAATGCAACCATTTTTAGTAAATTTAACCTTAAATCTAGATTATGGCAAGTTGTCATTCACCCCAATGATAGGTACAAAACTGCTTTCACTACCCCATTTGACCATTATGAATGGAATGTCCAACCATTTGGTTTGCAAAATGCTCCTAGTGAATTTCAGAATATTCTCAATGACGTTCTCAATCCCTTCAGTCATTTTATCATTGTTTATATCGATGATATCCTTATTTTCTCCAGATCTATTGAAGAACATATTAAATATCTGAATTTATTCTTCAAAACAGTTAAAACCAATGGTCTTGTTATGTCCCCCTCTAAATGCAGTCTGTTGCAGACTAAAGTTCTATTTCTTGGTATCAATATTTATCAAGGACTTATTCAGCCTATTGATAGAGCTATTCAATTTGTTAAAAAATTTCCTGATAAGATTACCAATAAAACCATCTTCAGAAATTTCTGGGCTCGCTCAATTACATTGGCAAGTCCTATGAGAATCTCAAGAAAATTTGCAAACCTCTCTTTCAACGTTTGCAAGATAATCCTCCCCCTTTGTAACACCCCAGTCCCACATCGAAAGATAGGGGGAAAATTTGTCTGTATAAAGGAAATAAGTTACTACCAATAGTACCTTCAAGTCATGACCTTTTGGGAGCCTGTGGTGGGCTAGGATGACCCAAGAAGATACTATTGGGCCAGTAGTTTGAGGCCTTATTTTGATGGATTTGATTCGATTTGGACTTGGGATTTGACCCAAGATTTGTTCCGGACTCGGGATTTGACCTGGGTTGTTTCATATGGTATCAAAGCCGACTCTCGAAAGCTCGGGTCGGGTCATCCGATCGGGTTACCGGAGGTGGGGACACGAAGGCTGGTGGTATTATTCCACAATGGAGAGATGGAGGTCCGGAGGTGGGGACACGAAACCAACCGGTATTATCCCACAATGGCTAGAGAGGTAAAGATCTTTGGGCCGTGTGTGCGATCGGTTCTAACGGGGACATCAGAAATTTAAGTTGAGGAGTTTGTAACACCCCAGTCCCACATCGAAAGATAGGGGAGCGCTGGTATTATTTATGAAGAAGAATGACGGATCAATGCGTCTTTGCATTGATTATAGGGAGTTAAACAAGGTCACTATTAAGAATAGATATCCGTTACCTAGAATAGATGACTTGTTTTGTAACGACCCCAAAATTTATACAACTTAATTCTCGACTTCGGTCGTTAACCATACATTAAATCTCTAATTTTACATCATTATTCGATATTAAAAATCACTAAATTGCGGAATAATTAAAATTTTTATACATCTCCTTTTGTCTTGCCCTAAATCGTAACCTTTACATTACATCTCTTCGATTCAAATCAAATGCCATGAATCATTACAACAAACTGACTATACAAAGTCTTACATCATAACTAAATATCCATATACATTGGATAGCTCAACTTATAATTCAACAACATGTTACATTTAAGATAGGAAATACATTTCTCATAAAACATAAGTAATCTTTGTGAATATAGATCTCTATAACTCACTTAGCACATATCTTTACCTTAAAGTTTGTACCTGCAAAAGTGGTTATTTGCAAGAGTGAGCTAGACAGCCCAGCAAAGTCTAACAGTTTTCATGCATCACATAGCACATAATAACATGCTCGATATATAACTCATTAAAGTAACATGGCATACATGCTTTTAACTCACATAGCAAATATAAAGATTGAGTTCCTTACTCAATCATCATTACTTAGCCAAAACAATGCAGTCATAGATTGACTTTAACATTTCATGATTTCAACATGTATAACATATCATGCAATTTAAAACAGTTCGTCAAGTCCACGTAGAAAATAGGAACCGAAAGACTTGCCTTGATCGTTGTTTACCAATAATAGCTTAACAGCTTACAATTATCTGCACTTCACGTGCCCTACACAATTATATAATCATACACATCAACTATTAGTCACATAACAACACATAAAAATTGTAATGTAAACTCTACTCCACATCTCATAATCTTTCCTATTAATAAATACACAATGGTCTATTAGATTGTGTTAACTTTTCGACTTATGACTCACTATATTTCTTCTTAGTCAAACTCGAAGTTCAAGTGCTTAAGTCTTGCTAGGACTACTTATTGGTTTTATATTAAACCCATTCCATATCTTATAATATCCATTTCAACGGAATTGAAACACTTTTTAAGTTCATTAACACTTGGCATGGCGTTTCGACGTTCAATCGTCACACGCCCGATTTGCCTCTCTTGTGTATGCTTACTATGCTTCTATAACTTATCTAATACATTATTTATTAATGTTAAACATCATTATATTTACTATTATTCATGTTTTGTAACTTAGGATAACATCTTTTATGGTCTGGATCACGACACATGCATATGTGCATGTCCGACACCCTCCGATTGCCTCCGAAAACACAACAGTCCTAAAGATGACCATTTTGACCCATCCTAATGACCTCAAATTGAAAACCTTAAAGAACAAAAGTTGTAGGTCTACTCGTCCTCGTTCCGAATCATCTTGAATCACCTCAATCGGAGTTCGTATGAGGAAGTTATGGCCATTTTACTACAGGAGGTCAAAACTATCCAAGTCAGACTTCTGTCCCCGCGCTGGGGCGCGAGGACTAAGCCAACTAGTGGCGCTGGGGCGCGAGGTTGGCGCTGGGGCGCGAATTTCAGCGCTGGGGCGCCAACTTCTGGCGCTGGGGCGCGAATTTTGGCGTCGGGGCGCGATTTTTGGCGCTGGGGCGTGAATTTTGACGCTGGGGCGCCGAAACTCGCAGAACCCAACCACGAAGAACATAACAACTGATTTGTTTGTCTGTTACTTCAATTCTAACACTAATTAACACCAATTAACATGTATAACCTAAGCTAATTACACATATACACATTACCCAACATGTATATACTAATTACCAACGACTAAATCATGATTCTAGAAATCTTAAATCATTGAAAGCTTTATTTTAAAAACCAAACTCCATAACTGACGTTTATACACTGTTATACCAATTTGATTTTAATTACTTCAAACTACGATTCTCTGTAGTTTATACCCAATTAACCATTCGCAGTTCAATTTCACAATTTCACAATTAACATATACTAATTTTGATATTTCTACAAACCACGTTCATACGTGAATGTTTACTGCAAAACCAATTCTTCTTTCTTTCTGAATGCTAGCATACTTCTCATATATACATACATGTGCTAATATAACAATTACAGTTACAAATACACTTAATATCATACAAAGCTATATATATATATATATATATATATATATCCACAATTCATCTTTTACAATTATTTTACAGAGAACTTTTTGGAATAAGAAAACTAAACTTTAAAATAAAATAAGAGGATTAATATCCTACCTTTGATTTAAGAAGATAATGGCTATCATTTTGATTATCAAGCTTCTTTTTCCCAATTCCTTTCTCAAAAACCTGTTAGAAATCACTCACTTTCTCTCTAGAGTAATATCAAATTTTCTCTGTATTCTTCTTCTTCTCTCCCTTTTCTTCAACTGAGTCTTTCTTTTCTCTTCTAACATACGTAGAATAGTATAACGTATATAGTAATAATATATATTAATGATATACTATAAATATAGATATAACTTATATCAGTTATGTAAGTTTTTGAAAATCAAAAGCCATAAGGCTTGTTTGGCTAACCACTAAAAAAATAATCAATTAATCCTTATGCCTTGTTTGGTAAAACACAATTAGATTAAAGACTTAATAGGCATTAGGCTTTGTTTGGCAAAACTAAATTAAACACTTTTAATTTATTTTAATAACTCCTTTATAACAAGGTTATTTGTCACACTTCTATTAAAATAAATAAACAATTTAATCAATTCAAATACTACTCTATTAAATTACTTTAACACATAAATCATTACCACATAATTATAATTTCCTTTATAATTATAATTTTATTCAACCAACTAACACTTTATTTTAATTACAAATTCTAATTATAAATATTATAATTCATTTAATCATTATTAGCTCTCTAACTTAATTATTAAATTAAATTAGTATATAATCTCATAACAATTAATTTTCTTAGCTCTTTAATTATTTATTCAACAAATAATTCACTAAATGACATCAACTCAAATTGAACAATTATTTATTCAATAATAAACATATCCATTAAATATTTATATAATTCAATAAATATTTAAATATTATAATAAAAATCTGGATTGTTACATCATTTCCTCCTTACAAGGATTCTGTCCTCAGAATCACAACTCAAGTCACTCATTCGTTACAATCTTCCCTACTTACAAAGATTCTGTCCCCAGAATCGAAGACACAAATTACACAAATAACTCAGAGAAATCTTTCATCATTTTATCTAAATATAGATTCTATATTTCCTACTACATTCATTACCTAACAAATTCTATGTTTCATTTCATAACTTTCATTTGAACTCAATTATATTTTGAGTAATATATATCTTTTAACCCATTCATTTCCTTTTCTAAGGATCGTTATCATAAACACTCGGGAATCGCTATCATAAACATTCGGGATATTACATTCACCCTTTCTTCTAAGAATTTCGTCCTCGAAATTTTATTTATTAATTTTTATTCATTCACTCTATTGAAGTAGATTTTACGTCACTACTTCATTCATTCATTGGTTTCTATAACCACTTTCTTTCCACAAAGATCATTCTACAATTATTAACTTTTCTATTAAAAGTTTAACATTATTCTTTGATAACTCATCTATTTCTCACTTCAAAATCTCTTTTCTCACTTATTCAACATATTCATCATTCAGTGTCGTATTCTACGACTCACTTCTTTCTAAGGAATACTTTCCTTTTTCACTTCCATCTTACAGAATAATAAGAATCTTCCACAATTGTTCAATAATTGGGAAGTAGTTTGAATAACTCAGGAATTTTAAAAGATTCCAAATCATGCTGAGGGTCATAAGACCACGAACTATGTCCACAGTTACAAGTAATCTTTCAACTTCAACTTTAACAGTCATAAGACTATTAGGACCCCCGTACTTTGGGTGTTAAGCCCTTCGTACGATGTATTGTGCACAAACATTTAAACGCTATGCATATGTCCATAGTTATAAGTAATCTTTCAACTTAAACTTTAACAGTCATAAAACTATAGGGACTCCTCGTACTTAGGGTGATCAGCCCTTCGTACAATGTATTGTGCACAAACATCTCAACGCCTCCGCGTAATCCCCTATAAAAGGGTTGTTCATCTTAGCTTTTCAACATCTGAATCCGCACCAAAACAACTTGGTTTGGCATAACCTCTCAAGAAACTCTTGAATTTCATGAACATCTTTCAATATTTGTCTAGCTGAATCAAATAGCATAGACCTCTACAATATCTCAGACATTAACCGAAATATACATATACATACATACATATGTATTCTCATATCTTAAAGAAATCTCAAAAATCTTTTTATGACGTCATGATACCGCACTGTATTTACAGTCCGTTGAGGATTCCGTCATTTGATGACTTTATCATACTACATCATACCATAGTGGGCTGACGATCCTTAGATCACATCCAACACTAGGTAATACTGTATTGATGACTCCATCGTTTTTATCATCTTTGCACCAGGTTACATGATGCATTAATGATATAAAATACATTTTGATATATTGCAATTCATTTTTGTCTAGCCGAAGTAATTAGCATAGACACACGAATAATAGTATTGTTATTAAAACTCATTGGTTCCATCATTTGATCCAATGTTTTTCAAGAAAATAAAAGTGTAAACATCAGCACGAAGTCAATAAATTTCGAAAGTCTAGCATAGCTAGTAGATTTAGATTACCTATGCTTCCCACCATCAACTTCACTTTCTACAATGATCTATTGCTTAATAGGTCTATCTATTCCTATCATCCTCAATACCCCATTTACACTTATCTATACCCAGTTCGTCAAACTTACCACACGTTATGAGTTCAGGAACTTTCCACAATCATATGAGTTTAAGAACTTATCCTAGTCAGACCATAGGCGTCCATTCGCTGAGGGGTTCAAAAACATATCATATAATTATGAGTCACGAACCTACCATAAGTATGAGTTTTAAGAACTCGCACTTAACCTTATAATATTCTCTAACTATACTCTACCTATCTGTTATACACATGAGAAAAGAATCACCTTCTCAACATGCGTATAGCAAATAGCGCGACACAAACATTCCAATGATTATCATTGTGATAAACTGAGTGCAAGCACAAAACCCTTGCCCATACAAAGGTTTGTACAACTCAGCCATCACATGAGTTCTCAATTGAAATCCCACCTAACTCTATCTTTCTTTTAACTTGCTCTTTGCTCGATACAAATTCCTCGTATCACATCATCTATAACTCCTCATGAGTTATCTCGTACTATTTCATAGTACACCATCTTCATAACATTAAGCTATAATCATTCAAACATTACAGACCATCTTTCTTTTATAACTTAAACAGATCACGTCGTGACCTTATTCTATAATCATCTCTCTTAAAATTCTTTTGTTAACTCGTGATCGTTTTGTTTTGCGATCCTCATTCTTACTCTTTTTCATCATTTACGACATTATTCGTTATTCTGGCTTTTGGAGTTAGGAAACTCCCATTTCTTATCTTTATATCTCTTCAAGATTCTTCTTTGAATCTTCTTGTTTATATAACAATTCTTCCTTTAAGAATTTCTAACTTCATTTACATCGCTCAAAATTTCATTCAAGTTCTAAGCTCTCATCATACGTATCCATTTCTACACTTGGTACACATCGAGTCTCTAACTGTTTCAATATGGTACGCCGAGTGGTTTCCCACAAACAACCAACAAACTAGGTTCCGAGTTGCTAGTTCGTATATACCTCCGCTCCATGAAGGAATCATTTAGCTCAGATACCATACCTCAACTATTAAAGAGTACAATTGTACCACACTTAGACATAACTCTCTATTCATAATTTCTTTATCACTCTCTTTTTATAAACATTGTCTATTTATTGTCACCTTACATCCTTATTATTGGAGTTGGGTAACCCCACATTCATATTCCTGATAACTCTACGAGATTCTTCTTTGAATCCCTTCACGCAAGTTTTAATCCCATATTGTTCAAACTCTATTTGAGTTTATTCATTCTTTATCTTCTTCTCTCTTATCTAAGGTTATAGCCTACGGTACTCCTACCTAAGGTTTATAACCTACAGCTTTGATACCAACTGTAATGACTCCAAAATTTATACAACTTAATTCTCGACTTCGGTCGTTAACCATACATTAAATCTCTAATTTTACATCATTATTCGATATTAAAAATCACTAAATTGCGGAATAATTAAAATTTTTATACATCTCCTTTTGTCTTGCCCTAAATCGTAACCTTTACATTACATCTCTTCGATTCAAATCAAATGCCATGAATCATTACAACAAACTGACTATACAAAGTCTTACATCATAACTAAATATCCATATACATTGGATAGCTCAACTTATAATTCAACAACATGTTACATTTAAGATAGGAAATACATTTCTCATAAAACATAAGTAATCTTTGTGAATATAGATCTCTATAACTCACTTAGCACATATCTTTACCTTAAAGTTTGTACCTGCAAAAGTGGTTATTTGCAAGAGTGAGCTCGACAGCCCAGCAAAGTCTAACAGTTTTCATGCATCACATAGCACATAATAACATGCTCGATATATAACTCATTAAAGTAACATGGCATACATGCTTTTAACTCACATAGCAAATATAAAGATTGAGTTCCTTACTCAATCATCATTACTTAGCCAAAACAATGCAGTCATAGATTGACTTTAACATTTCATGATTTCAACATGTATAACATATCATGCAATTTAAAACAGTTCGTCAAGTCCACGTAGAAAATAGGAACCGAAAGACTTGCCTTGATCGTTGTTTACCAATAATAGCTTAACAGCTTACAATTATCTGCACTTCACGTGCCCTACACAATTATATAATCATACACATCAACTATTAGTCACATAACAACACATAAAAATTGTAATGTAAACTCTACTCCACATCTCATAATCTTTCCTATTAATAAATACACAATGGTCTATTAGATTGTGTTAACTTTTCGACTTATGACTCACTATATTTCTTCTTAGTCAAACTCGAAGTTCAAGTGCTTAAGTCTTGCTAGGACTACTTATTGGTTTTATATTAAACCCATTCCATATCTTATAATATCCATTTCAATGGAATTGAAACACTTTTTAAGTTCATTAACACTTGGCACGGCGTTTCGACGTTCAATCGTCACACGCCCGATTTGCCTCTCTTGTGTATGCTTACTATGCTTCTATAATTTATCTAATACATTATTTATTAATGTTAAACATCATTATATTTACTATTATTCATGTTTTGTAACTTAGGATAACATCTTTTATGGTCTGGATCACGACACATGCATATGTGCATGTCCGACACCCTCCGATTGCCTCCGAAAACACAACAGTCCTAAAGATGACCATTTTGATCCATCCTAAATACCTCAAATTGAAAACCTTAAAGAACGAAAGTTGTAGGTCTACTCGTCCTCGTTCCGGATCATCTTGAATCACCTCAATCAGAGTTCGTATGAGGAAGTTATGGCTATTTTACTACAGGAGGTCAAAACTGTCCAAGTCAGACTTCTGTCCCCGCGCTGGGGCGCGAGGACTAAGCCAACTAGTGGCGCTGGGGCGCGAGGTTGGCGCTGGGGCACGAATTTCAGCGCTGGGGCGCCAACTTCTGGCGCTGGGGCGCGAATTTTGGCGTCGGGGCGCGATTTTTGGCGCTGGGGCGTGAATTTTGACGCTGGGGCGCCGAAACTCGCAGAACCCAACCACGAAGAACATAACAACTGATTTGTTTGTCTGTTACTTCAATTCTAACACTAATTAACACCAATTAACATGTATAACCTAAGCTAATTACACATATACACATTACCCAACATGTATATACTAATTACCAACGACTAAATCATGATTCTAGAAATCTTAAATCATTGAAAGCTTTATTTTAAAAACCAAACTCCATAACTGACGTTTATACACTGTTATACCAATTTGATTTTAATTACTTCAAACTACGATTCTCTGTAGTTTATACCCAATTAACCATTCGCAGTTCAATTTCACAATTTCACAATTAACATATACTAATTTTGATATTTCTACAAACCACGTTCATACGTGAATGTTTACTGCAAAACCAATTCTTCTTTCTTTCTGAATGCTAGCATACTTCTCATATATACATACATGTGCTAATATAACAATTACAGTTACAAATACACTTAATATCATACAAAGCTATATATATATATATATATATATATATATCCACAATTCATCTTTTACAATTATTTTACAGAGAACTTTTTGGAATAAGAAAACTAAACTTTAAAATAAAATAAGAGGATTAATATCCTACCTTTGATTTAAGAAGATAATGGCTATCATTTTGATTATCAAGCTTCTTTTTCCCAATTCCTTTCTCAAAAACCTGTTAGAAATCACTCACTTTCTCTCTAGAGTAATATCAAATTTTCTCTGTATTCTTCTTCTTCTCTCCCTTTTCTTCAACTGAGTCTTTCTTTTCTCTTCTAACATACGTAGAATAGTATAACGTATATAGTAATAATATATATTAATGATATAATATAAATATAGATATAACTTATATCAGTTATGTAAGTTTTTGAAAATCAAAAGCCATAAGGCTTGTTTGGCTAACCACTAAAAAAATAATCAATTAATCCTTATGCCTTGTTTGGTAAAACACAATTAGATTAAAGACTTAATAGGCATTAGGCTTTGTTTGGCAAAACTAAATTAAACACTTTTAATTTATTTTAATAACTCCTTTATAACAAGGTTATTTGTCACACTTCTATTAAAATAAATAAACAATTTAATCAATTCAAATACTACTCTATTAAATTACTTTAACACATAAATCATTACCACATAATTATAATTTCCTTTATAATTATAATTTTATTCAACCAACTAACACTTTATTTTAATTACAAATTCTAATTATAAATATTATAATTCATTTAATCATTATTAGCTCTCTAACTTAATTATTAAATTAAATTAGTATATAATCTCATAACAATTAATTTTCTTAGCTCCTTAATTATTTATTCAACAAATAATTCACTAAACGACATCAACTCAAATTGAACAATTATTTATTCAATAATAAACATATCCATTAAATATTTATATAATTCAATAAATATTTAAATATTATAATAAAAATCTGGATTGTTACATGTTTGATCAGTTGAAGGGTGCTAAATACTTCTCGAAAATAGATTTGAGAAGTGGGTATCACCAATTGAAGGTAAGAAAGGAGGATATACCTAGAACGGCATTCAAAACTCGGTACGGACATTATGAGTTTCTGGTGATGTCTTTTGGTTTAACAAATGCCCCTGCCGCGTTCATGGATTTGATGAACAGGGTATTTAAATCATTCTTAGACAAGTTCGTAGTGGTGTTTATCGACGACATTTTGGTGTATTCTAAAACTCAAGAAGAACACGTGGAACATTTACGTCTGACATTGGAGACACTAAGAAAGGAAAAGTTGTACGCGAAAATCTCTAAGTGTGAATTTTGTCTCGATCGTGTACAATTTTTTGGGTCATGTGATTGACAAAGATGGGATTTCAGTAGTTCCATCGAAAGTGGAAGCTGTAATCAATTGGGAACAACCAAGCACACCTTCGGAGGTGAGGAGTTTCTTGGGGCTGGCCGGTTATTATAGAAGATTTATACAAGATTTTTCCAAGATAGTCACTCCGTTAACAAATTTGACACGGAAAGCTGTGATATTCGTTTGGACGAAAAAGTATGAAGAGAGCTTCCAAGATTTGAAGAAGAAGCTAAGTATGGCATCTGTGTTAACCTTACCGGATAATATAGGAAATTTTATGGTGTATAGTGATGTCTCACACAAAGGATTGGGTTGTGTTCTTATACAAAACGGCAAAGTTATTGCCTATGCATCAAGACAACTGAAGGATTATGAGGAAGGTTATCCGACTCATGATTAAAATTGGTTGCAGTGGTATTTGCTCTCAAGATATGGAGACACTATCTGTATGGAGAGAAATGTGAGATCTATACAGACCACAAAAGTCTGAAGTATATTGTGACGCCCCCAGAATAGGTATACAACACCCATTCTGAGTCACCAAATACATGGTACAGAAAGCAAACTACAACTTCAATAATACAATTGTCGTGCAAAATACGACAACACATACTGTGAGTTTAAATACAAATATTGTCTTCTAGACAATATCCACACTCAACTAAATCCTCATTACAATTATTCAAACACTATTTTACAGAAATAGTGAGGAATGCTAATACATTTTCTAGAACCATCACTCCATACCCCGACTAGATCATGCTATGTTCTCACCTCCTGAGAAGAAAAATGGAACAAAAAGGAAAAGGGTGAGCTCAACTAGCCCAGTAAAGAATATTATGACTAAGATAATATACAACAAATTATCGTTAGTCTTCAACAGGGAAAAATCTGATAAAATATAATCGACAACAAGTTTTAGATCAACAACTGCAGCGGAAACAGCAAACCATTAGAAGAGTCAAGTAGAGAAAGAATTCTACTATCTTCTAAGATTTAAAAGTCCATCATCAATATTTTATCCCTGTAACATCAATTAATAATCATCTTTAACCAAATATTCATCTTTGCACTACAGGCCAAAGATATTCATTTGTATCATCAGTCGGTCATGTTCATCTCAACACCTGTTCATCTTTGCACTACAGGCCAAAGATATTCATCAAGTAATCATACATCTTTGCACTACAGGCCAAAGATATTCAGTAATATCATCATTTAGGACTGAGGATGATGAAAAATATCTTAAAGAGAACGAATCCAATGAGACAGAAGGACAAATAGTAGGGATTCGTATAACAGTTTATCCAAGATCAATAATACTTCATAATAATCAATTGTGAAGCAGAATTCAAAAATAAAGATCAAAACATGGATACAATCAAAGATAGTAACCATAATAGACATCTTGGACAAAAAGGAAAAATTTATTTTTCGGTGAATAGTGCCGTATTCGTGAATAGTGCCGTATACGTGAATAGTGCCGTATACGTGAATAGTAACCCCCGACACAAAAAGTTCCAAATTTGATAAAAACTCATATCAATATTTCAGCATAATGATATTGAAGAAAATAATATCATTTAAGAAGAAAATAATATCCCTTACCTCAAAATATCAGTACTTCTGGTCGGAATACCGGTATAAGGCTGAAAGAAACTTGCTCTGATGAATAGAAACTCTCAAAGTATCTAAATACTCACAAAATACACTCAATAATCTAGAGAGAGAAAGAGAGAAAACTTGTTTCTGGTGTGATTTTCAATTCTAACTTAGCCCTCTATTTATAGGAAAATTTTGGTAGGTTTGACCTGCAACCTGATGGCTTTACCTGCTACTATTCCCACCCACCACATTTGAAATATAATTCAGCACATTTCTTCACCAACCACAAGTGGGGCCCACCAATTCTAGAATTTTCCACCAAAATGATAAACTCCGAAAATTCAACAATTTCTGAACCAGTCATCTTGTAAAATTCGTAATAAATCATACGTTCATTTTTAACGGTTCAAAATTTGTGGACATATACTCAACTTATATATGTATAACATATCCAAAAATTACCACGATCCAACGGTCGGATTAAAAATTATAACCCCCGCAAACTATCTCAAAAACCCTGATTTTTAATACCTCCATTCCGACAAAAATACTGACAAAAACCTCAACATTAACTCCTTCATTTTTAACCACAAAAATATATCCCTCATTTATATCCACATAAAATAAATATTTCCTTATCATATGAATCAATAATTAATTATTCACAAATAATATTACAGAATCACATTTATGACAACCAGGCCGTTCCCAGGAAAGAGGGGGCTTTCCAATAAGGATTTCTCCTTACTGGCGCGCAATTAGATGACCAAACCTCTCCTTAGACAGAACTTTCTAGACATTGCCAATAATGTTATCTAATAATATTATTCAAATAATATGAATTATTGATCTGATAATGGGAAATACTGTGCAGCAACAATTATTGAAACAACAATAATATAAAATATCAATGCAGCAATTATTGAATCAATAAAATAAAATATTGAACATAATACTGTAACAATTATTGAGTAGTGCCTTCTTACGTACGAATCAATAATCAATATACTGTGCAATCCGTGTGCTACTGTGCAACCACGCGTTATTACTGTATTTTAACCACCGGGTATTCAACAGTATTAACGGTAACAACTACGCCGTTATTTATAAACAACTTATACTTGTCGTTTTCTTCATCCAATCGCTTTCCGTTATGGGGCCCACACAAGGCTGCGCCGTCGTACGAATATTCCCCGACAGCAAGAATATTCCACGACCAAACGAATATTCCCCGACAAAATGAATATTTTATAACCACTTGCTTATTTTGCAAAATTTGCACATTTCACCCATAACCAAAGTATTATATCAAATTAACCCCTTATTATTCACAATAATATTTAGAGAAAATTTGATTTTATTCATTAATAAGTTGGGGTCTTACAACCTCCCCTCCTTATGAAATTTCGTCCTCGAAATTGACGTACGTACCTGATGTTTCAAAAAGGTGAGGATACCTCGCTTTCATTTCTGATTCCAACTCCCAGGTCATTTCTTCAATAGCATGGTTTCTCCACAAAACCTTAACTTGTGGTATAACCTTCGTGCGTAGGACATGCTCTTTCCTATCCAAGATCTTAACAGGTACCTCCTCGTACGTTAAATCTTCAGCTATCTCGTCTGGTTCTAACTCAATAATGTGGTTCGGGTCTTTAACATATTTACGAAGCATAGATATGTGAAAAACATTATGAACACGAGACATGCTTGGAGGTAATGCGAGTCTATATGCCACATTTCCTATTCGCTCAAGAATCTCAAATGGACCAACAAATCTTGGATTGAGCTTTCCTCTCTTCCCAAATCTTGTAACTCCCTTCCATGGTGCAACACGTAACAATACATGATCCCCAATATTAAATTCCACGTCCTTCCGATGAAGATCCGCATAACTCTTTTGTCGATCCTGTGCCGTTTGTATACGTTGTCGAATCGTTTGGATCTTCTCTGTAGTAATGCGTACCAATTCTGGTCCCAACAATGTTGCTTCACCCACCTCGTCCCAGCATACTGGAGAACGACATTTTCTTCCATACAACGCCTCAAATGGAGCCATACCTATGCTCGCCTGATAACTGTTGTTGTAGGAGAATTCCACCAATGGTAGGTACTTATCCCAACTCCCTTTGAGATCTAAGACACAAAGTCTTAATAGATCTTCAAGAGTTTGAATAGTCCTCTCTGATTGTCCGTCCGTTTGAGGATGGTATGCTGAACTGAATCGTAAATCCGTGCCCATAGCTTTCTGCAAGCTAACCCAAAATCGTGAAGTGAATCTTGGGTCACGATCCGAAACTATGGATACTGGCATGCCATGCAATCTCACAATCTCGTTCACGTACATACTAGCAAGACGTTCAAGGGAATAAGTCTCACGTATCGGCAAGAAATGAGCGGACTTGGTTAATCTATCAACAATAACCCAAATCGCATCTATGCCTTGAGAAACCTTGGGAAGACCTGTAACAAAATCCATAGTAATGTGTTCCCACTTCCATTTCGGAATCTCAAGTGGTTGCAATGGACCCTTTGGTACTTGATGCTCCGCTTTTACACGTTGACAAGTTAAACATCTCGAGATAAACTCCGCGATCTCTCTTTTCATATTGCTCCACCAAAATGTATGTCGAAGATCGTGATACATTTTGGTACTCCCAGGATGGATTGCAAACGGTGTGTTGTGTGCCTCCATCATTATTCTATGCTTCAAGTCAAAATCGTTAGGAACACAAAGTCTGGAGTTGACTCGAAGTATTCCTTCTTCATCGATTCTTGCTTCTGGAATAGCACCTTCTTGCACTTTCTTCTTCATACGCATCAGCTCTATATCCGTAGCTTGAGCAGCTTTAACTTTATCGATTAAAGTCGGTTCTACTCGTATATTTGATATCATCATGTGGGTACTTGGAGCCTTCATCTCTATCTCCATCCTTTGCAAGTCATACAAAATGGGCCTTTGTGTTAACAACATTGCACTCGTACCCGCATATGATCTTCTACTCAATGCGTCAGCTACTACGTTTGCTTTTCCAGGATGATATTGGATGGTATGATCGTAATCTTTCAACAGCTCAAGCCAACGTCGTTGCCGCATGTTGAGTTCCTTTTGGGTGAAGAAATATTTGAGGCTTTTATGATCTGTATAGATCTCCACTTTCTCCCCATACAGGTAGTGTCTCCAGATCTTCAACGCAAAAACGACTGCTGCCAACTCCAAATCATGAGTAGGATAATTCCTCTCATATTCTTTGAGTTGTCGTGAGGCATAGGCTATGACTTTCCCATGTTGCATGAGAACACATCCTAACCCTTTGCCTGAAGCATCGCTGTAGATAACAAATCCATCCGAACCAGATGGTATTGTCAAAACAGGTGCCGAAATGAGTCTCCTCTTGAGTTCTTGGAAACTCTTCTCGCATTCCTCACTCCATACGAATTTTGTATCTTTCCGAGTCAGCTGAGTTAACGGAGTAGCGATTCGAGAAAATCCTTCCACAAATCTCCGATAATAACCAGCTAAGCCCAGAAAGCTACGTACTTCGGTTACCGACTTCGGTTGCTCCCAACTTTGTATGGCTTCAATCTTCGCCGGGTCGACAGATACTCCATGTTTTGACACCACGTGCCCAAGGAATGCTACTTCCTCAAGCCAGAACTCGCATTTCTTCAGTTTGGCATATAGCTTGTTTTCACGAAGCCTTTGCAGTACCAGCTTCAAATGGCGCTCATGATCTTCACGGCTTTTGGAATAGATGAGGATGTCATCAATAAAGACAACAACGAACTGATCCAAATATTCTTTGAATACACGGTTCATCATATCCATGAAGGCAGCAGGAGCATTAGTCAATCCAAAAGACATTACTAAGAATTCATAATGCCCGTACCGAGTTCTGAAGGCAGTCTTTGGAATATCCTCAGTTTTAATCTTCAGCTGATGATATCCAGAACGAAGATCGATCTTTGAAAAGAATTGTGCTCCTTGCAACTGGTCAAACAGGTCATCAATGCGAGGTAGCGGATACCTATTCTTGATGGTGACATGGTTCAATTCTCGATAGTCAATACAAAGTCGCATACTCCCGTCTTTCTTCTTTACGAATAAAACAGGAGCACCCCAAGGAGACGTACTAGGACGAATAAAACCGATGTCCAACAACTCCTGTAGTTGGACTTTTAACTCCTGAAGTTCAATAGGAGCCATTCGATATGGGGTTTTAGAAATGGGCTTTGTACCGGGTTCAAGGTCAATAAAGAATTCAATTTCTCGTTCCGGGGGTAGACCGGGAAGTTCTTCAGGAAATACATCGGAAAATTCTCTAACAATAGAAATATTATTCAAATCTGACTTGTCTTTGTTCAAATCCATAACATGGGCTAAGAAAGCTTGACATCCGTTTTTCAATAAACGAATAGCTTTGTGGCTTGATATGACAGTGACTGATTTTAGTGGTTTAGTAGTTTGAATTCGTATGACAGGTTGGTTAGGAATATGAAAACTAACAACCTTACGAAAACAATCAATTTTAGCATGATGAGTGGTTAACCAATCAATTCCTAAAATCACATCAAAAGCAAGTATCTTTAAAGAGATAAGATCAACAGGTAATGTGATAGTGCCAACTTGGATCATGCAAGATTTATAAACTGTAGATGTAACGAAGGTTTCACCCAACGGAGTTTCAACAGATAAGTTAAAGTCCAATTTCTCCGGAGTCAAGTTTAAACGTTGAGCACAAGCAGGAGAGATAAAAGAATGGGTAGAACCGGTATCTAGTAAAGTATAAACTTCGCAAGAATTCAAGATTAGCTTACCCGTGATCACCTCGTTCGGGTTTCTCGCGTTTTGGCCAGTAACGACAAACGCCCTTCCAGGAACCGCTGATTTCGCCTTATCCGGGACAGCCCTTGGAATCACCACTCCCGCTGAACTTGGTTTCGCTATAGTACAATCTCGAGCGATGTGGCCTTCCTTCCCACAGTTGTAACACACCTTGGATTGTTGTGGACAGTTTGGGCTGATATGTCCCTCTTTCCCGCATTTGTAACATCTAACTGGTGGTCGTTCTCCTCCCCTAAAATTTGTTGTTGGTGCTGGTGCTGCTGCTGATGTCTTCCCGTCATTGTTGAATCTCCTCTTTCTGAAATTTCCACTTGACTCACCTCTCCTATTATCATGGCCACGATGACCACCGAGTGGTTACCGCCTTTGTTCGTATTTTTCCCTCCTCGTTGGTTATCATCGCTCTGATGATTGCTGTCACCGGTATGACCCTGGTTGTGGTCCCTCGGTTGAGTATACTCATTATCTCTCTCTAATAATTGGGCCCTGTTGACAACATCTGAATACAGAGAAAATTTATGAGAGATAAGGTATTGACGAATCTCAGGTTTTAAACCTCTCAGAAACATCCGCGTCATTCGTTCCTCATTTTCGACCAAATGAGGTGCAAACCTGGATAACTCTGCAAACTTCGCCTCGTACTGGGACACCGTCATGTTGTTTTGTTCCAGTCTAATAAACTCAACCTCCTTCATATGACGAATACTTTCAGGAAAGTACTTGTCATTGAACAGTTTTTGAAATGTTTCCCAGGACATGTTGAGTGCGTCAGGCTGGGTACGCTTCACAGACTCCCACCAGTAGTCTGCCTCACCGCGGAACATAAATGTGGCGAATGGAACCTTCTGTTCCTCCGTGCATCCCAAGACATCAAATATCTTGGTAATTTGCTTGACCCACGTTTCCGCCATGATCGGATCCGGCTTTCCCTTAAATTCTGGTGGTCCCAATTCTTTGAACTGCTTAGCTGTGACAAACCGCGCGTTGTTATCATTTCCACCCGTATTCTGCACACGAGTCTCCCTCGTCTGATTTTGCATGAACTGCAAAAAGCTCCTAAACATTCCATCATTCATCGTTTGCTCGGTAACGTTGTTTACAGGAGGAATATTGCCTTCCTGTTGCACGTTCCCCTGGGTAGTGATCAAAGGTGTCTCCACGGTCTGATTTACTCCATTATTAACGTTCTCAGCTGCCATTCTTAAATACTGCCATAAAACAAGGGTTAATAGTCATGTCATATATTATCCCTATACTCTGACCGACCAAATAAACACCAAATAAACTTAGTCAGGTCATACTAGCGAAGGAATTCCCCGTCTCTCCCCTCCTAGTTCTTGTCTCACATCTCAGCCAGGGATCATATCCCTAAGCTCTGATACCAACTGTGACGCCCCCAGAATAGGTATACAACACCCATTCTGAGTCGCCAAATACATGGTACAGAAAGCAAACTACAACTTCAATAATACAATTGTCGTGCAAAATACGACAACACATACTGTGAGTTTAAATACAAATATTGTCTTCTAGACAATATCCACACTCAAATAAATCCTCATTACAATTATTCAAACACTATTTTACAGAAATAGTGAGGACTGCTAATACATCTTTCTAGAACCATCACTCCATACCCCGACTAGATCCTGCTATGTTCTCACCTCCTGAGAAGAAAAATGGAACAAAAAGGAAAAGGGTGAGCTCAACTAGCCCAGTAAAGAATATTATGACTAAGATAATATACAACAAATTATCGTTAGTCTTCAACAGGGAAAAATCTGATAAAATATAATCGACAACAAGTTTTAGATCAACAACTGCAGCGGAAACAGCAAACCATTAGAAGAGTCAAGTAGAGAAAGAATTCTACTATCTTCTAAGATTTAAAAGTCCATCATCAATATTTTATCCCTGTAACATCAATTAATAATCATCTTTAACCAAATATTCATCTTTGCACTACAGGCCAAAGATATTCATTTGTATCATCAGTCGGTCATGTTCATCTCAACACCTGTTCATCTTTGCACTACAGGCCAAAGATATTCATCAAGTAATCATACATCTTTGCACTACAGGCCAAAGATATTCAGTAATATCATCATTTAGGACTGAGGATGATGAAAAATATCTTAAAGAAAACGAATCCAATGAGACAGAAGGACAAATAGTAGGGATTCGTATAACAGTTTATCCAAGATCAATAATACTTCATAATAATCAATTGTGAAGCAGAATTCAAAAATAAAGATCAAAACATGGATACAATCAAAGATAGTAACCATAATAGACATCTTGGACAAAAAGGAAAAAATTTATTTTTCGGTGAATAGTGCCGTATTCGTGAATAGTGCCGTATACGTGAATAGTGACGTATACGTGAATAGTAACCCCCGACACAAAAAGTTCCAAATTTGATAAAAACTCATATCAATATTTCAGCATAATGATATTGAAGAAAATAATATCATTTAAGAAGAAAATAATATCCCTTACCTCAAAATATCAGTACTTCTGGTCGGAATACCGGTATAAGGCTGAAAGAAACTTGCTCTGATGAATAGAAACTCTCAAAGTATCTAAATACTCACAAAATACACTCAATAATCTAGAGAGAGAAAGAGAGAAAACTTGTTTCTGGTGTGATTTTCAATTCTAACTTAGCCCTCTATTTATAGGAAAATTTTGGTAGGTTTGACCTGCAACCTGATGGCTTTACCTGCTACTATTCCCACCCACCACATTTGAAATATAATTCAGCACATTTCTTCACCAACCACAAGTGGGGCCCACCAATTCTAGAATTTTCCACCAAAATGATAAACTCCGAAAATTCAACAATTTCTGAACCAGTCATCTTGTAAAATTCGTAATAAATCATACGTTCATTTTTAACGGTTCAAAATTTGTGGACATATACTCAACTTATATATGTATAACATATCCAAAAATTACCACGATCCAACGGTCGGATTAAAAATTATAACCCCCGCAAACTATCTCAAAAACCCTTATTTTTAATACCTCCATTCCGACAAAAATACTGACAAAAACCTCAACATTAACTCCTTCATTTTTAACCACAAAAATATATCCCTCATTTATATCCACATAAAATAAATATTTCCTTATCATATGAATCAATAATTAATTATTCACAAATAATATTACAGAATCACATTTATGACAACCAGGCCGTTCCCAGGAAAGAGGGGGCTTTCCAATAAGGATTTCTCCTTACTGGCGCGCAATTAGATGACCAAACCTCTCCTTAGACAGAACTTTCTAGACATTGTCAATAATGTTATCTAATAATATTATTCAAATAATATGAATTATTGATCTGATAATGGAAATACTGTGCAGTAACAATTATTAAAACAACAATAATATGAAATATCAATGCAGCAATTATTGAACCAATAAAATAAAATATTGAACAGTAATCACTGTAACAATTATTGAGTAGTGCCTTCTTACGTACGAATCAATAATTCAACTATACTGTGCAATCCGTGTGCTACTGTGCAACCACGCGTTATTACTGTATTTTTAACCACCGGGTATTTCAACAGTGTTAACGGTAACAACTACGCCGTTATTTATAAACAACTTATACTTGTCGTTTTCTTCATCCAATCGCTTTCCGTTATGGGGCCCACACAAGGCTGCGCCGTCGTACGAATATTCCCCGACAGCAAGAATATTCTACGACCAAACGAATATTCCCCGACAAAATGAATATTTTATAACCACTTGCTTATTTTGTAAAATTTGCACATTTCACCCATAACCAAAGTATTATATCAAATTAACCCCTTATTATTCACAATAATATTTAGAGAAAATTTGATTTTATTCATTAATAAGTTGGGGTCTTACATATATTTTCACTCAGAAGGACCTGAACATGCATCAGAGAAGATGGATGGAATTGATAAAGGATTACGATTGTGAGATCTTTTATCATCCGGGCAAAGCGAATGTGGTTGCAGATGCTTTAAGTAGGAAAGGTCGGGAGAAATTAATGCTGATAACAACTCAGGAGGAGCTCATTTCAGCAATGACAAAGTTAGAACTGGAAATCAAATTTCCACAGGAATTCGACGAACGGCTATTTCAGCTAGAAGCAGGTCCAACTTTACTGGACAAGGTGAAAAATGCTCAGTTACAAGATGAAGAATGTGGAAAGATAAAAGAGAATATGGTTGATAGTAGCAATACGAAATACAAGGTCGATACCGAAGGATTACTACGATACGAGGGAAGAATCTGGGTTCCTACAACACCAGAACTGAAAAACAAAATCTTGACCGAAGCTCATAGCTCAAGATATTCGATTCATATAGGAAGCACGAAGATGTATCAAGATTTACGCCGACATTTTTGGTGGCCGAATATGAAAAGAGATGTTGCAGAATGCGTGGCTAAATGTTTGACATGTCAAAGAATAAAAGCCGAACATCAAAGACCCAGCGGATTACTTCAACCGTTGGAAATACCGGAATGGAAATGGGAGCATATCACGATGGATTTTGTGGTGGGTCTTCCAGTTACTCAGAGAGGATGCGATGCAATTTGGGTGATAGTGGACAGACTGACAAAATCAGCGCACTTTTTACTAATAAAGATTAGGTTCAATCTTGATCAGTTGGCAAGATTGTACATCAAAGAGATCGTTTCGAGACATGGAGTGCCAGTATCAATTGTGTCTGATAGAGACCCGCGATTCACGTCAAACTTCTGGAAGAGACTACAAGAATGCATGAGAACTCAATTGCGAATTTATCATCCACAAACAGATGGCCAAAGCGAACGAACGATCCAGACATTGGAAGATATGTTGAGAGCATGCGTCATGGATTTCAAAGGAAGCTGGGAAGAGCAATTATCATTGGTGGAATTCGCCTACAACAATAGTTATCACGCGAGCATCGGCATGCCGCCTTACGAAGCGCTATACGGCAGAAAGTGCAGAACTCCACTGTGCTGGGATGAAGTTGGTGAACGTCAACTACTAGGATCAGAATTAGTGCAACAAACTGTTGAGGTTATCAAACTCATCAGGATAAGATTGGTAGCAGCTCAAGACCGACAGAAGAAGTATGCTGATCAACACAGGCAAGATCGTGCATTTGATGTAGGAAGCTATGTATTCCTAAACGTTTCTCCTTGGAAGGGGAAAATTCGTTTCGGTAAGAAGGGAAAACTAAGCCCGAGGTTTATTGGACCCTTTGAAGTGCTGCAAAAAGTTGGAGAGGTAGCTTACGAGGTAGCTCTACCTCTAGAGTTGGAAAACATTCATAATGTTTTTCATATTTCGGTGTTACGACCATATAAACCCGATTACAATCACGTGATCCAGTACGAACCGTTGCAGTTCGAGAAAAATTTGTCTTATGAAGAGGTTCCTATCCAGATAGTCGACAGGAAAGAACAAGTGCTCAGGAATAAAGTGATACCTTCTGTGAAGGTGATATGGAGAAACCACAATGCTGAAAAAGTAACGTGGGAACTCGAAGAGAAAATGATGAAAGAGTACCCTGAGTTATTTGTTTAATCTATGTCTTCGATTCTGGGGATAGAATCTTTATAAGTAGGGAAGAATGTAACGAATGTGTTGTTTGAGTTGTGATTCTAAGGACATAATCCTTATAAGAGGGGAATGATGTAACATTCCATATTTTTAAATGTAAGTTATAAATATTTATTGATTTATATAAATATTTATTGGATGTGCTTATTATTGAATAAGTAATTGTTCAATTTGAATGAGTTGCTTTAGTTAATTATTTATTTGTTAAATAATTAATGTGTTATGTGGATTGAGTTATGTGATTAAGTGATTTATTTAATAAATTGTTATTTCATAAAGTGTGACAAATAACTATGAGATAAAGAGTTATTAAAATAAATTAAAGTCATTTTAATTTAGTTTTGCCAAACAAGGTGTAAGTATATTAATCATTTAAATTTTAATGGTTTGCCAAACAAAGCCTTATGGCTTTTGAATTTCTTTTGAATTTAAACTATTAATTAAATAAATAAAATATATATAATATATATTATTTTGGGTAACTGCTAAATTAATACGATCATTAGTTGAGCGTCAGTTTTATACGTTTTAGTTTTAAAGGTAAGCGTTAGTTTTAGTTAATATTACGTATATGCTATTTTGGCTTAAGCCTAATCAACATTTGAAGTTTGTCTGAGATAGTTGAGAGAGAGACAGAGAGAGAAAAGCTCTATACCTTAAATTAACAACAAAGTTTTCTAAAATCAACAAAAGAGGTAGGTGCTTATAACCTTAAATTATATGTATGTAATCATATATGTTTCACGCTATATACTTACTATGAATTTGATAGTCTGTGTTCTTGAAAGTCATTCACTCTGTTAAGGTTTTTACCAAAAATTATCTGTAAAACATGTTCTAGAATTGGTTATGATGTTATGTATTTTTATTGTTATAATTGTTATAGTTAGCATATATATATATATATATATATATATATATATATATATATATATGTGTGTGTGTGTGTGTGTGTGTGTGTGTGTGTGTGTGTGTGTGTGTGTGTGTGTTGTATGCTAAATTACGATTTAGAAAGGGAACTTGGTTTTACAGTGGAATATATATATATAGTTCCCTTTCTAAATCGTAATTTAGCATACAACACACACACACACACACACACACACACACACACACACACACACACACACACACACACACATATATATATATATATATATATATATATATATATATATATATATATATACACGAACGTATGATTTCATGATAACAAAAATTGTGAACTAATATGCGAATTGAACCTTGTATATGTTAATTGAACTATACATGTTAATTTGTTAGATGTTGGTATACTTGTATTTCAAAGGAATCAAATTTGATTGATAACAGTGAAAATTTCGTTCACTGTACTTTAGATATCAACAATGGAGTTTTGAGTTTTAACCAAATATTATTTTAGTGATTTAAGTCCTTTAAATTTGTTGTTCAATTGTTGAAAATTGGTATCTGGATAATTATTAGCAATTATGTGTAGTTTATATTAGTTATACATGTTGTTTGGGGCAAATTGTTATTACAAATTTAAGACAGTAGCTTTGGGCTCTGTTCTTCTTTTTGGTTCTGTGAGTTTCGGCGCCCCAGCGTCAAGATTCACGCCCCAGCGCCAAAGTTCGCGCCCCAGCACCAAAAATGGGCCAGTAGCTCGCACCCTAGCGATGTAACTCGCGCCCCAGTACCGGTACTCGTGCCCCGGCACTGGTACTCGCGCCCCGGCGCCACTGATCCGCGCCCCGGCGCCGGAAAAGTTGTATGAGTTGGACAATTTTGACCTCCTGTAGTAAAATGGCCATTACTTTCTCATACGAACTCCGATTGAGTTGATTCAAGATGATCCGGAACGAGGACGAATAGACCTACAACTTTCATTCTTTAAGTTTTTTAATTTGAGGTGTGTAACAGTAGTCAAAATGGCCATCGTTAGGACTGTTGTGTATTTAGAGCCAATCGGAGGGCGTCGGGATGCACGAATGCAAGTGTAACCCTTTGTGTATTAGTATAACTTAATGATAATATGTTGGACATGTAATAGGATGTTGTATCAAGTTGTTAATGTGCATGTGGTGTAATGACATGATCACTTAAGTAGTTGTAATAAAGCTAAAAAGTAATGTTCATGAAAAGATGTGATGTTGTTTAAACTTAAACTTAGTTAGTAGCTATACTAAGAGTAATAAAGTAACTCATAAAGGCAATGTTAGTGTAACTAATGTGTATTGTCAATACATATGGTATGTGTAGGACTTGGGGTGAACGTGAATAGTTATTGTTTAACCTACGCACGAGGCAAGTTCCCTAACATTTGCTACTTTATTATTCAGCAAGGTTGCTTTTCACTGTTATGTTATACTTAAGCAAGTTTTCTAATTCTAAAGCTTCGTTATGCAAAATTCATATGCTATACTTTATTGAGTAAAGTATTTCCATTAATCAACTTCATTGTATCCAGTTATTCATGATGATACAAGTTTCTCATCTCTGCACTTTCGTTGAGAAAGTTATTATGATTATGTAAGTTTTCTTAACTCTAAACTTGTTATATTAGCATGTAAGTACCTTTAGTTTATCGTTCAAGCTATTATTTGTTGTTCTTGCATGATATTAAATTCTAAGATGTAACCTTAGCTTAATGTTATTCAAAGCAAGGTATGATGTGTTATTCAATAGTTATGCTATTAGATTATCCCTAAAGCATGAACTTAGAACGAAATACTTATTCAGTTATGATTATTCAATAACATAGTGTTATTATCTTTTATTCAACTAATCCTTTGTTGATGTCCGTTGAATTCCAAATTACCTTGAAGTGTATCCAAACCAAACTATCTTTGGGGCGGACTTGTACTCAAAATACTGAGATGAACAACCCTATTTATAGGGGTTACGCTTAGTTTTGTACTTTGCGCTGAAATGTTTGTATACAATACATGTACGAAGGGTTGATCCCCCTAAGTACCTTAAAGTCATTATGGTCGTATGACTGTAAAAGTTTAAGTTGAAAGATTACTTATAACTGTGGACAAGGTTCATGGTCATTAGACCCTCAGTGAATGTTAAGATGTTAATAGAACCTATTGTTCAGTTCTATTGAGCCCCTGAATGGGCAGAGAATGTAAAAGTTATTCATTGTTATTTCAAGTGAGCCTTGTTTTCTCACTCTTGCCTGTAAAATCCTTACAGCTAAAGATGGAAAGGGTGACGTACCTAGCACCAGTAAAGAAAAGGGAAAGATGAACAAGTACTGAAGACTTGTAATAGTTTTGATAGTTTTATTATCAGACTTTAGTTTAAGGAATGTAATGAAGTTTATTTAAATTTTCCGCATAAATGATTGCATGTAAAGGTTAGATAACCTGGGAGATATTATTTTATGTAATTCTTGTATGGGCAGGTTTATTATTCAATTTTTATTTATGATTGGGTAGTTATAAATGAATGTTTTGATTACGTGAACACCAAATCTTGAGATAATGAAGTACCGAGATTTGGGGGTGTCACACCCTTGGACTGACATTCACACTTCTGTCATCCAACAAGTTCAAAAATTTGTTAAGACTTTGCCTTGCCTTGGCATTTCCAATGATTCAGCATTCAAAATTGTTGAAATCGATGCCTCAGATATTGGATTCAGAGGTATCCTCAAGCAAAAATTAACCCCCAACTTCATCTGAGCAAATCGTTCGATTTCATTCCGGTGCATGGGATATTACAAAGTTAAATTACAGTACTATTAAAAAAGAAATTCTTTCTTTAGTTTTATGCATTAACAAATTCTAAAGTGACTTGCTAAATCAAAAGTTTCTGGTCAGAATTGATTGCAAATTTGCAAAATTTATCCTTGAAAAAGATGTTGAAAATATTTCCTCTAAACAGTCTTTTGCTAGATGACAAGCCCTTTTAAGCATTTTTAATTTTGAGATTGAATATATTAAAGGAAGTCACAATTTAGTTCCTGATTTTCTTACTCTGGAATTCATTAACACAAGTACCCTTCATCCAAAATGAGTGTGCGAGGAGGATCGTCTTCTCATGGTTTGGGCCACCCTTCAGGCCCAAGTAATTAACCCAAAGGAACTTTGGTTCCACACCCAATTAACTTGGTCCCTTCAGCCAATCCATTTAACAGGTTCCAAGTCCTTGGAACCATTCCTAAACCCTATAGCTCGGTTCTTGCAAGTAACCCCAAACCCGTTGACCCATTTTGTAACCCTTCTAGAGCCACACCCTCGAACTCTATTCATCCTTCTTCTCAATTCAAACTCAATTATGAAAGCAATCTGTTTTATATTGAACCTCATATAAAACCATATAATGATCCCATTAAACTTGCGACCCAATATTTCCCTGCTGGATGCATTTTATTCCCCTTGTTCCTTATAAATCCCATGCATATTATAAGGATATTCTCTTTCAAACCTAGTCAATTTTTATCAAACCTATTTATGCTAGGGATGATGAATCTAAAGTCATGTATCACTCTTTATACATTAAACAAATCATTCAACAATCTGATTGGGAAAATCACCCCTCTGATCTTCGGCAACTCTCTAATCAAAATAACTCCTTTTGTTATTACGATTACATAGAAGCCTGGCATAAGGTTTTTCTTTACCAAAACCATTCTTTTAGCCATTCGTGGTTCATTCAATTTGACCACAACTTTAAGAGTCAAATTCCTTTTTGGTTTCTTCTTTGGTGGGTGAGATTTGGTTCTTCTCTCGACCTACCTCCCAGCCCATTAAAATCTAAAGTCAGCCATTTTTGTAAACATAATAAGTATCAGCAGAAGTATGAAGGTATCCCAGTACTGCTTCAGTTTGTTAGTAAATATAAAGTTCCTTGGATTCTTAAGTGGCAGTACAATCTTCTTACTTCAGTCATCGAAACAAGATTTCAGTCTCCGTCTTACAGTCATCCTGTTACAACTACTTCTATTTTGCCAGTCACTATGGTAACCCGTCTTTTCTTTGTCAAATGGTGGGATAAGTTCGATATTGACAGAATTATTGGTCAAGTCCAGAAGGAATTTCCTTCTGTTCCTCTTCTCATTGTCCCAATTAATTCTGTCACTTCTAAAGGATCTTCCAATAAAGAGAAAGAGTCAAAAATTAGTCCAACAGGTTCCATTGATATTTCCAATATCAAAAATTGTATAAGCTCTGATATCATTTGGAGCGGAATGAAGAAGGAAAGAAGAACAGAGAGGCGTATACAACAACACAAGTATAATTACTAAAATAATACAGTTTTACTGATAACAAAAAATATTTACAAGTACAGAAAATAAAAGTGACTTACAATTATTTAGAACATTGAAGAAGTAGATGAAGGGGAGAGAGAACAGACTTAAAAAGACTCAGAGTTCCTTCTCTAACAAATCTTTAGACTCTTTTCTCTCTCCCCTTCATCTACTTCTTCAAAGTTCTAAATAATTGTAAGTCACTTTTATTTTCTATACTTGTAAATATTTTATGTTATCAGTAAAACTATATTATTTTAGTAATTACACTTGTGTTGTTTGTGTGTGTGTGTGTGTGTGTGTGTATATATATATATATATATATATATATATATATATATATATATATATATTCCACCCACACACACACCCATTCACACACACGCACACACACATTCACACACACACACACTGAGATAACTTTCTACTGATGATTTTGAAAAATGAGTATGTGGGGGTTCATGTAATAAGTCAAATTTACAACAAATACTTCATAAAAAAGACTCTCTATTTATCTCAATTAACTTGCCTTCACCAATCACATTTTTAATAATATTTATTCATCATTAATATTATAACTCGCAATATTAACAACCAGATCATTCCTAGAAAAGAGGGGGCTTTCCGATAAGAACTTCTTCTTATTGGCGCATAATTAGGTGACCAAACTCCTTTCCTCGACAGAACTTTCTAGACATCGTCAATAATACAAATAATAATATGAATAACTTTTTTGTTTCAATTATTGATTTAATAATATAAAATATTATGCATATGATACTGTAACAATAATTAAATCAATAATGTGAGATACTATGCATCAACTACTGTGACAATAATTGAATAAAACTGAGTGACTTCTCACGTAAGCATCAATAATCAAAGATATTGTACAATACCGTGTGCTACTATGCAACCACGTGTATTACTGTACTTTTATCATCGTGTATTTTAACAGTTAACGGTAAAAGTTTTACCGTTATTTTTATAAAGAATTATTTCTGTCGTTTTTTAACTCCGACAGTAATTCCGTTGTGGGGTTCACCAATGATTGTGCCGTCGTACGAATATTCCCTGATAAAACGAATATTCCCCGACCAAATGAATATTTTATAACAACGTGCTTACTTTACAAAATTTGTAAATATTACCCACAACTATAACATTATATCAAATCCACACCTTATTACTCAAAATGATATTTAGAGAAAATTAAATATGTATTCATAAAAGTTGGGGTCTTACATTATCATTTAATTTACCACATGTTTCACATTTTAGGACACACATTATACATTTCAAGATTATCATTTTTCTTTACTACTCACCATTACAAATATCAATGTTTTTCAATTATCGAGTCTTTCTAACTATTTAATACTTGTGACTTTTAATTATTTAACTTTCCATTACTACCTTACTATGGTGATAATTATTGGTTCAGTAATATAAGTTACTATGCAGTTACTACTGTAACAATTATTGATTCAATAATATGAAATATTGTGTTGTTATTAATGTAACAATTATTGAGTCAATAATATGACATACTGTGTAGTTATACTGTGATAATTATTAAGTCAATAAAATGAAATAATGTACAGTTGCTATTGTGACAATTATTGAGCCAATAATATGAAATATTGTGTGGTTACTACTGTAACAATTATTGAGTCAATAATATGAAATATTGTGTGGTTGCTATTGTAACAATTATTAAGTCAATAATATGAAATACTATGCAGTTGCTACAGTGACAATTATTGAGTCAATAATATGAAATACTATGCAGTTGCTACTGTAATAATTATTGTGTCAATAATATGAAATAGTGTGTAATATTGTATGTTACTGTGAAATACCATATGCTATTATGGAGTATCGTGTGCTATTGTTCCTTTATTATCGGGTATTTCAACAGTTAAATATAAAAGTTTTGTCGACATTTTTTACTAGAAAGGTTATTTATGTTGTTTTCTATATCTGACAATTATTTTATTGTGGGGCCCACCAATCATTGATTATTTCGACGCCGTCGTACTGTACCGAATATTTCCTGACATAACAAATATTTTTCAACATACTGTTTATTTCTTATAATTTACATATATCACTCATAACTTTGACCTTTTTATCAATTTAACACCTTACTGTTTAGACTAATATTTATAAAAAAAATTAAATTTTATTTATTAAAGGTTGGGGTCTTACATTTATTATAGAGGAATTAATACTTTATGGTGTTGAAGACTATAAAATGAATCAAACAATTTGGGCTCGATTCGTACTCTCTTGACTAAAAGTTTTATTCAAGCTCGACTAAAAATATAAATGATTCAAATATAAGCAAATTTTAAAGTTTGATAAATTACCCGAATATCTTTAAATTGTAATGTTCTACTGATATTCGGATTATATTCGCTCGAAAAGTTCAAATTGCTCGAGCTCAATTTGAGATCGTACTAGACTCAGTAGCTAAACGAGCCTCAATTAAACTTTATTTTATATTCGATAAATTTTGTGAACCAAATCTGAGCAACTCAATACGCGACTCAACTCGGTTCACTTACACCCTTATTCTAGTCAGTCATTCAACCAAATCAAGAGAGAACTCGAGTCTTGACAAGTTTATAGCAACTCCTGAGCCAGTACGGAACAACACCTACTAATTTCTTGCTATAATAAAGGACTCGCTCAGTTTCAAAGTTATTTTTGGCCTTTTAAATTCAGTTTTAGACATTCAAAAATTCAAAATTAATATGAACTCATTTAATTTAAGTCAATATAATTTGAAGTATTATAAATATCTAAAAGGTACTATTGAATATAAATATTATTGGTTCCAAGTTTTAAATAAATTACATCAGGTTTGAATTTGAAAACTTTAAGAAATAATTTTAGAAAATCAACCTCTCTTATATGTTGGAACATAGGGGATATCAAGAAAATCTTTCAAATTTTTCACTGAATCTGACCAAAATTTCTTGTAGTATTTATGCCAAAGGAAACAGTAATGTATGTTTAACTAATAAATGTGTTCCTTTCATTCATGATATACTTATGCACTAACCTTCCAAAAATTAATCAAATGTTGTACAAAACATTACTGTTAATCACATGTCATCGGCAACAGAACTACTTGCAATTTCCTTATCGATTCAAACCTTTTACAAAAACATTTAACTTTCTCAACATATGGTTAGATTTTGACGTAGCATCAGACTTTTCGAGGCAGATGCAAAAGATCATATCAAGGTTGTAATTGTAATACCCGTAAAAAAAATTTAAATTAAATTATTCTTAAAGCTTTTTAATTGGACTTTTTATAAGAGTGAGTAAATTTATGTGGACTATAGAAAGTAAATTTTACATTAATTTGGGCTTTTAAATTAATTGGGCCTAATTCATATTGTGTAATTTTAAGGGTCCTTAACACTAATATACAATAATTAGAAAATAATTATACTATTAGTGCATCCATAAAATAATTACAAAAATAATGTAATTCATATTAATAAGAAAATCTAAAATTAAGGAGAAATAACTGTCATAATTAATAATTTAAATTCAAATATCTGGGATCTAACAATAAAAATAAATTCAAATTCAAAATCTTCATCTTCCTCACAGTAGCCCTCTCCTCCGCTACTCCGCCGCGAATCTCTGTTGTCCAAATGTCAATGAGAAGAAGAAGAAGAAGAAGAAGAAGAAGAAGAAGAAGAAGATTCGCCCTATAAAAAATTTAAAAATAAATAGATGTAACTCTTACTGTTCTGAATTTTTTTTATGACTATTTAGTTACCCATAAAAACTAAAATTGTTACCTTTGTATGAATGGTTGGCTACCAACTACATCACATTCAAACTAAATTAATAACTTAATAAAACTGAATTTGTTACCTTGGTTTGAAGGTTTGGCAACGTCATCTTCCTTCCCCCCCTTCACCGGTGAGATAGACTGAGAGTCAAGATGGAGAAAGGAGGTGGATATTTGATTTTTCATAATTTCTTCATGTTTAAAAATTCCAATTCCAATTTCATGTCCAAAGGAAAATAAGAACACTGCATAGGAAAGAGAGTGATGTGTAATGTAATGTTGATAACCAAAACTTCGTACTAAGGTAACCAAACTTTTATACCAAGGTAACCAAACCTTTATACCAAGGTAACCAATCTACCTCCACACGTGCAGTATGAATTGGTTACCTTGGTCTGAAAGTTTGGCAACCAACTGCATGAAGGTTTGGCTACCAACTGCATCACATTCAAAATACCATGACAACATAATTTCCTTACTAAAGAATAAGACTATTTGCTAATATAATGATGGATATAAGAAAGCAAAGGGACAGTAATTTCATGAGAATAACTCCCATTTTCGGTATGAAGTAACTTCCCAGCATCCTCTTCCATATGGACTCTGGTAATGCCAAACCTCCTATGCCCACCACCAAACTCGACCGGAAGATCCAAATCAATGAACCCACCAGTTGCAATTGGCACATCAAACTGAGAAATTTGGTATCCTTTTGGAAGATATGGGTAAAAGTACTGTTTCCTATCAAATTTTGAATTCACTCCACGACATCACAACCATGAAGAATGAGAAATAGCAGTGCAGGCTTTGGCGTGGAGTATATATAGGAGGAAGAAAATAATAATCGTGAATAAGAAAATAATAATTAACGGGAAGAAATAAGGGAGATAATCGTGGGCCACGATTAAAGGAATCCTAATTGCACTAATATCGTAAATAAATATGGGAAAGTGTATTACTTTTGTAATTATTTTATGTATACACCATTAGTGTAATTATTTATAAAAATGTACTAAAATATGTAATTAATCCTAATTTTAAATTTTATTAAAATTTGAAGTGTTAATAAAATATATTAATTAATAATAATAAGTAAAACCTAATCTTCCTCTCACAAACATCTGATACAAACTGGTTGAGAAAAAAAAATGAGAATACGGCTGAAGGCAGAGGAATTATTATTCAAGTAAGTTGTTCAATTCAATTAAGTTATTTATACTGATGTGATCATATAACAAGTAAAAAGTTTTGAATTCAATAACAATAAAAGAGTCATCACTTAAAAATGTAAAACTTTAGTTTGCTTTTACCTTCTAGATACAGTGGGTATCATATAAACGAAAGAATTAATTCAAATAAATCTGAAGGTGGAATTCTAAATGCATATGTTATAATCTAAATATTATATGCCAAAATATATTTATATGAATGTGTGAAATCATTTTGTCAGACATGTATTAAGTAGTCAGGCGGTGGGTGTATTCATTATGCATATGGAAATTATAAAGTATATATAATATTATTCTAATAATAATAATAGTAATAATATGAGTCTTGAAAAAGAAGAAGAAATAAGTAATTGATAATTTAGCGCATAAATTATTAATTTATTTTATTAATTTGTGTATTTAGTTCGAACGAAGAGGATTTAAATAGTTACATTTGGAATATAATTTCTGGGTATTATCTTGCTTAATTCAGGTACGGATTCCGTACTTTTTCAGCGATACTTTTGTTAAATTTGATTTGTTAGTTTATTTCCTTATTTCGAATTCTGTTATGATTTCACATAATTGTTTCCTGTGAAATAAATATATTAGTTTCATTTTGGAGTTGATACATATGACTCGTATTTGTACTCTTTGAATTAGGTTATCATGTTTAGTACTATTTATTTTTGATAATTGTAGAGCGGTACATATTGCTACCTTCTTTTTGAAACCTTTTGAATATAATTTGATTTAGTTCAACATGTACATATAGAACCCTTTTGTTGGTATTATGTCGCATGTGTTATGACATGGTATTTTTGTTAGAATATATTGTAGGGTATACCTGAGCTATAACCACATGTGGGGGTACCATAGGCATGTCGTCTTGGCACGAGAGACATGACACTTTCCATGACGGTGTGATTAGTCCATGGCGTCTCTGTTTGGGCTCCGGAGGAAGTGGGTCATTTGGTGTTTTGTTGTGAGAGGCGTATGGGTTAACCCTAGTTTTTTGTTCTACGGATTGGTGATATTGTGTTGAACACACCTATTCGATTTGCATACATTTTGATTCGCGGTCCAATGTGTGAGTGCCTGTGTGGCATTATTTTGATTGCATGTGTGGCATCATTTGATTTGCCTGTGTGGCATTATTTTAATTGTTTGTGTGGCATCATTTGATTTGCCTGTGTGGTATTAGTTTGACTTGCCTGTATGGCAAGATATACTTCTGAGCTCAATCGGTATGAAATAACCCCGGCCATTTGTTTCAGCCTATTATTTTATTGTATTAGTTTTGTTGGTTTCATTTCAGTTCAATTAATTGGGTTAGTTATTTCAGTTCATTATTTTCTTTACTCTTCTGTTTTATTTCGTTAATTCTGTTGGTTCAGATATATTCTATTCAAATCTTTGGAGATTTTATTTTTTTGTCAGAGGTAATATTTTGTCTCTGTTGATTTCGTATTTCAGTTGTATATCTTTTGTATCTTTATATCCGTATTGGGCATTTAGCTCATGCTGTGTTTTTCTTCCGACAAGTTGCAAGGGTGATTCAGGGCTAGTGTGATAAGAGTGTTGTCTTTGACCATCTAAGTTGATTCGAATTTTAAGTTTTGATTATTTTGACTCTGTTTGGAGAAATATATTTAGTACTTTATTAATGGATTATCACTATTAATATTTTGAAGTTATTAGTGTTCTGTTTACTTATTTTGATGTTTGTTGTGCTTTACACGTGACCTCCCTTTCCTTTTCGGGAAGGGAGTGTTACAGTAATACCCGAGAACATGTAAATTGATGTACATTACTGAAATGAATATTATGTGAATATGTATGCGTTATATATATTTATTTACAGTTATGCAATGATGATATGTAAATTAATTTTTGGTTTAAGCTAATAAATTAATTCAAATTAACTAAGGAAGCAAACACTTATATATATAAACACAAGAAAAATGAAGTTAAAAACTCAAAAGTGAGTTCGGAGTGGAATCTTGAGACATAGACTAGATATTTGAGTCCGGAACGTCGAAACTAATAAAAATGAACTATAAACACAAAATGTGTCAGAGTTGACTTTTTGATCAAAGTTAACGGTTGACTTTTCTGAAAAAATTCAAACTCAAAAAATTTAGATGAATTTAATGAAGAAAATATTCCCATGGCGTTGAGAATGTCGGCGTTAGTAGGAATCAACATTAATTACGAAAAAATTGATTTTTAAAAGTTAAAATTGGGCAAATGGACAATTAATTAGATAAATGATTTAACAAAATGAGAGGAATTAAACTTTTAGAGAAGTGGGCCATGGGGGTGGCGGAAGGGAGCTGAAATTACGAGGAGGGATGGTTGAAAACACATGGAACGAATGACTTAGAAAGTGAATTCAAAGAATGTTTAAATAAATGAAGAAAAAAAAACAAAAAGAAAAGAAAAAGGGCACAAAAGAGGTAACATTTCAGGTCTTAAGGAGAGGATGTTTTTAGCAGCCCCATATACTCCTAAATGACTCCATTTCCTTCACCAACGATGGATTAAAGTATTCTAGTGGGGCATGAAGGGGGGGTAAAGATGAAAAGTTAATGGAACTTTGGGGACAACCAAAACTAGAAATTTAGATGGAGGTACCAAATTGCAATATGGATAAAATTTTATAAATAAACACACCTTGCACACATGCAAGTGTTATGCAAATTCAGAATTTGAGAAAGAAGGGAGAGTTAGGAGAGGAAGGAAGGCTACGGGAAAAATTAGCAAGTAAGAAGAGGAGCTCCACCAAACTTGAATTCAAGAGGAAAACTCTTAAGAAGGTATGTCTAATAGCCTTATATCATCTTGCTTACTAGTTATGGAAGTATAGTATAGGATGATGATTATACTTAACCATGTTAGTATGCATGAAAAATGGAAATAAGATGAAAATATGAACTTTAACCTTTAAACCACTCTTAAGCTATACTTGAATATATATGCTTGGTTGTGGCAGTTTTATATTTTAATGGGGGATCATGGAGGATCCTATGTTATAAGGTAGTTATGTTGGTGGTTATACGTTTTTCATGTGTTAATAATATGCAAAATTAGCAAAGAGACAACCTTTTGTGTATAATCTATTTTTAAGTTTCGGGAATTCGTGTACGTGCTCTTATGATTTATGAAGAAAACCCAAGTGGAACGGACTGAAAATGTTTTTAAACGAAGTCATGGCGAAACTTTTCGTGAAACATGTTAAAAATCGAAAATTATCTCAATGAAGGATTTTTGAGCTAGTTGTTTGGCTTGTTAATAATGTTAAAAAGTAGGGGATTCTTGAGGGTCTTGTAGAGCATGATCCAAGTTTTCCATAGCCTTGAGAATGACCTCATTCTGACATAGTATGACCAAGTTATAAAGATTTGAAGTATGTGTGTCAAAATCTAAAATACTGATTTTTAGGTTCTGCAGGGGTGGCGCGGCTGCACTAAGGTGGTAGAATTGGGAGTTCTTGAGGGTTGTGTAGAGCATATTCCTAGCTTTCTATAGCCTAAAGAATCAACTCATTTCGACTTCGGACGATCAAGTTATGAAGTTTTAAAGTAAGGAAGTTAATTAAAATTGACAAAAACTGAAAATCTAAGTCAAGCATATGTATTAAGCTAAACTATATTAAACTGTTATAAATTATGAAATAAGATGGATGTAAACCATCGAGGGGATGTCTATGGGAGTCGTGAAGCCTTTCAAATGCCGCAACTTCATGTCATATCTTGACATTATAATAAAGAGTTCCAAATTATAAGATATGAACGATGTGAAACTTTCAAAACTTAAATCAAGCTTATAAATTAAACTACAATGAGACTTAAACCAATAAATTGAGTCTTAATGTGACTAATGGGTGTGATGACCTTCATGATATGTGTAGGGCATTTGAAGGACAAATTAATAGCATTATATATAGAAGACGCATCAGGCAAGTATCCTAACTTCATTCGATTTCTATATTGAATGTAAGTTCCTAACGTGTGCAATTATTATTCCGTACAAGTTCTTATAATGGTGAGTTATGACTTACACAAATTTACTTATTGTGCAAGTTTTTATTATTGCTAGCTCATAAATTATTCAATTTGTGATATATGCTAGTATTCGTACTTACGTATATTGAAAGCATTGATTATTATCAAATTGTTTAACTATTCATGAACTATTTTAAGAGATGAGTCGAAGCCAATTGTTCTGGCTAGATAACATTGATGTAAGATGATAGATTATTGAATTCGTTAAATTCATAGATGCTCTTTATAGTCAAATCAATCCAAATTTCTTTGGTGTGGACTCGTATCATAAAACTTAGATGAACAACCCTGATAAAGGAGTAACTGATGTCGGGTATATAGTCCCAATTTACGCTTAGTCATCAAAACATGATATGTTATGCACAATATAGGGTACGATATGTTGATCCCCTAAAGTACTTGTGGAGGATGTTTTTCAGTCTTCGTGATTAACAATCATCATGATGGTTTTACTTTGAACAATGGATATAAGTTGTTGAAATAGTTCAAGGTATTTATTACCGCTTCGTATGATGATAAAAACTTATAATCTCTTAACCTCATGTTATTAAATTACTTCATAATTTTTGTTTAATTGTTGAAGTCTTCAGAAGTAGATGATTCCTTCCATGATGGTAGATGGCAAACCATCTTATTACTTGTTGGAAAAATTTGTTGCTCATTCTTGCTTAAATTAAATGTTTCAGTTAAACCTGAGAAGATCGAAGGATCGGGTAAGGATAAAGGAAAAGGAAAGATGGATGAGTAGAATGCAAATTATGTAACAACTTAGTATTTAATTTGTGTTGATGTAATATTTGATGGTTTGTATGTGTGTATCTGTAAAGGTTATAAGAACCTTAGGACTAGACAGAGATGTTTATAATAATAATTACATAAGATATATATAGATAGATGTGTATATGGTTAGTATTGTGAGCACCATATCTGGTGTTAGATAAAACACGGATGTGGGGGTGTCACAGGATGGTATCAAAGCTATAGGTTATAAACCTTAGATTGGAATACCTTAGGATAAAACCGTAGAGAAATTAGTGAAGATAGTGAGGAGATGAACACATATAGAGTTTTAAGTGATGAATTGAGGAAATTCATCTGAAGAAGAAATAATGAAGTATAATATTTTACTAAAACGAAGATGTTTATTGAGAAATACTAATTAAGTTATTAAACTTGATTGTAGGATTTCCAACGAAGAGGGAATTAGGGAAATTTCTTGTGGTAAGTGAATAATTAATAGTTGCACCTGAGCCAGTAGTTGAGGTAGCAACTGAGAGTGAACCAGAAGAGGACCTTGAGGAAGAAGAGCCCGTGGAGGAATTAGATGGAGCACCCTTGGATGATGCCTCATTTAAGGATGATTTGTTAGCTAAGTTGATTGACTGTAATATTGAGTTAGAGGAAAGGATCTGTGAGTTAGAAGGGCAGCGGTCATGAGCAACATGAGGATTTGACCCAACTAGGGACTTTGGTGCATCATCTTTTGGCTAGAAATGTGGAGTTTATGAGCAAGCTACAAAAAGCAGACCACAAAGTGGAAAGGTTGAGAGCATAGAAGCAAACAGTTGCAACCTATTTAGATAAAGAGATCACAAGTTGTGTAAGGGCTAAAGGTCACATACATGAATTAGAGAATGAAGTAAGGAGCAAGAAGGTGAGAATAGATAAAATGAAATGTGCGTTTAGAAAGCTCATGGGAAATTTCTGCATAGGGTGTATTATTACCCGGAAGAAGAAGGGCAATCTTGGTACATAATGAGTAGAGGGCTAGAGTTAGATTTAGCCGATGATGAGTACGAAGACGCCATTAGGCGGGGTCTTCGAGTGTAAGGTGTAAATAACGTATATGTGAATATGTATGTATATTGATGTAAATGTATAAAGCCCAACTTTTGTGTAACATATGGGATACGTATGTAAATAGAAAAATGCTACCAGATGTAAAGTACAATGTACTATAAGATGCATATGAATATAAATATATTTATTAGATGTTAGATGTGCGATGTGATGGTCAAAATTTTACACTAATTTAAAATGTTGTGAAAATAAATAATGGGATGATAATATATATATATATATATATATATATATATATATATATATATATATATATATATATATATATATATAAATAGAAAATGCCGCCAAAAGGAAGACCTCCAATATGGCAAAGATAAAGAATGCAAGCGCCAGATAATGAAGATAGGGATCCACCAAATCCCACGCAATAATTTGTAAACCTGTTAGTCGAGGCACTTCAGGGTAGTACTGCGAATAACATAAATGAGAACATTCTGATGGCCCCCAAGCTACAAGTTTCAAATATTTTAAAAGTATGGGACCCCTTAAATTTAAAGGAACCACGAAGCCGATACAGGCTCAAGCATGGATCATAGAGATTGAGAAGGCATTTGTGATCGCTCGAGTAGGGGAAGAGTAAAAGACAACTTTTGCTACATACAGGATGAAGGGAGAAGCCAATTTCTAGTGCGAGGCGAACCAAAATAAGCTTGGAACAAGAATGGTACCATGAGAGAGATTTAAGGAAGTATTCTTTAAGGATTAGTTTCCTACAAGCATGCAAAGTCGCATAGAGATGCGATTTCTAGAACTGAAGCATGGGGATATGATTGTACCTCAGTATGCTGTGAAATTCAACGAACTGATGAGGTTTGTACCTTATCAGGTTGACACAAAAGAAAGAAAGACAAGGAAGTTTGAGCAGGGCCTTAAACCGTGGTTGTATAGTAGGCTATCAGTACTATAGATAAATAATTTCTGTACCATTTTGGAAAAGCTATAATTGCTGAGGGTGGAAGCAAGGCTCTAATGAAATTCAACCAAGAAAAGAAGAAGAAGAATGAAAAAGGAAATAGGGGTGAAGGGAGTAGTGGAGGTACCAAAAAGAGAAATTGGAACAACAACAATAACTCAGGAAAAAAACCAGGAGATCCGAAAAAGAAGGTAAAAGTTTGTAAAGAATGTGTGAAGAATCATTTGGGCGCATGTCTGAAAGGTAAAAATGTGTGTTTCAATTGCGGGCAAGAGGGACACATCTCTCCTAATTGCCTGCACAGTCCAAAAAAGAACGAACGCTTTACCTGTGGAGCGCTAGATCATCATACAAGGAATTGTCCAAGGAAGGGAATGAGTAAAGGAAATGGAAGCAAAGGAAACAACAGTGAAAAATAGACAATAACTGGTCCAGCCCCACCTAGTTGACCAACTGCAAGGACCTTAAACATGTATGTTCAAGACGTAGTGACATCTAGGGAGATGGTGTTAGTTATCATTCCAATCAATGATATAAATGCATATGCATTATTTGATTCGGGTGCTACATGTTCTTTCGTGTGATTTTGCGCAACGATTAAAATTACCACAAGACGAGTTATCCTCTTGTAGGATTGCAAAAACAAGATCAAAGCATACTATCTAATTGTAAATGCAATGGAAGCATGCAAAATAACAATTTAAAATTTTCTACAATCCTAATGTATAGCCTTAAGAAACATCATTAATTGAGGAATGATAAATATATACCTTTGAAGAGAATCAACCTTTGATATAGACTTCAAATTTCAATCCTTGCTCCTTCGCGATCACTTAAATCTACGGATCACACGTTCGTCACAAAGAGTATGCAACGCCCAAGAGGTATTCACCAAAAGGAACAGATTGAAGATGTGATTTTAGATTCTACTAGATCTATGGTGACCAGCCCTAATTCTCTCTATTCTAACACCTTAGGATTTTGAGAATGCTTGCAAGAGAGACACAAGTTTCAAAAGTTACATTAGTCTTTCCCACAATAAGATTCCTCTTATTTATAGACTAACCCTAATTCCTTAATCCTTAAGGAGTTGGGGTTTTAATTTAATTCACAATCTAATTATAAAATAAATAATAATAATAATAATAATAATAATAATAATAATAATAATAATAATAATATTTATAATCTAGTATTTCTCCAAATACTCAATTATAAATATTAGTATTTCTCGAAATACAATATTATTATTATTTAGTCAATTTAATTATAATAATAATAATAATAAAATGACTAATCTTATTAATTTATAATATTAGTATTTCTCCAAATACTAAATTATAAATCTTAAGCTATTTAATTTATTCCACTAATAAATTAAATACACTTAATTTATTATTATTATTAAGTCAATCCCTTCTAGGTGTGACCCTTTAGGTTCAATATTAAGTCGATAGTAGAATAAATAAATTAGAACAATTTTAATATTATTTATAATGAATTAAATTCCTTTAATTCAAATATAAATAAATAATATTAATTCAATATCATGAGTGGCACCTTATAAATAATGTATCGTGACTATCCGGATAATATAAATTCAACATTAATCATAAAGATTATCATAAAGAATAAAAAGAAAATATTATGTGTGTGACACCCCCAAATCCGGGTACTTCAATTTTTCACATGATTTGGTGTTCACTATTCAAACATCATATGTCTATCTACCCATAATAAATGAAAACATAAATAGATAGAAATAAATCCCCTCCTTAAGGAGTTACAATATCTGAAATAAGTACAAATATCCTAGGTCATACCAACCTTAAATCTTAACTGCGAAATATACACAATTAATCGTCTTACACAACATTAATATAAGTCTAAAATAGAAATACATCATCACATAAAATAACAAGTCTTCATCACTTATTCATCTTGCCCTTGCCTTTACTAGTAGAAGGCTTGTCGAACCTTTCGTTCTTAACTGCAATGTTATTATCACGCAAGAGTGAGCACGATTTCCCACAAGTATAATAATGAAACAACAATATAATAATATGCGAGTGAATCAAAGACTTATGGAATAAAACTCAACTTTTGAATCAAGAATGAGTAACAAGAATCAAAAGATTTTTGACGGTTATAAGACCTTGAACTATGTCCTAGGTTATCAAGGGTTATACTTGCCACCTTTAACAGTCATAAGACTATGGACTCTTCTACTCGTACTTAGGGGGATCAGCCCTTAATACCATACTGTGCACAATATCTTAACGCTAACGCATAAGAAATCCCTATACAGGGTTGTTCATCTCAGTTTGACATTAGAGTCCGCACCAAAGGAAGTTTGGTTTAGATAAATCAATAAGGGTTCTAAATTTAGAACGTTCATCAACTATGGACTAGTCGAATCAATAAGGGTTCGCTAGTCTAACAAGGTTCAACAACAACTGATATTTAAATCGAATAACAATCTCAAGAGATATACAATAGAATAAGTATTGTATAACAGAATCATACTTTGAAAAGATTAAAAATCTTTAATATAACAAATTGAACTTGATTAATAATAACAAGAATTTGCTCGATGTAAGTTTATAAACTTGAATAACGATAACAATTAGGGTTAGAAAACTTGCATCGTGCGTAGATTATACGCTAATTATACACGTTCTTCGATTTAATCCTACATATCATTTTCATTCACAATTTCAGTTAATTATAATGTAACTAGTCATCACAAGTTCATTTTTTTGTCTAAACTTTGGTTATGACTATACTTAGTCAAATTACCACACTTATTGTCACATAATATTACACTACACGAACAATAAGCTAAGTATGTGTTCAATAATTCAATTCACACTTAAATGCGTTATTGACATGTTAAGAATCTACTTTAACATCTCATTATACTTTTAACATATTTTTATGTTCATTAGATTAGGTTACTATCACATTCATGGACTTGAACACTTTAAAAAATTTCATTTCTAGACAATTTGGAGAGTGGCGCTGCGGCGCCACTGATAGGCTTATTCTCGACGCGGTGGCACTGTGGCTTAAGCTTTGGCGCTGCGGCGCGGCACATAAAGCATGGAGTTGGCGCCGCGGTGCGAAACTCCATACTTCAATTTTCCAGTTCGCGAATAACACAGAGTCAGGCCAATTATTCTTACATAATCATTAAATACCTTAAATTAAACCTACCCATATACTAGAATTTGTACATAATCATTACCCAACCTTTATAGAGTGATTTTAACAAGTTAAAACACATAACTAACAAAATCAACACATGAAATTTTACTGTTCTTGAAAGTTTTTGGATACAAAACATAAAAATTAACACTACGGGTTCGTTGTAACATCAAATTTATCCTTTCGGAGTTTGGTCTCTTCATTTTAATATACTTAATCCTGTACAAGTATAAATTTATGATATAACATATGATTGACGTATCAAATTTGGTACGTAAGGCCATATGGCCATATTTTTATACTCTGTATTTTGAAGAAACAATGCACGACATAATTTTTATGAAATTGATGATATTGATATATACAATATACAGTAAAATATGTTATAATAGCATATTACCATAAACAAACACATGATTGCTACCATTTCTAATTACAAAGATTTTAACAGAAGTTGAAAGCCATTTTCATATAAAACTTAAATAACGTAATTTGAAATTGGTTTAAAGGAATTACCCAGAGTATAAAGTGTAGATTAGAAGAGATGATCCTTGATGATCCTTTCTCAGTTACTTGATCAATCACACACTCACAATTTCCCTCAAAATTAACAATTTCTCTCTAAATAGTTTGTCAGACTTTGAAAGACTTAACGAATAGTTTATCAGTTAACCCATGGGTTAACTGCTCACAACCTCCCCTAAGGCCTTGTTTGGTCATTCTTAAAACTCAAACCCAATTATTTTGATAACTGCCTATATTATAGTTTAATAATGTCACACCCCTTTATAAAATAAATTCAATATCTTATTTACTTTAATTTAAATAAAATATGATAATTTATTCTTAATTTACATATTCACATAATTAATTTTTCTCATAAATTAATTATGTCAAATTATTAATTCTCTAATTAATTATTAAATTAATTAAAATAACATTATACTTATTAAATATTTCATTTAATTCAATAAGCTCACATAATTACATACTTTGAATAATAAAATTCTCTACATTAATTTAATAAATATAACACATATAATTAAATTAATCTACCACAATTTCATCAATTAATTATTTAATCCAATAATTAAATCATTGAAAAATATTTATTTAATTCAATAAATATTAAAATTAAATTACAAAATCTCATTCGTCACAATGTGAATAGTTACCGTACAATTCAATCATTCTACTATACAATATCCCTATTAAACATAAGATATGGAATTATTTCATATGCATTTCGTTTCTTAAAATGCATAACTCTAATTAATGTAAATTAGAAATTCCTTTCTAATTTCCATTTCACCTTGGCCAAGAATTTCTGAGTTGTCATTTATCGAATTGCATTTGACATTCTCTCCCTTTACTAGAAGTGGTAGATCATTTGTTGATCATTCACCTACCTCTATGTATACTTCATTATAACCGAATATACACTACACCATACTTTTACGTATTAAGGAATATGACAAAGTATAATTCAGAATACATAAGGTACTTTGATGATCTCAAGTCCAAGGATCACTTGTACAACTATCACTATAGGAACTGTTGTCAAGCAAGTAAAATTCCATTAGGGTTCCTTTAAGCGAATCACGTTCAGTGAAATTATTCTACAATAACCACCTACATACTTGTTTTAGTGTGTCAACATAAATGATTATGAGATTAATCATCTTCTTCAATAGAGCAAGCATAATATGTATTAATCTATCTGGAATAAGTAACCCCACATTAGTTGTAAAACCCCAACTTTTTATGAATAAAGTTTTAAATTCTCTAATTATTATTTTGAATAAAAAGGAGTTGATTTGATTTAATGTTTTAGTTATGGGTGATATGTGCAAATTTTGCAAAGTAAGTAAGTGGTCATATAATATTCGTTTGGTCGGGGAATATTCTTTTTATCGGGGAATATCCGTATGACGGCACAATCATTGGTGCACCACATAACAGAATAACTGTCAGATTTAGAAAGCGACAGGAATAACCTTTTTTATAAAAATAACGGCAAAACTTTTACCGTTAACTGTTGAAATACCTGGTGATTAAAGTACAGTAATACGCGTGGTTGCACAGTAGCACACGGTATTGTACAGTATTTCTGATTATTGATTCTTACGTAATAAGTCACTCAGTTTCATTCAATAATTACCACAGTAATTATTGCATTGTATCTCATATTATTGATTCAATTGTTGTCACAGTATATTATCTACACAATATTTTATATTATTAGATCAACAATTGACACAACACAATTATTCATATTATTAGTTAGCATTATTGGCATTGTCTAGAAAATTCTGTCGAAGAAAGGGGTTAGGTTATATAATTGCGCGCCAATAAGTATAAATCCTTATCGAAAAATCCCTCTTTCTTGAGAATGATCTGGTTGTTAATATTGTGAGCTTATAATATTAATTGTGAATAATTATTATGTGGTGGATATTGGCTCAATTTTGATATAAATGAAGGAATTTTAGCATGAAACATTTGTTGAAAGTTTGACATATTTTTCTGTAGAATTATAATTATCTCATCCGATAAAATGCTCATTGATATATATTATTATAATATATTATAATTGTTTAAATAATAATATTATATATATATATATATATATATATATATATATATATAAGCATGTGATTAAAAGGACGGAGCTAAACAAACTGAGGTTTCTCCTGCAAAGACAATGCTTTCAAAGCTTGTTTTCTAAGTGTGGGCCCTCACCTATAAGGAAAAAATGAGAAAGTTAGGCAAATTAGGCAAAGAAAAAAAAAGGAAAGTTAGGCAGTTTGTTTTTATTTTTCCTCCAAATTTCACTATAAATAAGGGGTAACCCTCTTTCCTAAACACACCTTTAATATCAAAAATTCTTATTCTATAGTATTGTGAGTATTTCTCTTAAGTATAAGGATACTTTGAGTGTAACTTTTTGTGCAAGATTTTCTCAGAATAATATCTGATATTCTAGTCAAATCCAATTTCTACTAGGGTAAAGGATATTATTTTATTTCAATACTCGTAAGAAATATTATTTTCTTTCATACTCCATATTATGTAAGGGATATTATTTCATTTCATATTCCTAAATTTAAACTTAATATTGTAAGTATTGTTTCTATAATTCATGAAATGATTAGAAATTCCTTAAGTTTTGCGCTTCATCTAATATCATTTCATTGAAATATTGGTCTGCACTTTCTTATTAAATTTTAATCTTTTCATGTCTGGGTACTATTCATACGGTACTATTCATAAGCACTATTCATACGGTACTATTCACGAGTACTATTCACAACAGAATTTAATTTTCTTTTCTGTCCAAATTATTTTTGATACATGAATATCATTCTTAAATTTTACTTCACAAATAGTTATCATGTTGACAATTTAGACATTTTTGAACTCTAGATAAATTGAATTATAAATATCTAATATTTATCCTTTATCTCACTTGATTGAATCTTTATATCATTGTCATCATCCTCATGCTTATATTGTGTTGAAAGTCATCTTTGGCCCGTAGTGCAAAGATGGACTGTTGATTGGTATATTATGACCAGGAATTGTGTATTAGTATAATTATAACCTTTAATGTTACAGATAAGGTTTGTGGTGAAAGTCCTCTTTGGCCCGTAGTGCATAGATGGACAGTTATCTGGCATGATCACGAACTCTGGTGATACTAACGAATATCATTAGCCCGTAGTGCATGGATAATTCGTTGATTTAAAATATTTATTGATTGGTGATACAGGGATAAAATATTGATGATGAACTTTTAAATCATAGAAGATAGTAGATATCATGCTCTACTTGACTCTTCTAATAGATTGTTGTTTTCGCTGCAGTTGTGATCTAAAACTTGTTGTCTATTGTATTCTATCAGATTTTTCTCTATTGAGGACTAAGAATAATTTGTGCTACATTATCTTAGTCATAATATTCTTTATTGGGCTAGTTGAGCTCACCATTTTCGTTTTTGTTCCATTTTTTTTCAAGAGGCGAGATTGTAGCTGGGACTAATCAGGGAGTGGAGTGATGGTCCAAGATGGTTATTATAGTCGTCCTCACTATTTTGTAAAATAGTGTAACAATAATTATAATGAGGAATGTATTTGAGTTTGGATATCTTCTATGAGACAATATTTGTATTGAAACTAACAGCGTATGTATTGTCGTATTTTGCACGATAGTTGTATTAATGAAGTTTTTATTTGGTTTCTGTACCATGTATTTGGAGACTCAGAATGAGTTGTATGGACCTATTTTGGGGGTGTCACAGTTGGTATCAGAGTTTAGGGATATGATCTCTAGTGGAGATCTGGGATTAGAACTAGGAGGGGAGAGACGAGCAAATCCTTCGCTAGTGTCCTACCTGAGCTTATTTGTTATTGGTCAGTCAGAATATAGGGATAATATGTGGTATGTGAATTTTTTTAATTAACCCTTGTTTTGTGGCAGTGTTTGAAAACTACATCTGAAAATTTTTAGATAAGTAATGGAGCACATGAGACCGTTGAGACACCGCCAATCAATAACCAGGATAATGTGCATCAGGAAGGCAATAATCCTCATGTAAACAACAACACCGACCAAATGATGAATGATGGGATGTTTAGGAACTTTCTATAATTCATGCAACACCAAATGAGAGAGACTCCTATTCAAAATGTAGGTGGAAATAATGACAACTCACGGCTGATTACTGCTAAGCAATTCAAGGAATTAGGACCGCTGAAGTTTTTGGGAAAGCCAGAGCCACTTAAGGCAGAGGCATGAATTAAGTAGATTACCAAGATATTTGATGTCTTGGGATGCACTGAAGAGCAAAAGGTTCCCTTCGCCGCCTTTATGTTGCACTGAGAGGCAGATTATTGGTGGGAATCTGTAAAATGTACTCATCTGTCCGCACTTAAGATGTCTTGGGAGAAGTTCCAAGAATTGTTCAACGACAAGTACTTTCCAAAAAGTATTCGTCACATGAAAGAAATGGAATTCATCAAACTGGAGCAGAGCAATATGATTGTATCGTAATACGAAGCCAAGTTTGCAGAGTTGTTCCGGTTTGCATCTCATTTGGAAGATAATGAGGAGCGAATGACGCGAATGTTTTTAAGATGTTTGAAACCTGAAATTCGTCAACATCTCATCTTTCATAAACTCTGTTTGTATTCAGATGTTGTGAATAGAGCTCAATTATTGGAGCGGGATTATGAGTCAGCTAAACCAAATGACAACAATCTGCATCACGATAATTGTCATACCAGTGGCAACAGTCATCGAAGCAATGATAACTAACGTGCCAGAAATGGTAACCACTTTGATGGTAATCATGGCCAAGATAATAGGAGAGGTGAGTCAAGTAGAAATTTCAAAAAAAGAAGATTCAACAATGACGGGAAGACGTCGACAGCAGCATCATCACCATCAACAATTTCTAGGGGAGGAGAACGACTGTCAATTAGATGCTACAGATACAGATAGGAGGGACACATAAGTCCAAACTATACACAGCCTTCCATGGTGTGTTTCAGTTGTGGAAAAGAGGGTCACATAGCTCGATTTTGTCCTGTAGCGAAGTCAAGTCTAGCTGGGACGGTGGCACCAAAGACGGCTACGGACAAAACAATGTTAGTGGTTCAAGGAAGAGCGTTTATCGTGACTTCCCAAAAGGCAAGGAACCCGAATGAAGTTATCATGGGTAAGTTAATCATAAACTCTTGTAAAGTTTATACCTTATTAGATATTGATTCTACCCATTCTTTAATTTCACCTGCTTGTGCTCAACGTTTGAACTTGACTCCTGAGAAATTAGACTTTGACTTATCTGTTGAAACTCCGTTAGGAGAAACCTTCATTACATCCATTATTTATAAATCTTGTTTAATTCAAATCGGCACCCTCACATTACCTGTTAATCTTATCTCTTTGAAAATACTTGCATTTGATGTGCTTTTAGAGATTGATTGGTGTCGACGTCGGGATTTTTAATTGTCCCTTTCCGTTACTTGTTCTTTGGTGTTCTCATTTTAGGTGAGATTTGTTTGAAAAAATAAGTGAAAAAGGTTCGACAAGTATAATGTCGACGATTGGACTATAAGAGTCGCCAGTTAGTTTTTTAACTGGTTGTACCAACACAACCGAGAAAAGGTTTTGCACATTGACCCAGTGATGTGACACTGCTAAACGGGTCGGTGAAATCGAGATTCATTAGGGTCTGGGGACTTGGTTATGCGGAGGGAAGGTGTTAGGCACCCCCCGACATCCATGTTACCACGGTGACCGCCTCTTTTCAAAAAACTGCTATCTGAATGTGTGTGTGTGTGTGGGTCAATGTGCTATTATTTGGAAGTAGTGTGAGGCCTCGTTCACACCTATATACACAGGGTTTGAATTTTATGTAAAAATTCAATTTTAAGCAAGATATGGCAGTGATGTTTTATAAAAGAGGTTTTTCAAATCCTGATGCTCAATAGTAATTGAGACCTTTTACACTCCCATTTTATTCCGTATTCGGCTGGATTGATTTTATTTGACAGATGCGAAGCATCCGTACGAAAATAATGTACAAAAAGGTGTTGAATTCCTCGTGTGTATGAAAACCATCTGAGGAAATCCAAACATCACATATATATTTACAAGCTGCTTACAGCTAAAAAGGACCATCACGGGAACCGAATCTAGATTCAGGGGACTGAATCTGTGATCATATGATTCATAGGCTCACATGATGCCGCAATTGATATAAAAGCATTAAGCAAGTATATATATAAAAGCCGTAAATATATATATACATACATGATCACCAGCCACGGAGCACATCCATGGGGGATCAGAAATATAAATAAAGCTGTAAAAGCTATCAACCGCCACGGAGGAAACTCCAGGCGGGACGAAATGTACAAAAAGTTGTAAAAACGGTCAACCACCACGAAGTAAACTCCAGGTGGGACGAAATGTAAATATATATATATATATATAAGCATGTAAACGCACCGGATATAAAATTCAGGCTCATCGGACAAAGTCCAACAACAGTTAATATATAGAAGTATATATATTAAAGTAATAAACGCACCGGATGTGAAATCCAGGCTCACCAAACAGAGTTCGATAGCAGTTCATATATATAATTATATATATAAGAAAGCCATTAAACGCACCAAACATAAGTCTAGGCTCATCGAACAGAGTTCGACATGCAGTTCATATATATATATATATATATATATATATATATATATATATATATATATATATATACATACATACAAAAGCAATTAAACGCTCCAGAACGAAGTATAGGCTCAATCGAGGCATAACTCGATAATGTTAGTCCATATATATAAGTATATATGTATATACAAACTAAAAATAAACCACGAACCGAAGTCCGGGCAAAATTGTGCAACACGACTCTCAACGTGTAGAAGGGTGTGCAAAGATGAAGAGAAAAACTTTAAAGTGTGAAAGAAGGCTTACAGTGGGCTGCCAAAGAAGACTTCAATATCTTTAAAGTGGGTAAACACTGGCTTTTGTAGGTATAAAATAAGCTATATGTGAGCTCACAAGTGTTAAAAATGAGAAAGCACTCAGTCTGGGGTGAGTACAGAGCAAATTGGGCAGGGCTTCCTCGCCGTTTTCTCTTACAAAATGGCCACCCCAAGCCCTCTATTTATAGAGGGTGGAGCCGCAGGTGTACTTTCGACTGAGCCGCTGGTGTACCAGAGGCAACCCGGGTTGACCCGGGTTTTTCGGGTCGGGTCGTCTCGAAGTACGTGCACTCAGGCACTGTAATGTTGATTCGAAATTTCAGAAGTGCAATCCGGGCATCCGTTTGAGGTATACATGACCTATTTCGGACCGCCGTTGTCGAGAGTTATACGATGGCATGGGATTAGAGTTTGTGCGAAGTCATTGAAGATGAGACGGTGCCCTCCGGTCTTCAAGCTTCAACTTTCATCCGTTACCCCGCACAATAGTCACTCAGGATTGATTAGTCTTGTAGGACATTGTTGCATAGATATGTTGAGGCGACGTGCCGTGGCATCATGTTGGTCAGATGAAGATGTTGCCCCTCACCGGTGTTATTATCGGATTGGGCTGATAAAGGAGACGTTGCTCAGCTTCGCTAAGATTGGACTGCTGTAATTTGTTAAAGGTCCTCATTGTCATCTTTGAGGTGTGTCTGTCTTCCCGATGTTATCGCCGGGCTGGTACAGTGTATCTCATTGTGAGCGCCGAGATTGAAGCTGGTTGCATTTGTAAAAAGTATTTTCGGGGTTATTGCCGAAATTGCATTCCTTGGGGATATCACCAAGGTTGGTGGCTATTCCCATGGTTGGGACTGAGACTGGATACCTCGGGGTTATCTCCGAGATTAATCAGTCTTCTCCGGTGTGTGTTCTGGTATTGATGCCTCGAGGTTATCTCCGAGATTGGAATTGTTACTCCCAAATTGCGATCCGGGGTTGATGCTGAACTACCGGTAGTACCCAGCATGGATATGGATCGTCTTTCAGGGTTCCCTCTTAAAAGACGAATCTACTCTCCTACAATGTTAGTGAAAGGTGTACAGAAAATTTTGAGTGTCTACAATTGGTTAACTACTCATCATGCTAAAATTGATTACTTTCGTAAGTTTGTTAGTTTTCATATTCCTAACCAATCTGTTAAAAGAATTCAAGCAATCAAACCACTAAAGTCGATCACTGTCATATCAAGCCATAAAGCTATTTATTTATTGAAAGACAGATGTTAAGCTTTCTTAGCCCATGTCATGGATTTAAACAAAAATACGTTAAATTTGAATGGTATTTCTGTTGTTAATGAATTTTCTGACGTATTTCCTGAAGAACTTCCTAGCCTACCCCCCGAGTGTGAAATCAAATTTTGTATTGACCTTGAACCCGGTACAAAACCCATTTCCAAAACTCCATATCAAACGGCTCCTATTAAACTTCAGGAGTTAAAAACCCAACTACAGGAGTTGTTAGACATTGGTTTCATTTGTCCTAGTACATCTCCTTGGAGTGCTCCTGTTTTATTTGTAAAGAAGAAAGATGGGAGTATGCGACTTTGCATTGACTATCGGGAGTTGAACCATGTCACCATAAAAAATAGGTACCCGTTACCTCGCATTGATTACCTGTTTGACCAGTTGCAAGGTGCTAAATACTTCTCAAAGCTCGATCTTCATTCCGGATATCATCAGTTAAAGATTAAAACTGATGACATTCTAAAGACTACTTTCAGAACTCGGTACGGGCATTATAAATTCCTAGTCATGTCTTTTAGATTGACTAATGCTACTGTTGCTTTCATGGATATGATGAACCGAGTATTCAAGGAATATTTGGATCATTTTGTGGTTATTTTTATTAATGACATCCTCATCTACTCGAAAAGCCATGAAGATCATGAGCACCACTTGAGGCTGATACTCCAAAAGCTTCGTGAAAATAAGCTATACGTCAAGTTAAAGAAATGCGAGTTCTGGCTTGAGGAAGTAGCATTCCTTGGGCATGTGATATCGAAGTATAGAATATCAGTTAACTCGGTAAAGATTGAAGCAATACAAAGTTGGGAGTAACCTAAGTCAATAACCGAAGTACGTAGCTTTCTGGGCTTAGCTGGTATTATCGAAGATTCGTTGAAGGATTTTCTCGAATCGCTACTCCATTAACTCAACTGACTCAAAAAGATATAAAATTCGAATGGAGCAAAGAATGTGAGAAGAGCTTCCAAGAACTCAAGAGGAGACTCATTTTAGCACCTGTTCTGACAATACCATCAGATTCGGAGGGATTTGTCATCCACAGCGATGCTTCAGGCAGAGGTTTAGGATATGTTCTCATGCAACATGGGAAAGTCATAGCCTATGCCTCACGACAACTCAAAGAATATAAGAGAAATTATCCTACTCATGATCTAGAGTTGGCAGCAGTCGTTTTCGCGTTAAAGATCTGGAGACACTACTTGTATAGAGAGAAAGTGGAGATCTATACAGATCATAAAAGCCTCAAATATTTTTTCATCCAAAAGGAACTCAACTTGCGGAAACGAAGTTGGCTCGAGCTGTTGAAAGATTACGACCATACCTTTCAATACCATCCTGGAAAAGTGAATGTGATAGCTGACGCGTTAAGTAGAAGATCATATGCGGGTACGAGTGCGATGTTGTTAACGCAAAGACACATTTTATATGACTTACAAAGGAGGGAGATAGAGTTGAAAACTTCAGGGACCCACGTGAAGATGGAAAATATACGAGTAGAACTAACTTTAATCGATAAAGTTAAAGCTGCTCAAGCCACAGACCCGGAGCTGATGCGTATGAAGAAAAAAGTACAAAAATGTGTTATTCCAGAAGCAAGAATCGACAACGAAGGAACACTTCAAGTCAACTCCAGACTTTGTGTTCCTAACGACTCTTATTTAAAGTACAAAATCATGATGGAGGCATACAACACCGTTTACAATCCATCCTGGGAGTACTAAAATGTATCATGATCTTCGACCTATATTTTGGTGGAGTAATATGAAGAGAGAGATTGCGGAGTTTATCTCAAGGTGTTTAACTTGTCAACGTGTCAAGGCAGAGTATCAAGTACCAAAAGGTCCATTACAACCACTTGAAATTCTAGAATGGAAGTGGGAGCACATTAACATGGATTTTGTTACCGGTCTTCCCAAGGTTTCTCAAGACATAGATGTAATTTAGGTCATTATCGATAGATTAACCAAGTCTGCTCATTTTTTGCCTACACGAGAAACTTATTCACTTGAATGTCTTGCTCGTATGTACATAAATTAGATTGTTAGATTGCATGGTATGTCAGTATCCATAATTTTTGATCGATACCCAAGATTCACTTCACGATTTTGGGTCAGCTTGCAGAAAGATATGGGCACTGATCTACGATTAAGTTCTGCATATCATCCTCAAATGGACGGACAATCAAAAAGGACTATTCAAACTCTTGAAGATATATTGAGACTTTGCGTACTAGACTTCAAAGGAAGTTAGGACAAGTACTTGCCATTGGTGGAATTTTCCTACAATAACAGTTATCAAGCAAGTATAGGCATGTCTCCATTCGAGGCGTTGTATGGATAAAAGTGTTGTTCTCCAGTATGCTGGGACGAGGTGGGTGAAGCAATGTTGTTGGGACCAGAAATGGTACGCATGACTACGGAAAAGATTCAAATGATCCAGCAACGTATACAAACCTCACAAGATCAACAAAAGAGTTGTGTTGATCTTCATCGAAGGGATATGGATTTCAATGTTGGAGATCATGTATTGTTACGTGTTGCTCTGTGAAAAGGAGTTACGAGATTCAGAAAGAGAGGAAAGCTCAACCCTCGATTTATTGGTGCATATGAAATCCTCGACCTAGTAGGAATTGTGGCCTATAGACTCGCTTTACCGCCAAGTATATCTCGTGTTCATAACGTTTTCCACATATTCATGCTATGTAAATATGTGGAAGACCCGAACTACATTATTGAATTAGAACCAGACGAGATAGCAGAAGATTTAACGTATGAAGAGGTACCTGTTAAAATCTTGGATAAGAAGGAACATATTTTACGCTCGAAGGTTATACCTCAAGTCAAAGTTTTATGGAGAAACTACGATATTGAGGAATGACCTGGGAGTTAGAATCTGAAATGAAAACAAGGTATCCTCACATCTTTGATATACCAAGTACGTACATCAATTTCGAGGATAAAATTTCATAGGAAGGGGAGGTTGTAAGACCCCAACTTTTTATGAATAAAGATTTAAATTCTCTAATTATTATTTTGAATAAAAAGGTGTTGATTTGATTTAATACTTTAGTTATGGGTGATATGTGTAAATTTTGCAAAGTAAGCAAGTGGTCATATAATATTCGTTTGGTCGGGGAATATTCTTTTTATCGGGGAATATACGTACGACGGCGCAATCATTGGTGGACCACATAACAGAATAACTGTCGGATATAGAAAGTGACAGAAATAATCTTTTTATAAAAATAATGGCAAAATTTTTACCGTTAACTGTTGAAATACTCGGTGATTAAAGTACAGTAATACGTGTGGTTGCACAATAGCACACGGTATTGCACAGTATTTTTGATTATTGATTCGTACGGAAGAAGTCACTCAGTTTCATTCAATAATTGACATAGTAATTGTTGCATAATATCTCATATTATTAATTCAAGTATTGTCATAGTATCATCTGCACAATATTTCATATTATTGGATCAATAATTGACACGACACAATTATTCATATTATTAGTTAGTATTATTGGCAATGTCTAAAAAATTTTGTCGAGGAAAGGGGTTAGGTTATATAATTGCTCGCCAATAAGGATAAATCCTTATCAAAAAGCCTCATCTTTCTTGGGAATGATCTGGTTGTTAATATTGTGAGTTTATAATATTAATTGTGAATAATTATTATGTGGTGGATATTGGCTCAATTTTGATATAAATGAAGGAATTTTAGCATGAAACATTTGTTGAAAGTTTGACATATTTTTTTGTTGAATTATAATTATCTCCTCCGATAAAAGTTTATTCATATATATTATTATAATATATTATAATTGTTTAAATAATAATATTATTATTATAATATATATATATATATATATATATATATATATATATATATATATATATATATAAGCATGTGATTAAAAGAGCGAAGCTGAGCAAATTGAATTTGTGATTAAAAGGACGGAGCTGAGCAAATTGAATTTGAGTGCTTTGTTTTCAAAAGCAGTATGCCTTTGTTTTTTTTTCTAAATTTATGGGTGGAGGTTTCTCCTGCAAAGACAATGCTTGCAAAGCTTGTTTTCTAAGTGTGCGCCCTCACCTATAAGGGAAAAATGAGAAATTTAGGCAAGTTAGGCAAAGAAAAAAAGAGGAAAGTTAGGCAATTTGTTTTTATTCTTCCTCCGAATTTCACTATAAATAAGGGGTAACCCTCCTTCCTAAACACACCTTTAATATCAAAAATTCTTATTCTATAATATTGTGAGTATTTCTCTTGAGTATAAGGATGCTTTGAGCGTAGTTTTTTGTGCAAGATTTTTTCAAAATAATATCTGATATTCTAGTTAAATCCAATTTCTACTAAGGTAAATGATATTATTTTATTTCTATACTCGTAAGAAATATTATTTTCTTTCATACTCCATATTATGTAAGGGATATTATTTCATTTCATACTCCTAAATTTAAACTTACTATGTTAAGTATTGCTTCTATAATTCTTGAAATGATTAGAAATTCCTTAAGTTTTGCGCTTCATCTAATATCATTTCACTGGAATATTGGTCTTAACTTTCTTATTAAATTTTAATCTTTTCATGTCTGGGTACTATTCATACAGTGCTATTCATGGGCACTATTCATATGGTACTATTCACGAGTACTATTCACAACCGAATTTAATTTTCTTTTCTGTCCAAATTATTTTTGATACATGAATATCATTCTTGAATTTTACTTCAAAAATAGTTATCATGTTGACAATTTGGACATTTTTAAACTCTGGATAAATTGAATTATAAATATCTAATATTTATCTTTTATCCCACTTGATTGAATCTTTATATCATTGTCATCATCCTCATGCTTATATTGTGTTGAAAGTCATCTTTTGCCCGTAGTGCAAAGATGGACTGTTGACTGATATGATTACGACAAGGAATTGTGTATTGGTATAATTATAACCTTTAATGTTAAAGATAAGGTTTGTGGTGAAAGTCCTCTTTGGCCCGTAGTACATAGATGGACAGTTGTTTGGCATGATCATGACCACTGGTGATACTAACTAAAATCCTTGGCCCGTAGTGCATGAATAATTCGTTGATTTGAAATATTTATTGATTGGTAATACATGGATAAAATATTGATGATGGACTTTTAAATCATTGAAGATAGTAAATATCATTCTCTGCTTGACTCTTCTAATGGATTATTGTTTCCGCTACAGTTGTGATCTAAAACTTGTTGTTTATTGTATTCTATCATATGTTTCCCTGTTGAGGACTAAGGATAATTTGTTCTACATTATCTTAGTCATAATATTCTTTACTGGGCTAGTTGAGCTCACCCTTTTCTTTTTGGTTCCATTGTTCTTCTCAGGAGGCGAAAATGTAGCTGAGACTAGTCGGGGAGTGGAGTGATGGTCCAAGATGGTTATTATAGTCGTCATCACTATTTTGTAAAATAGTGTAACAATAATTGTAATGAGGACTGTATTTGAGTTTGGATATTGTCTACGAGACAATATTTGTATTGAAACTCACAGCGTATGTGTTGTCATATTTTACACGACAGTTGTATTAATGAAGTTTGTATTTAGTTTCTGTACCATGTATTTAGCGACTCAAAATGGGTTGTGTGAACCTATTTTAGGGGCGTCACATTAGTGATCCATTACGATTAGGAACATTTTTGTTTTAGAGTTATCTTGATATTAGATCTCATTGGCATGATCAACATTATGATTCTAAAAGTATTCACATTTATTAATTCAACTAATTAACATGGATAAAGAATGCCTTTTATATTATATAATTTCTCTTATTAATAAATGAACAAGATTACAAAGTAAATGCTTATCACATCCAATGTGATTGGCTTGAAGGCATCTTATTTTCACCTCTGAGCATAGAAGTTTCAAATAAGGAATTAATAATAATAATAAAACGACTAATCTTATTAATTTATAATATTAGTATTTCTCCAAATACTTAATTATAAATCTTAAGCTATTTAATTTATTTCACTAATAAATTAAATACACTTAATTTATTATTATTATTATTGTTGTTGTTGTTGTTATTATTATTATTATTATTATTATTATTATTATTATTATTATTATTATTAAATCATATTTCTCCCTTTTGTGCTGTGACCCTCTAAGTTCAATATTAAGCCGGTAGTAGAATAAATAAATTAGAACAATTCTAATAGTTGCTATAATAAATTAAATTCCTTTAATTCAAATATAAAGAAATAATATTAATTCTACATCATGAGTGACACCTAATAAATAATGTATAATGACTATCCGGATAATATAAATTCAACGTTAATCACAAAGATTATCACAAAGAATACAAAGAACTTATTCTGTGAATACTTACCGTAAAATTCAAGCATTCCACCATACAATGTCCCGATTAAACATAAGACATGGAATTACTTCATATGAATTTCGTTTCTTAAGACATGGAATTACTTCATATGCAATTCATTCATCAAATTGCATATGACATTCTCTCCTTTTACTAGAAGTGGTAGATTCTTTGTTGATCATTCATCTACCTCTATGTATACTTCATTATACCTGAACATACCCTACAACATACTTTTAAGTATTAAAGAATATGACAAAGTATAATTCAGAATATATAAGGTACTTTGATGATCTCAAGTCCAATGATCACTTGTACAACTATCATTATAGGAACTCCTATTGTCAGGAAAGTAAAACTCCATTAGGGTTCCTTTAAGGGAATCACGTTAAGTTAACTTATTCTCCAATAACCACCTACATACTTGATTTAGTGTCTCAACACAAATGATTATGAGATCAATCATCTTCTTCAATAGAGCAAACATAATATGTACTAATCTATTCGGAATTAGTAACCTTACATTAGTGATCCATTACGATTAAGAACATTTTAGTTTTAGAGTTATCTTGAATTTAGATCTCATTAGCATGATCAATATCATGATTCTAAAAGCATTGCTCCAAAAGTATGGGTTTATCACATTTATTAATTCAACTAATTAACATGGATAAAGAATGCCTTTTATATTATATAAATTCTTTTATTAATAAATGAACAAGATTACAAAGTAAATACTTATCACATCCAATGTGATTGGCTTGAGGGAATCTTATTTTCACCTCTGAGCATAAAAGTTTCAAATAAGGAAGTAATTCATGTTAAACATATTCACAAGAATTGTTGTGTAATTATAGGAGGACATGAGTTATCTGTGGATCTAATTCCAATTCAACTGGGAGAGTTTGACTTAATCTTAAGGATAGATTGGTTGTATAACTAGGGGGCAATGATAGATTGTCAGAAGAAGCGTGTAAACCTTCAGACTCTAAGTCAGACTAAAGTAGTGTTTTATGGTAACAAAATGCCTAAACACTGTCGTTGTTTGACGATGATGCAAGCTAAAAAGCTGTTAAGGAAAGGATGTACAGGTTATCCGGCTCACGCTATTAATACCTAGAAAATGGGAGCATAGATGAGATATATACCCGTAGTAAGAGAGTTTACAAATGTATTTTTGAAGGAATTGTCAGGTCTTCCACCAGATAGGGAGATCGAGTTTGTCATTGATGTAGTGCCAGGAACATCGCTGGTTTCGAAAGGTCCATATAGAATGGCATCGGTAGAGATCAAAGAATTGATGGTTCAACTACAAGAGTTGTTGGATAAGAAATATATCCAACCGAGTGTGTCTCCTTGGGGAGCACTAGTTCTATTTGTTTAAAAGAAAGACGGAACATTAAGACTTTGTATCGACTATCGGGAGCTGAACAAGGTGACGATCAAGAACAAGTACCAATTGCCTAGAATCGATGATCTGTTTAATCAGTTTAAGGAAGCAATATGTTTCTTTAAAATAGACTTGAGGACTGCGTATCACCAATTGAAGGTAAAAAGAGAATGTACCGAAGACAATATTCATGACTCCTTACGGCCATTATGAGTTCTTGGTGATGTCCTTCGAATTGACGAATGCTCCAGCAACATTTATGGATATGATGAACTGAGTGTTCAAGCAATACTTGGATAAATTCGTAGTTGTGTTCATAGATGATATCCTGGTCTACTTTAAGACACATGAAGATCATGTTGAACATATGAGATTGGTGTTGGAAACGTTAAGAAAAGAAAAGTTGTACGCAAAATTTTCTAAGTGTGAGTTTTGGTTGGAAAGAGTTCAATTTTTGGGACATGCGGTTGATTAAGAGGGAATCACTGTGGATCCAACAAAGGTAGCGACAATAATTAACTGGGAACATGCGAAGACACCAACAGAGGTGTGGAGTTTCTTGAGATTGATAGGTTATTATAGACGATTCATTCAAGATTTTTGAAAAATAATGGGAGCTCTAACTAATTTCACAAAGATGACAATAAAATTCGTATGGTTAGAAAAGTGTGAGGTAAGCTTTCAAGAGCTGAAGAAAAGGTTGTGTGAGGCGCCGATGTTATCTTAAACAGACAATACAGGTGGATTTGTGGTTTTCAATGATGCGTCACGCAATGGACTTGGTTGTGTGCTAATGTAACACGGTAAAGTTATCGCGTATGCATCACGTCAGTTGAGAGATTATGAGAAGGAATATCCTACCCATGACCTGAAATTGGCAGCGATAGTTGTAAAACCCCAACTTTTTATGAATAAAGATTTAATTTCTCTAATTATTATTTTGAATAATAAGGTGTTGAATTGATATAATGCTTTATTTATAGGTGAAATGTGCAAATTTTGTAAAATAAGCAAGTGGTCATAAAATATTCGTTTGGTCGGGGAATATTCTTTTTGCCGGGGAATATCCGTACTACGACGCAATCATTGGTGGACCACATAACAGAATAACTGTCGGATATAGAAAGCGACAGAAATAACCTTTTTATAAAAATAATGAGAAAACTTTTACCGTTAACTGTTGAAATACCCGGTGATAAAAGTACAGTAATACGCGTGGTTGCACAGTAATACACGGTATTGCATAGTATTTCTGATTATTGATTCTTACGTAAGAAGTCACTGAGTTTCATTCAATAATTTTCACAGTAATTGTTGCACCGTATCTCATATTATTGATTCAATTATTGTCACAGTATCATCTGCACAATATTTTATATTATTAAATCAATAATTGACACGACACAATTATTCATATTATTAGTTAGCATTATTGGCAATGTCTAGAATTCTGTCGAGGAAAGGGGTTAGGTTATATAATTGTGCGCCAATAAGGATAAATTCTTATCGAAAAGTCCCCTCTTTCCTAGGAATGATCTGGTTATTAATATTGTGAGCTTATAATATAAATTATGAATAATTATTATGTGGTGGATATTGGTTAAATTTTGATATAAATAAAGGAATTTTGCATGAATTATTGATTGAAAGATTGACAATTATCTTCTCCGATAAAATATTCATTAAAATATATTATTATAATATTACATTATAATAATGTGATAATATAATAATATAATTTTTTTATATAATTTAAATGATATATAATTTTCAGTATGTGAATAAAAGTGGAGTGAAGGTTATCATTTTGGTTTTGAATTCTTTTCCAAAACCATTCCGTGCACGCTTGCTTTTCATTTCTCCTGCAATGCATTTCATCTTCCAAATGGGTGGTCCCTCAACTAATAAGAAGTAAGGAAAAGTTAGGCATGAAAGAAAATAAGAATTAGACAGGAAAGGTTGGCAGAATTAGGCAACCTGCTTAATTCTTTTCTCCCTTCGTTGCACTATAAATAGAGAGGATAACCCCTCCTTCCTCAACACACCATTTTAATATCAAAAATTCTTATTCTATAGTAATATGAGTATTTCTCTTGAGTATAAAGATACTTTGAGTGTAGCTTTTTGTGTAAGATTTTCTCATAATAATATTCGATATTTCAATGATCAAATCTAGTTTCTACTAAGGTAAAGGATATTATTTTATTTCAATACTCGTAATAAATATTATTTTCTTTCATACTCCATAGTATGCAAATGATATTATTTCATTTCATATTCCTAAATTTAAACTTACTATGGTAAGTATTGCTTCTATAATTCTTGAAATGATTAGAAATTCCTTAAGTTTTGCGCTTCATCTAATATCATTTCACTGGAATATTGGTCTGAACTTTCTTATTAAATTTTAAACTTTTCATGTCTACTACTATTCATACGGTACTATTTATGGGCACTATTCATACGGTACTATTCATACAACCCGACTATTCATGAGTACTATTTATAACAGAATTTAATTTTCTTTTCTGTCTAAATTATTTTTGATACATGAATATCATTCTTGAATTTTACTTTACAAATAGTTATCATATTGACAATTTGGACATTTTTGAACTCTTGATAAATTGAATAATAAATATCAAATATTTATCTTTTATCTCACTTGATTGAATCTTTATATCATTATCATCATCCTCATGCTTATATTGTGTTGAAAGTCATCTTTGGCCCGTAGTACAAAGATGAACTGTTGATTGATATGATTATGACCAGGAATTGTGTATTAGTATATTCATAACCTTTAATGTTACAGATAAGGTTTGTGTTGAAAGTCCTCTTTGGCCCGTAGTGCATAGATGGACAGGTATTTGACATGATCATAACCACTGGTGATACTAACGAATATCCTTGGCCCGTAGTGCATAGATAATTTGTTGATTTGAAATATTTATTAAATGATGTTACAAGGATAAAATATTGATGATGGACTTTTAAATCATAGAAGATAGTAGATATCATGCTCTACTTGACTCTTCTAATGGATTGATGTTTTCGCTGTAGTTGTATTCTAAAACTTGTTGTCTATTGTATTCTATTAGATTTTTCCCTGTTGAGGACTAAGGATAATTTGTTTTATATTATCTTAGTCATAATATTCTTTACTAGGCTAGTTGAGCTCACATTTTTCCTTTTGCTTCCATTGTTCTTCTCAGGAGGCGAGAATGTAACTAGGACTAGTCGGGGAGTGGAGTAATGATCCAAGATGGTTATTATAGCAGTCCTCACTACTTTGTAAAATAGTGTAACAATAATTGTAATGAGGACTTTATTTGAGTTTGGATATTGTCTACAAGATAATATTTGTATTAAAACTCACAGCGTATGTGTTGTCGTATTTTGCACGACAGTTGTATTAATGAAGTTTGTATTTGGTTTATGTACCATGTATTTGGCGACTCAGAATGGGTTGTGTGGACCTATTTTGGGGGCGTCACAGTAGTTCTTACTTGTTTCATTTGGAGAGTTAAATTCTTTTAGTAGATAATTAAATAAGTGATTAAATTAAAATTGAGGAGTCCATTAGGGTTTTGATAACTCCTATATTGAATCCTATTTATATTTAAATAGTGGAGGTGTAGCCCTAATCCTATTCTAATTTGACTAGTTGAGTGAATTCAAAGCCTATTTCTTCAATTTTTCATCTTCTACAATTGTGAAGAACGAAGAAAAGTTATTTGACTTCATCTTCATGCCTTAAAGTGCGAAAAACCGTAACATGTCCCAATTCCCGTCACTATTTTCATCCATAGTTTTGATAATTCGTAACTCAGTCATATTAACTCTGAAACGAGTGATTCTTGACCCTATTTCGTGTATCTTTTCGAGAGCTGCAATTTCCATGAAAACATGAAAAGATTTTGAAGATTCTAAAAGACCCGAAAGTCAGATTTTTTATTGTTGCGTATTGAAAAAAGACGAACAATGAAGGTAAATATTATTTCGTAATTTGATTTTAAGTTTAGCTATGAGGGTTTTTAAATTAGAGATTATTTTTAAGTAAAATAAAGACATGGAATTAGATATCATGATAATCAGAAAGAGGAGACAAATTTATATTAATGAATATAATTTGATTGAATGTAGACGTCAAAATCTAAAAAAATCAGTTTCTATATTTTAAGGTATATTGTGGGAGTTATATCTCTTAATCCAATCGTTGGATCGTTATAATTTTTGGATATGTTATACATATATAACTTGAGAATATGTTCACTAATTTTGAACCGTTAAAAATTAACGTATGATTTGTTATGAATTTTAAGAAAGGGCTGATCTGGAATTTTTATAGCAGATTTTCTGCAACAAGTTCTAATATTTAAAAATGTATAACCTAATAATTTTAAATCCGATTTGGGTGATTTTTGAGGCTAAATTGGAGAATTGTAAGTATAGTTTCTGTTAAAATTAATTAATTTGATAAATAAATTTTAACTAATGGTGACAGGACCAAAATAGCGGACTGCCGTATAAAGAATAATTTGTCATATTAGGGTTTTAAGATTTCTTAAGTTTTGTTATTGATTTTTAAGTTTTGGAGTATTAATAGTGATCTCAGGCGATAATTAAAGGCATCTTAAATGGATTACAAAATATTTTGGAATTATTAGTTTGAAGTATATTTAATTCGAGGTGAATATGTTTAGGTGGTGAATAACATTTCGTATTTGATATCGTGGCATTTAAGTATAAGATATTGTGAAGTGTGCTCTAAGTTGTTTTGCGTATCAGGTACGGATTCCGTACTCCACTCCGTCGATTATTAATTGTTGTATTCTTTATCTCTCGTGAATACTTGTCATTCGTTATCTTTTTCTTGTATTTTTGTTGGTACTTTTGAATATAAGTTTGATCGTTAATATCTTAACTTTATTTTGTAATCTAAACTCTTTTCCTTCTATTATAATTAATTTGAACATATTCCATATTTTTTCAGTGATATTGATTTTTATGTACTACTAATCATTCTGAATTTGGTACTCGCTTAATTGTTTTGTTTCTAATCAAATCCTTATTTTACTTTGGTTTGGTCTAGATGTTCTGTGCTTCATATTTTGTAATCTTTTGAATATTGTTCTTCATGCATAGAACTTTATTGATATTTATAGAGCAGTACATGTTATTATCGTCTGTTGGAGACATTGTATTTATGATTTAATTTGGTTTAATATATACATTTAGAACCTTTTATTAGTATTATGTCGCATGTGTTGTGACATCATATCTTTTAGAATAAGCGACAGGGTATACCTGAGGTATAATCATCTGCGGGGGTACTACATGCATGTCCTCTTGGCACCGAAACATGATACATTTTGTAGTTGTGATTAGTCCACGACATCTCCGTTTTGTTCTCCGGTGGGAGTTGGCTATATGATGATTTGTTGTGGAAGGAGTATGGGTCGACCCTAGTTTTCTGTTTAGTTATATTCTGCGGATTGGTGATGTTTGTGCCAAATACGCCTTCCAATTTTGCATGCATCTGGATTGCGCATGCAGTCCGATGTGTGATTGCCTATATGACATTTTTTTTATTGTCTGTGTGACAAGTTATATATTTCAGTTTTTCTTAGAACTCGGTATGAAATAATCACTTAGCCACTTTGATTCAGCCTTTTGTTTTGGTTTGTTAGTTCTATTTGTCAGTTATGCTTCTTTTGTATATCTTTATCCATACAGGGCATTTGTTTCATTTTATATTTTTCTTCCGGCAGGTTTGTAGAAGTGATTCAAATTTGTGTAAAGAGAGAGTTAGTTTTTCACCATCTAGGTTGATTTTGATTTTTAGTAGTGATCAATTTTGATTATTCTGTCAATTTTTAGAGAATTGTATTTAATTCGACATTTATATATTATCAACTATTAAATATTTGAGAGTTATTAGTGTTCTATTTACTTATTTTAAGATTTGTTATGTTTTTCACGTAACCTCCCTTTCTTATTCGGGAAGGGATGTTACAGATACCGTGATTGAATTATTCAAAAAAATTCCTATTTCCCCGTTATTACTTATTATTCCATCCGTCCCAAATTATCTGCTTTTTTAAAGTTCCACACACATATCAATATGTGTGATAAAAATACTAAAATACTCTTATGTGCTGACTTTTTTATTTTCTGTGCATGAATCTTTATTGGTGAGAATATGAAAAGATGCTTAAAAAAGAGGAGAGACATGAATGAGAGTAATGACTATCATTAATTAGGGTAAAGGGGCAAACTTGGAAAACAAAGGGAAAAAATGCATTGAAATCATGAAAAAGCAGATATTGTAAGACAAATTTTTTTTGCTAAAAAAATAGATAATTTGGAACGGAGGGAGTATTATGTTAATTTAATTAATTATAATAATAATTAACTACTACTACTAGTCTACTATTATAATCATCATCATTAATTTTCCTAAGCTGAAAATTTTCATTACGAACACAGGCAAATAATCCTCAATATTTTATCAAGTTGAATACGACTGCACTTCATGTGATTTAGAAAGGTGGGTTGTTTACCGATGTATCTAGTATCTCCTACAAAGGAGTACAAAAGATCCTCTAGACAAAGGAAAAACAGGTAGTCCCCAAAGATATTAAAATGCTTACTTTGTCGACAAAACAAATAATGGGAAAATGAAAGGAGATGATACTCTTGCATTGCCCAGAACCTTTTGTGTGATTCCAAAGAATTCAAAATAGAACAGTTATGGACTAGAGTATTATAAAGGAGTTGACATTTAACAAACATTAACTGCTACTTCCTGGTGATCCTTTAGTAGGGTACATTGTACTTGAGCAATAGATGCAACAGCAATTGGTTGTTCATCCAGTGACAAAAAACTGTTACATAACAAAATATCCCCAAGCCCCAACACAAACACGAGATTAGGAAGAAATTCAGGCTTTCCAAGCAGAATAAACGTATGAATTAATATACAACATTCATGCCAGAGAAGGCCCAAGAGGTTATACACTGAAAAGTATATCACCCCTGGAAAGGGAAAATAATACTATAATAATAATAATAATAAATAATAAATAAATAAAAATAGCAATTACAATGTACTTTCCATATATAAAGGAAACACTATTATAACTTGCAAGTTTCTTTACACAAAGTTCAATAATAATCTAGATGAAATGGAACCCATAAACAGATGGTTGCATGATGTACTGTTAAACTTTAGTTTCATACATTTGAGATAGCTTTTCAGTTAAATTACTATACCACCATCTTATTCAAACTAATGGTTTGATCTAATGGTTTGATCGCAGTGGTGAAGCCAGAAATTGTTGACAATAGGGTCAATTATTAGAGTATCAAACAATAAATCAAAATTGATAATTATAGTAACAAAAAACGACTCAAATGTATAAGGAAAAAAAATATAACATATGTCATTGTTGTAGCCACCAACATTATCCACAAAAAATAACAGTATAATATAATAATTACAATTGTCCTTTGCGCGTTTTCATTCGTTGAAATCGTTACATAATACTTTCATTGTCAATGCAATCAAATACATCTTTCTCGATGTATGTAATCAAGTAATCAAGCAATCATTCATCAATTGATCTTTCATGGAATTGCGCAACCTACTTTTAATTATCTTTATCGCAGAAAAAGCTATTTCAACAGTAGCAGTCGCAACAGAGATTAATGCCAACTTTAGAAGCCGATATATCAAAGGAAATACAATATGTTTCTTAGTACCTACGAGCTTTCTTGCAAGACCGCTAATTCCTTGAATTTCCAAAAACTCTTGATTTGTCCGCATATCAGAAATGTAATTATCTTGTTGACTATCAAGTTTCATAAGATCCATTGGAAAAAAGTCATTCGAATAAAAGTAGCGAGATGAATCAATTTGTCTTTATCAAAACTAGCGAAACACTCGGATTTAAGCATGCAGCTGATAAAAACAAGTCGGTACTTGCTTCCGTAAAACGATCATTTAATTCTTGAAATTTCCAATCAAAACAGTACAAAATATCTTAAGATAATAATGGTGAAAATTTGTAATTTCTTGAGATTTTCAACTTGATCTCCCATGGATTAAAGCATTCATAACTATAATGTCAATTTTGTGTTTGTTGCAAAATAAACAAACTTCATCAAGTAGCTTCTCCCATCCATTATCTCTCATAGCCTTCAATAGTTGCTTATACACTTTAACTAATTCCATAGTATTTACAATGTCTTGACCATTTCTTTGCAATGCTCGTGATAATTCATTTGTAATTCTCAATATCTTTCTCATCAATATTAGATAAAATGCAAAACCAAATGATTGCAATGACTAATAAACCAAAAACAATACCTTTTTGTTGGTATACCAAATCATCATCTGAAACCTCCTCAAGTACATCAATCATTGAGGAGAGCGTAAGAATCAAGTTCAAAAGTGTCTTATAATGTGATCCTCAATGTGTCACCTGCCCCTTTTAGACTAGTTTTGTAACGCCCCCAAAATCTGGACTATTTTCATTTCCGATCTTATACGTTAAAATACAATAGCGTTCCCATTTTACATCATTATCAATATTATAATCGATAAAATACGTATATTTTTAAAACTCTTTCAATCATTCGATACCAATATCGATATTACAATTTATTTAAAACTTTACAATTAATCGGTTCCAAAATCGAAACTTCTACATTTCATTATGACTCATTTCAACATCTCATTTGAATATAAACATTCAACCTTTAATATCATAATCATTCTTTTATACGTTTTCTTTTATATCTTGCAAGCTAAATGAATCACAGAATTAACTGGATTTCTAAAACTACAACTGAAATTAAATTTTTCTCTTTAGATTGAACAAATTTAGGAGCTAAATTTCAAGATACTCTTTTGAAGATCAAACAAATTCAGGAAAGAAGTTGCAAAGTATAAAGAGTGTTGCCATTTTGATGATAACTTCTCTTCTTTGTCCCATAACAAGCTTCACTTATTAACTGAATCAGATACTTAAAGACTTATCCAAAACCAAAATTACATGCACATTAAAACAAAATATGAAGTCTCTCCCCATCACGGCACACCAAGATCATAATCGCACTAAATTAAATTTGCACTAAATTTTATAACACACCAAGATCCAAGGATACATTTCAACTAAGTAGTCTAAGTTAAAGCATAAGCTTAGACTTGAGGCATATTATCATTTTTAAAAGTATTCAATATTTGATATACTTGCTTAAATTCGACGATAAGACCTGTCTAATTTTTGAGCATATCCATAAACTTACATTTAAATAAATACATACATAAGCAGGATCCACATGCACAATCCATGACATAGATTTCGTGGCTGCTCTTATAAATATACATGCATAAGTTATACACGTTCAAAGCTCACACAAGTGCATTATAGACAAATGTTAATACTATAATACTCCATGAAATCATAAAGCCCCTTTCCAAAACCAAATCTAGATGAAGCATGAAATGATAAGACTAGGAGGTATAGGTATAACACACAAAAATTCAAAGAACTTGCATGTTTTGGATCATTAAAAATCAGAACAGATAGATCAAGAAGTCTGCATTGCTGTACTATAATTTTTCAGAACCACTACTAAATAATTTGTTGCGACTTCTTCACCGTAGAGAATTTGAAGGCAATTATACCATAATATAAACAACACTTTCCATAATATAAACAACACTTTCGGGGACTTCAAGTTGGGACTAAAATCACAGAAAAAGGTATGAAGGAGAATTAGTTGTTTAAACCTAACCTTTTACAGACTTTTTGCTACACATTTCATAATCCAGAACCTTACCAGGTTTCATTAAAAAAAATTCGTTATTTGACCGAGCTGAAATTCTAAACCACAAATTAGCATTAACATCACTAGGGGTGAGCATGGTGTGATTTGGTGCGGTTTGAAACTCAAACCGCACACGAAATCGTTTAGATGCGGTTTGAAAATTTCAAAACCGCACATGAAACCATTTGTGATTGGTGCGGTGCGGTTTTGAACCGTGCGGTTTGGTTTCATTTGGTTTGGTTTCGGTTTCGGTTTCAAAATCAATTGAAATAATAAACCTGTAAAATAGTTAGCAAAATCATTCACGCAAACGTATTATGCAGTGAACACAATCATGGAACTAATTTAGCAAAATAGATTCAGGCATCAACAATTATATGGTTAATTAATATTATGTTATCACATTTGATTTAGAAAATATCAAGCCACTCTTAATTTGCAAACATAATTGATACTATTTATTCTTCATTAAACCTTGCAATATGTGTCTTCTAAAATAAAATGAGGAGAATATTTTATAGTAGAGAAATTATATATACTTGTAGCAAATTTGAGAAAACATGATGATTATTTGGTGCGGTTTCAGTTTTATGCGTGCGGTTTTGACTAGTAACCAAACCGAAACCGTAAATTTGGTTTTTCAACCCACCTAAAACCGCCACATACGCCGGATCTGTTGGTACGATTTTAATTGGTGCGGTTTGTGCGGTTTTTGGTGCGGTTTCGGTTCTAATTTGGTTATTTGCTCAGCCCTAAACATCACAATCACACCAAGATCAAAGGTTCATGATTAAGTGTCAATTAAAGGTATGTTTTAAGGAAATTGCAGATGCACAATATTCATGGACTTGAAGCAACATTGGGTGAAAGCTTATAACACTCAAATGTGTTAGTTGCACACGCTGGTTATAGGCAGTTAGGAACCAGGCTGTATGTGAATAGATACAAAATGTACATCTAGTAGAGTAGCAACGACACATGTATATAATGTAATTTTTCTCTTTCATTTGTATTCATTGGATTCTGGATTAAACAGATAGCTTAATACTTAATAGATTTCTTCTCCACCTTCACTGTCCAGCTATGGCTTAAGGGTGATATGAAGGAAATAGCTTAGGACCAAGATATCCTTATTTAACTTAAAGTTTTCATGATTAAAGGGATTTTTGAAATTATCCTATGTACTCTTGTGTATATATAGTCTTTGTAATTCTTTTGGGGTCACAAATAAAATTACCCTGTCATATCCCTTCCTAAGTTTCAGACGTGGGAAAGAAAGATCATAAAATTTATGATCATCAACACATTTGTACATAATACATCCATGAATACATTTGCACATATATAACTACTCGTTTAATCAAAGAAAGTTTTAAGTACGTGTGTGATACGATATGCATGAATGATCATGTCCATAAAGAATATCATCAACAAAAATAGAAAGAAGAAATGTGATGAAAACAAATAATATCAAACTATGTATTTTCTCTAAAAGTTGGGAATTACAGGACCCAAGAATAATTTGTACAAGAGTACCTAAGAGCAACATGATACATATCATTTACCTGAGAGGCTGCACTGTAATTGATTAAATTGACCCCAAACTTACACTTAACTCCAAACTTCAAACTAAACTTTCCCAAGAGTGCTCTTGCTTCATCACATGGTGGTAATGTGGAAATCCTGAAATGGGTCTTTCAAATCACAGTTAGATATACCTAAATAACTTGAATCATTTCAAAACTTATATATATGTACCCTCTTGTCCTGAACATTAGCTAATTTTCATATTTTATCATAAAAATCTCTTTAAGACATTTTATCAAACATGCTATGTGCATGACTTACATTCCCAGATTTCATAAGCTTTTAGACATGGTTTTAACCAAAATTTTCATTCTTAATAACCTGTATAACAGTTAATTCATAACATACCAACCAAGCACAACAATTACAAAACAATAATCATTATGTATGCTTTCAATTTCTATCAACTTAACCAAAATTCATGGCTTACCTCTTTATTTGATACAATCTTGCTTCAAGCTCTCTTCAATTTCAGTTTGTAGCTTCAATTTTCAACAGATTTGGTGAAACTTGATCAAAAATTTGTGAATTCTTTTCCTTGGTTGGATTAGTGTCTTCTTTCATGTTTTTTTTTTCCTAGTTTTAGCTAAAATCTAAACATCTCTACCTTTGGCAGGAATAGATCCCAAGACCTCTTTTGCACCCAAAGTCTTATGATTAGTTGTTTTACCATTGAGCCAAGAGAGGCTTGATAGCATTCACTTTCTATTTTCACTCATATATACATAATATATATAATAATACATATTATATTTCCAATACGCATTAATTTATGTATTCTAATTGTGACGCCTCCAAAATAGGTTCATACAACCCAATCTGAGTCGCTAAATACATGATACAAAATTTAAATACAATTAAATTTAATTTACACAATTATTAATTGTCGTGCAGAATACGACAAAACACAAGCTGAGAGTTTTAATACGAATATTGTCTCGTAGACAATATCCAAACTCAAATGGAGTCCTCATTACAATTATTATCACACTATTTTATAGAATAGTGAGGACTACTATAGCCACCATCTTGGACTATCACTCCATTCCCCGACTAGTCCCACCTATATTTTTATTTCTTGAAGAGAACAATGAAAGAAAAGGGTGAGCTCAACTAGCACAGTAAAGAATATTATGATTAAGATAATGTAGAATAAATTATCCTTAGCCTTCAACAGTGTAAAAACTGATAGAATACAATAGACAACAAGTTTAACTGCAGCGGAATAAGCAATCCATTAGAAGAGTCAAGTAGAGCATGATGTCTACTATCTTCTATATTATTTAAAAGTTCATCATCAATATTTTATCTTTATAACACATCTCTATAAATAATCCACATCACCAAATTATCCATGTACTACGGGCCAAGGATATTCGTTAATATCACATCCACGAATTATCCATGCACTACGGGCCAAGGATATTCGTTATTATCACCAGTGGTCATGATCATGCCAAACAACTGTTCATCAATGCACTACGGGCCAAGGAGGACTTTCACCACATCATTTGTATGTAACATTACAGGTCATGATTATATCGATACATAATTTCTAGTCATAATCATACCAATCAATAGTTCATCTATGCACTACGGGTCAAAAGATGACTTTCACCACAATATAAGCATGAAGATGATGACAATGATATAAGAATTCAATCAAGTAAGATCAAGGATAAATATTAAAGATTTATAATTTAATTTATCCAGAGTTTAAGAATGTCCAAATTGTCAACATGATAACTATTTTGTAGAGTAAAATTCAAGAATAATATCCATGTAACAAAAATAATTTGGACAGAAAAGGAATCAATTTTTGTCGTGAATAGTATCATGTGAATAGTGCTTTGTGAATAGTACCGTATGAATAGTACCGTATGTATGAATAGTACCGTATGTATGAATAGTGACGTATGTATGAATAGTGACCATGAATAGTACTCCGACATGAAAAGATTAAAATTTAATAAGAAAGTTCAGAAAAATATTTTCGTGAAACGATATTAGATTGAGCGAAAAATTCAAAGATATTCTACTAATTTCAAGGAGTATAGAAGCAATACTTATCTAAATAAGTGTAGATTTAGAAATATGAAACGAAATAATATTACTTACATACTGCAGATTATGGAAGAAAATATTATTCCTTACGAATATTGAATGAAAATAATATCCCTTACGAATATTGAATGAAAATAATATTCCTTAAGAATATTGAACGAAGACAATATCCCTTACGAATATTGAACGAAAATAATATTCCTTACGAATATTGAACGAGAATAATATTCCTTACGAATATGAAAAATAATATCTCTTACGAATATGAAATAAATAATACCCCTTACCTTAAAAAGAGAGTAATTCTGACTGGTATAGCGAGAATATTCTTGAAGAAAACTTGCACTGTTTTCTACACTCAAAGTATCCTTGTGCTCAAAAGAAATACGCTCAATATTATAGAAGAAGAATTCTCTGATTCTGATGTGATTTTTATTTCTAAACTCGGCATCCTATTTATAGGAGAATGACATGATACTATTTAAGAAAAATAATCACGGACGCACAGTAACTTTCAAACGAATTCACGGGCGTTCGGCGTGATTTTTCTAATTTTTACTATACAATACTATGCAACACTATACAGTACTATGCAATATAAAACAAAAACTTAGATAACTTTCTACCGACGATTTTGAAAAATGAGTAAGTGGGGGGTCCATGTAATAAGCCAAATTTATAATAAATACTTCATGACAAACCCCTTTATTTATTACAAATCACTTGACTAAACACATTTTTAATCTTTCAACAATTATTCATCAATAATATTATAACTCACAATATTAACAACCAGATCATTCTCAGGAAAGAGAGGACTTTTCGATAAGGACTTCGATTCTTATTGACGCGTAATTAGATGACCTAACCCCTTTCCTCGACAGAACTTTTTAGACATTGTCAATAATGCAAATAATAATATGAATAACTATGTCGTCTCAATTATTGATTTAATAATATAAAATATTGTGTAGATGATAATGTGATAATAATTGAATCAATAATATGAGATACTATGCAGCAATTACTGTGGCAATAATTGAATAAAACTGAGTAACTTCTTAAGTAAGCATCAATAATCAAAGATACTGTACAATACTGTGTGCTACTGTTCAACCACGCGTATTACTGTACTTTTATCACCGGGTGTTTCAACAGTTAACGGTAAAAGTTTTGTCGTTATTTTTATAAAAATATTATTTCTGTCCCTTTCTAAACGTAACAGTAATTCTGTTGTGGGGTCCACCAATGATTGTGCCGTCGTATGAATATTCCCTGATAAAACGAATATTTTCCGACCAAAAGAATATTTTATGACAATTTACTTACTTTACAAAATTTGTAAATATTACCCACAACTATAATATTATATCAAATCACGCCTTATTATTCGAATTAACAATTAGAGGAATTTAATCTTTATTCATAAAAAGGTGGGGTCTTACAGCTTCCCCTTCTTATGAAATTTTATCCTCGAAATTGGTGTACGTACCTGGTATGTCGAAGAGGTGAGGATACCTTGTTTTCATTTCAGATTCTAACTCCCAAGTTATTTCCTCAATATCATGGTTTCTTTATAAAACTTTGACTTGAGGTATAACCTTTGAGCGTAGAATATGTTCCTTCTTATCCAAGATTTTAACAAGTACCTCTTCATACGTTAAATCTTTCGCTATCTCGACTGGTTCTAATTCAATAATTTAGTTTGACTCTTCCACATATTTACGTAACATAGATATGTGAAAAACGTTATGAACACGAGACATACTTGGCGGTAAGGCGAGTCTATAGGCCACAGTTCCTACTTGATCAAGGATTTCAAATAGACCAATAAATCGAAGGTTGAGATTTTCTCTCTTCATCGACTCTTACTTCTGGAATAACATATTCTTGTACTTTCTTCTTCATATTCATCAGCTCCGGGTCTATAGCTTGAGCGGCTTTAACTTTATCGATTAAAGTCGGTTCTACTCGTATATTTGACATCATCACGTGGGTCCTTGGAGTCTTTAACTCTATTTTCATCCTTTATAAATCATACAAAATGTGTCTTTGTGTTAACAACGTCGCACTCGTAACTGTATACGATCTTTTACTCAACGCGTCAGCTGCCACGTTCACTTTTTCAGAATGGTATTGAATGGTATGATCGTAATCTTTCAACAGCTCGAGCCAACGTCTTTGGTGCATGAAACGTTCGTTTTGGTTGAAGAAATATTTGAGGCTTTTAGAAATGGGTTTTGTACTGGGTTCAAGGATAATAAAAAATTCAATTCACACTCTGGGGGTAAGCTAGGAAGGTCTTCGGGGAATACGTCAGGAAAATTTATTAATAATAGAAATATCATTCAAATCTGACGTATTTTTGTTTAAATTCGTGACATGGGTTAAGAAAGCTTGATATCTAATTTTTAATAAACGAATGGCTTTATGGATTGATATGACAGTGATTGACTTTAGTGGTTTGGTTGCTTGAATTCGCATAATAGGTTGGTTAGGAATATGAAAGCTAACAACCTTACAAAAAAAATCAATTTTAGCATGATGAGAAGTTAACCAGTCGATTCCTAAAATCACATCAAATGCAAGTATTTTCAAAGAGATGAGATCAACAGGTAATGTGAAAGTATAAATTTGAATCAAACAAGATTTATAAATAGTGGATGTAATGAAGGTTTCTCCTAATAGAGTCTCAACAGATAAGTCAAAGTCTAATTTCTCAGGAGTCAAGTTCAAACGTTGAGCATAAGCAGGTGAAATAAAAGAATGGGTAGAACTGATATCAATAAGGTATAGACTTTTCAAGAATTTGTGATTAGCTTACCCGTGATAACTTCGTTCGGGTTCCTCGCTTTTTGGGAAGTCACGAAAAACGCTCTCCCTTAAACTATCGACTTTGACTTGTCTGGGACAGCCTTAGGTGTCGCCATCCCAACTGGACTTGACTTTGTTGCATGACAAAATCGAGCTAAATGACCTTCCTTTCCACAATTGAAACACACTTTCGGTTGCTGCGTACAGTTTGGACGGATGTGTCCCTCCTGCTCGCATTTGTAGCATACGACCGGTCGTCGTTCTCCTTCCTTGGAAACGGGTGTTGGTGCTGCTGTCGATGTCTTTTCGTCATTGTTGAATCTTCTCTTCATAAAGTTGTTCCCACTTAGTTCACCTTTCCTATTATCTTGGCCATGATTATCACCGAAGTGGTTACCATTTCTGGCATGATAATTTCCTCCACGATGGTTATCATTGTTTCGATGGCCGTTGCCACCCGTATGATTATTATCGTGTTTTTGGTCGTTGTCTTTTGGTTGGGCTGACTCATTATCGCTCTCTAATAACTGAGCCATATTCACAACATCTGAATATAATCAAAGTTTGTGAGAAATGAGGTATTGACGAATTTCGGGCTTCAAACCTCACAAAAACATTCACGGTATACGCTTCTCATTATCTACCAAATGGGATGCAAACCGGGATAACTCTACAAACTTAGCCTTGTATTGCGATACGGTCATATTGTTTTGTTCGAACTTGATAAATTCTACCTCCTTCATGTGATGAATACTCTTTGGAAATTACTTGTCGTTGAACAATTCTTGGAACTTCTCCCAAGACATCTTCAGTGCGGAAAGATGAGTACGTTTTACAGATTCTCACTAGTAATCTGCCTCACCTCGCAACATGAATGTGGCAAAGGGAACCTTTAGCTCCTCGAAGCATCCCAAGACATCAAATATCTTGGTGATCTGCTTAATCCACGTCTCTGTCTTAAGTGGCTCTGGCTTTCCCAAAAACTTTGGTGGTCCCAACTCCTTGAATTGCTTAGTGGTGACCAGCCGTGAGTTTCCATTGATTCCACCTGGATTTTGAACATGAATCTCTCTCGTTTGGTGTTGCATGAATTGCAAAAAGCTCCTAAACATCCAATTGTTCATCATTTGGTCAGTGTTGTTGTTTATATGAGGATTATTGCCTTCCTGATGCACATTATCCTAATTATTGATTGGCGGTGACTCAATGGTCTCATGTGCTCCATTGCTTATCTTAAAAATTTCAGATGCCATTTTCAAACACTACCACAAAACAAGGGTTAATTGACATGCCACATATTATCCCTATATTTTGATCGACCAATTAAATAACAAATAAGCTTAGGTAGGACACACTAGCGAATGTTTTACTCGTCTCTCCCCTCCTAATTCTAGCCTCAGATTTTTGCCAGGGATCATATCCCTAAGCTTTGATACCAACTGTGACGCCCCCAAAATAGGTTCATACAACCTATTCTGAGTCGCCAAATACATGGTACAGAATTTAAATACAAACTTAATTTACACAATTATTAATTGTCGTGCAGAATACGACAAAATATAAGCTGAGAGTTTTAACACGAATTTTGTCTCGTAGACAATATCCAAACTCAAATGGAGTCCTCATTAAAATTATTATCACATTATTTTATAGAATAGTGAGAACTACTATAGCCACCATTTTGGATCATCACTCCATTCCCCGATTAGTCCCAGATATATTCTCATTTCCTGAAGAGAACAATGAAAAAAAAGGATGAGCTCAACTAGCCCAGTAAAGAATATTATAACTAAGATAATGTAGAATAAATTATCATTAGCCTTCAACAGTGTAAAAACTGATAGAATACAATAGACAACAAGTTTAACTGTAGTGAAACAAGCAATCTATCATTAATATTTTATCTCTCTAACACATCTCAATAAATAATCAACATCACTGAATTATCCATGCACTACGAGTCAAGGATATTCGTTAGTATCACATCCACGAATTATCCATGCACTACGGGCCAAGGATATTCGATATTATCACCAGTGGCCATGATCATGCTAAACAACTGTCCATCAATGCACTACGGACCAATGCGAACTTTCACTACATCATTTGTATGTAACATTACAAGTCATAATTATACCGATACATAATTCTTGGTCATAATCATACCAATCAATAGTCTATCTATGCACTGCAGGTCAAAGATGACTTTCACCGCAATATAAGCATGAGGATGATGCCAATGATATAAGAATTCAATCAAGTGAGATCAATGATAAATATTAAAGATTTATAATTTAATTTATCCAGAGTTTAAGAATGTCCAAATTATCAACATGATAACTACTTTGTGGAGTAAAATTCAAGAATAATATTCATGTATCAAAAATAATTTGGACAAAACAGGAATCAATTTTTGTCGTGAATAGTACCCCATAAATAGTAATTCGTGAATAGTACCTCGTGAGTAGTACCGTATGTATGAATAGTGACCATAAATAGTATTCCGACATGAAAAGATTAAAATTTAACAAGAAAGTTCAAAAAAATATTTTCGTGAAATGATACTACATGAAACCCAAAATTCAAGGATATTCTACTAATTTCAAAGAGTATAGAAGCAATACTTATCAAAATAAGTGTAGATTTAGGAATATGAAATGAAATAATATTACTTATATACTACATAGTATGGAAGAAAATTATATTATTTCTTACGAATATTGAATGAAAATAATATCCCTTACGAATATTGAATGAAAATAATATTTCTTACGAATATTGAACGAAGATAATATCCCTTGCGAATATTGAACGAAAATAATATTCCTTACGAATATTGAACGAGAATAATATTCCTTACGAATACGAAAAATAATATCTCTTACGAATATGAAATAACTAATGCCCCTTATCTTAAAAGGAGAGTAATTCTGATTGGTATAGCGGTGATATTCTTGAAGAAAACTTGCACTGTTTTCTATATTTAAAGTATCCTTATGCTCAAAAGAAATACTCTCAATATTATAGAAGAAGATTTCTCTGATTCTGGTGTGATTTTCATTTCTAAACGAAGCATCCTATTTATAGGAGAATGGCATGATACTATTTAAGAAAAATAATCACGGACGCATAAAAACTTTCAGACGAATTCACGGGCGTTCGGCGCGATTTTTTTGATTTTTACTATGCAACACTATGCAATATAAAATAAAAACTGAGATAACTTTCTACCGACGATTTTAAAAAATGAGTAAGTGGGGGTCCATATAATAAGCCAAATTTATAATAAATACTTCATGACAAACTCCTTTATTTATCACAAATCACTTGACTAAACACATTTTTAATCTTTCAACAATTATTCATCATTAATATTATAACTCATAATATTAACAAGCAGATCATTTCTAGGAAAGAGGGGGCTTTTCGATAAAGACTTCTCCTTATTGGCGCGTAATTAAATGACCTAACCCTTTTTCTCAACAGAACTTTTTAGACATTGTCAATAATACAAATAATAATATGAATAACTGTGTCATCTCAATTATTGATTTAATAATATAAAATATTATGCAGATGATACTGTGACAGTAATTGAATCAATAATATGAGATACTATACAGCAATTACTGTGATAATAATTGAATAAAACTGAGTGACTTCTTAAGTAAGCATCAATAATCAAAGATACTGTACAATACCGTGTGTTACTGTGCAACCACGCGTATTACTGTACTTTTATCACTGGGTGTTTTAACACTTAACGGTAAAAGTTTTGCCGTTATTTTTATAAAAAGATTATTTCTGTCACTTTCTAAATTTGACAGTAATTTCGTTGTGGGGTCCACCAATGATTGTGTCGTCGTATGAATATTTCCTGATAAAACGAATATTTTCCGACCAAAAGAATATTTTATGACAACTTGCTTACTTTGCAAAATTTATAAATATTACCCACAACTATAACATTATATCAAATCACACCTTATTATTCGAATTAACAACTAGAGAAATTTAACCTTTATTCACAAAAAGTTGGGGTCTTACACTAATTACATACATGAATTCAATTTAATCAAACTTAAAATAATTATACATTTATAATTATGTATAAAAAACAATCACCCCACTAATTATGAAATAAACTCATAATTAATTTAACATTTTTTGTGTAACGAACCATTATTTCAAATAATTAATATTTGATTTATTCATCTTTTTGAGTAACTCATTTAACTATAACATTGATATTGTATCATTCAATCAAATTTGTTCCTTTCCATAAATTGTTTCAACCAATTTATTTAACTTATACATTTCATCTTTAATTAAATTTTAATTTATTAATCGTGGCACCAATATTCATTTAATTTATATAAATATTGGTGCCTCTTCTCACATTTTTAATTCACATCCATTTGGTATCATATTAAATATTATACAATTATATGTTACATTATAGTAACATAATTCTTATTATCAAGAAAATATCTTTCTTTATTCAATTAACTAAACAATATTTTAATTCACCAATTCCAAATACTGAATTAATTACTTCATTTCATATTAAAATTATATTTGTTTAGGTATAATATTAAATATTAAGACATTTTCTAAATATATTACATTTATTTGTAATATATATATATATATATATATATATATATATATATATATATATATATATAAATAATGAGTTTAATTAACTTCATCATTTTCATTCACACAAAATACATATATTAATTTACTAATTTTATTAAGTGAATTAATCTTTTTACTTATGAAATTTAATTCATAATAAATCTATTTCAATTACTTTCATCACTTGCATATTTAAATTTGTAATTAATTCAAGCTAATCAATTTAATAGTTTAATCAACTATTAACTCTTTTACTCCAAATATATGTATATATTTCATACTTACTCATTAAATTCACCACATAATTTACATAAATATATATCATATATATTTATTTATACATTCAAATTTATTACATCTTACGATAAGAATTATATATATTAAATTCTTATTTTAATATTTTATGAAAATTCGGGTCATCACAAGTTTCTTGATGTAAGCCTTTCTCACTTTAAAGTTTATTATTTATCAATGTTTCCCCGACTCTAGCAACTTCTTTCTCTTGAAGACTATCTCGACGCTTGCATGATGCTCCAACCACATTTAACAACTCAGAAACCTTGTTAAAATACCAAGCAATGTGTTTATGCTTACAAGCAACAGCTACACTAGTTAATTAGAGTTGATGAGCAAAACAATGGGCATAAAATGCAAAAGGATTCTCATCCATGATTAAGGTTTTGAGACCATTAAATTCACCTTGCATGTTATTGGATCCATCGTACCCTTGACCACATATTCTTGATAAACTGAACTATACCAACAATGTTCAACAACACATCCCTTTTTATCCACATAGCGTAAAGCTATGGCCATCTGTTCTTTGATTGAAATATTACTAGACTCGTCAACTAATATTGCAAACACATCATCTCCAATATAACTAATGATAGCAATGGTAGTTTCTAATGTAGCACAATTTATAATATCTTTCTAAATATCATTATTGGTCGATGTCACAATCAATATATGCGTGCAAGTATACACGGTCAACAAGTAATAAAGTGAAAGTAGAGTATCGTTCCCACGAGGAATTAGTAATAAAAATTACCAAATACTAACTCTTAATCAAACTAATTTTATTTAAACAATCAATTTAAGGTTTTGAATTAAATTATTTAATTAAACTAATTCTAATTACCACTAGTTAAAAATCAGATTATGGATATTTAAGATCACAACTTCACTTATTATTTTACTTAAATTAATACACTTCTTATCGATTATGCTCACTATTTTGAATTGTTAATCAAGAACACAAAAATAAATATGATCATCTCTCAATGCATCATACTCAAATCAACTTAAATCCAAAGATGATAGAATTAAGAAGAACACCCTAATTAACTAATTCATTATATCTCTATGTGGATTACAATTAAAGAGGATTTAAAACACAAGTTCTCTAACAGATTACATGCGATGTATAGGTATATCTTTATCATAGGCATAAATTATGAATTCTAACACCATGCAAAAAACACAATCACATGTTATTATGATCACATCTAAATCTATAATCCGTTTCTCAATTTCATATAGATTATCACGATAATTGTTAGCTAGGCAGTTAAGCAATAAGCACAAACCATAATAGACAATTCAAGAATAATCAATAATAATTAACAGAGAAGCATACTAAGGTAAGCTACATAATAAGATCTGTTATAATCTTAAAATAGAATTTAGTTCATGATTGAATCAAAATTCATAATCCACAACTGAATAAACATTGAAAGACAAAAATAAAAGTAGAGAAGAAGATGAAATTTGTTGTCTGCAAATCTGAATCTCTCTCCTGCTCCTGCTTTGAATCTTCAATGATCTCCAAGTTACTTCAATCTCCAAATCTAATCTAAGCTAGGGTTTTTCCTAATCTACTAAAAACTAATTTAATGGAATAAACTCCCCTAATCCTTGTGAATTCCCCTTCTTTTATATCCCTCTTCATGTGTCTTTTAGCCCTCCTTAAAGTCCTTGAACCAATTAGCCAAACAAATCCTTCTCGAACTCAACTTCTGAAACATAGCAAATCAGCCTTTTCTCTTCCCGATAACCACGCCCCGGCGGTCTTTTTGTACTGGAGATGCTCGCCTTGGTGGGTGTACCTTATAACTTGGCCCCGGTGGGCTTTTTACACTAGGGAAACCCGCCCCGACGGTCTTTCTGTTTCAAAAATTACAAAAATGCCACTAAGCTCCATTTTTTATGTTTTTATCCTCTAAAGTCGTTTCCTATAACACAAACACAAACACAAAAACAAGTAAAATGACACTAAAACTACTTGAAGTTAAGAAAGAATTAAGCCTTAAAGATGTCTAAATTGTAGGTATAAAACCCACTCATCAATCACTTGACACCAATTTTAGATTTTTTGGAGCATTTTGCAACACAACATTGTTGATACTTTCATTGTGATCAGCAATAAATTGTAGAAGCTGTAAGAAATTTCATCTATTACTTGAATCCTAATCTTCATCACGACTACAAAAGGATAACCCTTGACGCAAAAGAAATATTATACAATCAAGTGACACATTTAAGCGAATTCGATATTCAAGTCTCGTTTGTTCAAATTGTTTAATAAAAACATTCTGAATGTTTTGCTTTGGTTTCATCAAATCTTGACATTTACTTCAAGCTTGGTTATGAGCACTATTAGGCCCTCCAACATGAATATCAAATCACTCTTTTTTGTTCCATGTTGTGAAGTCGTTAGTACTGAAAGAATCACCACCCGTTTGTTTTCTAGTGTCCGACCTAAATAGATAGCAACATAAGCAAAATGTTGCATCAATAGCTATGCTATACTCCAACTAATTTCCATATTCTTTAAACCAATAAGGATTAAATGTGGCGACTCGAGAATTCGGATAGCCTTGAAATTAGGTTTTTCGATGAGAATATCTAATAAATATAATTTTATTGATATTATTATGTGTTATGCGATTTAGGCTGATTAATAACCTAGTTTACGTGTTAAGTGATTATGAGTGTTAGGAGTTTTTGGGAGAAAATAATTTTTTTTGAGAAAAAAGCAAAAACATTATTCATAAAACTAAACGTACTTTTTTGAGAATTTTGAATTACGTAGTAGCATTTATTTAAGATGGAAAGATGAAATTTGTAATAAAAGTTTTTTAGAGAAAAAGACATAAAAACACTATTCACGCTAAAAATGGAAACTCATTTTTTGACTTTTCGAATTGTGACATAGCGTTTCCTCGGGAAAGGGGAACGATGGCGAAATCAAATTTTCGAAAGTCGATTTTTTGGCTAACCTAGCGGGTTACGAAAATATAACCGAAAAAGTTAAGAAATCTAACTAAAAAAAGAGTAATCAAATTAATTTTGGACTAACCAAGCCTAGGGTTTGAAATGACTTGGTTAGGAATTAAAAGGAGCTTAGCCAGGGTTGAGTCAAAGGTTTGGAAAGGCTAGTTTAGGGTTAAAAGTGGTTTGTCTAGGGTTGAGCCATGGCCTGTGGCTTGAAGCCACCACTATTACAAACTTGGAGCCAAAGTTTTGGGGAGGCTAAAAGACTAAACTACCCTAACATTTGTCATTAGGCATTAAATTCCCCACCAACTAACCATGGTGGTTAGCTTTGGTTAGGTTAACTTAAACTATGGTTAGGTTAACCTAGGGATTAGTTTGTAATATTTGAAAGTGAAGGGGATTGACTATAGAAGACTTAAGTTAGGTGATCAATTTTTAAGAGATGGAAAGTAGGTTTTATATACCCACCCATTTCATCATCTCTTTCGTTTAAATTAATTTCACCAAGTAAATTAGAGAGAGAGAGAAAGGAAGACTCACAAGAGAAAGAAGAGAGGACCACGAATCCAAGGAGGGAGGAAAAGGAAAAGCTAGCAACCTCTGATCAAATAAGAAAGAAGAAGAAGAATAGAACCACAAAGGTAAGCCTCAAATTCTAGAACTCTTCATCTCTTTTGATTTTATTTCTTTGAGTTGATTAGTTGTTGGTGGTTATTGATAATGGAAGATCATGATGGATCTTAAAGATATAAGGATAGATTTTTTGGATATTGGATGTTAACATGTTAGGATTTCATGAAAATCAAGTTTTTAAGCATGCACATCACTTGTTTGATAACCTAGAAGAAATTATTATGTTAAAATATGAAAATTATCTACTCTTTGTGGAAATTTTTAGATGTATATGTCAGTTATGAGTTAACTCAAGATGGTTGGATGGTTTGAAATGAGTTCAAAATGGGATTGGAAGAAATTCTTACAAACTAGTTAAAATTAAAATTGTAAGCCTATGAGTAAAGGATGGAAAAACATTATGTAGATGCCTTTAATCAGACTAATGAAATCGTTAGTTCATAAGATGTATATTAAATTCCGGGAAGAAGGAATTAAGTGTATAGGAGTTATGAAAATGTTCCCATTAGAACAGAGTAAAAAATGTGTTAAAACGAAGTCTTGACAATTTTTTTTAGTAAAAGATGTAAAATGATGAAAAGTTAGTCTCGGGGAGGGGGGAACTTTTGAGCCAATTTTTTAGGATTGTTAGAGACTTTGAAAAATTATTTCGTTCGAAGGGATGCCTAGAGAATGTTACACCGAAGAAAATGACGCAAGACCGAGCTGATTCCGATATCGGACGAGCAAGTTATGATGCATCAAATTAAGCACGTTAAAACTATACGAAGTCAAAAATTTGACAAAGTTTGAAAAAGTGCAGAGGCTTCAGAGCCGTCTGCTCTAGCCATAAGGTAATTTGAGACCGCCAGTGCTAGATTCGCAGATTCAGAGTCGTCCACGTTGGCCATAGGGAAAATTAAGAGCCGGCTGCGCTAGATCCGCAGAAGGTTGGACGACAATCTGGACATCCTTTAGTAAAGTGGACACTCTTTTGTATGAACTTTGATTGAGATGATTCAAGATGATCCGAAAATATAAGAAATAGACCTACAACTTTCATTATTTAAGTTTTGAGATTTAAGGTCGGGAGAAGGGTCTAAAATGGCCATTTGTAGGACTGTTGTGCAGTTGAAGGCAATCAGAGGGCGTCAGACATGCGCGTATACAATGTGTAATGCTTCCGACGATAAAATATATTATTCTAAGTTCTAAAACTTTAACATTATAAAATATAATGATATTTAGCATTAATAAATGATGAATTAGATAAGTGTATAAGCATGCTAAGTATATGCAAAGGTGGCGAATCAGGCATGTGACGTATGAACGTCAAAACGTCGTGGCACGTGTTAATGAACTTAAAAGGTGTTTCAATTCAAATGAAATGAACATGATAATATATGGAGTAGGGTTATAAACTAATAAGGATGTATGATTATGAGGGTTGTAACGTTTATGAATGACACGACGTTTAGAGATGTTTAGAAGACGGTCGCGTTAATTAAACTATAATGCGCGAACAATATGAAATAAGAATTAATATAAACCAAGTTGAGCTTCATTAAGTGACTAATTGGTATGTTCTACATTATTGATATATGTAGGTTATTCGAAGAGCTATGTAGTGTAAGTAGTAAAGGAACATAAAAGACAAGATTCCTAACTTGCTCAATATTTGCATTTGAGTAAGTTTTCCAACTTCATATGATAATTTTCTTATGAAGGTTATTTGATGTATTAAGGTTCAATTATATATATATATATATATATATATATATATGTGTGTGTGTGTGTGTGTGTGTATGTGTGTGTGTGTGTGACACCCCCAAAATAGGTATACAACATCCATTCTGAGTCGCCAAATACATGGTACAAAAAGCAAACTACAACTTCAATAATACAATTATAGTGCAAAATACGACAACACATACTGTGAGTTTAAATATAAATATTGTCTTCTAGACAATATCAACACTCAAATAAGTCCTCATTACAATTATTCAAATACTATTTTACAGAAATAGTGAGGACTGCTAAAACATCTTTCTAGAACTATCACTCCATACCCCGACTAGATCCTGTTATGTTCTCACCTCCTGAGAAGAAAAATGGAACAAAAAGAAAAAGGGTGAACTCAACTAGTCCAGTAAAGAATATTATGACTAAGATAATATACAATAAATTATCATTATTATTCAACAGGGAAAAATCTGATAGAATATAATCGACAACAAGTTTTAGATCAACAACTGCAGCGGAAACAACAAACCATTAGAAGAGTCAAGTAGAGAAAGAATTCTACTATCTTCTAAGATTTAAAAGTCCATCATCAATATTTTATCCCTGTAACATCAATCAATATACATCTTGAATCGAATATTCATCTTTTCACTACAGGCCAAAGATATTCATTTGTAACACCAGTCGGTCATGTTCATCTCAACACCTGTTCATCTTTGCACTACATGCCAAATATATTCATAAGGTAATCATACATCTTTGCACTATAGGCCAAAGATATTCAGTAATATCATCATTCAGGACTAAGGATGATGAAAAATATCTTAAAGAAAACGAATCCAATGAGACAGAAGGACAAATAGTAGGGATTCGTATAACAGTTTATCCAAGATCAATAATACTTTATAATAACCAATTGTGAAGCAGAATTCAAAAATAAAGATCAAAACATGGATACAATCAAAGATAGTAATCATAATAGATATCTTGAACAAAAAGGAAAAATTTTATTTTTCGGTGAATAGTGCCGTATTCGTGAATAGTGACGTATACGTGAATAGTAATGTATACGTGAATAGTAACCCCGACACAAAAAGTTCTAAATTTAATAAAAAGTTCATATCAATATTTCGGAATAATAATTTTGAAGAAAATATCATTTAAGAAGAAGATAATATCCCTTACTCAAAATAACCGTACTTTTAACTGAATATCGGATATGAGGCTGAATGAAACTTGTGCTGAATAGCAACTTTCAAAGTATCTAAATACTCACAAAATACACTTAATAATCTAGAGAGAGAGAGAGAAAACTTATGAATTCTGGTGTGATTTTCAATTCTAACTTAGCCCTCTATTTATAGGAAAATGTTAGCACGCCGAAGCAGACTTAACCTGCAACCTGATGGCTTTACCTGGTACTATTTCCACCTACCACATTTGAATAAAAATCTCAGCACATTTCCTCACCAACCAAGAGTGGGGCCCACCAATTCTAGAATTTTCTACCAAAATGATTAACTCTGAAAATTCAACAATTTCTGAACCAGTCATCTCGTAAAATTCATAAGAAATCATACGTTCATATTTAACGGTTCAAAATTTGTGAACATATACTCAACTTATATATGTATAACATATCCAAAAATTACCACGATCCAACAGTCGGATTAAAAATTATAACTCCCGCAAAATATCTCAAAAACCCTGATTGATTTTTAATACCTCCATTCCGATAAAAATACTGATAAAACACCTCAATATTAACTCCTTCATTTTAACCACAAAATATATCCAACATTTATATTCACATAAAATAAATATTTCTTATCATATGAATCAATAATTAATTATCCATAATTAATATTACAGAATCACATTTATGACAACCAGGCCGTTCCCAGGAAAGAGGGGGCTTTTTCAATAAGGATTTCTCCTTACTAGCGCGCAATTAGATGACCAAATCTCTCCTTAGATAGAACTTTCTAGACATTGTCAATAATGCTAACTAATAATATTATTTAAATAATATAAATTATTGATCTGATAATAAAAAATATTGTGCAACAACAATTATTGAAACAACAATAATATAAAATATCAATGCAGCAATTATTGAATCAATAAAATAAAATATTGAACAGTAACTACTGTAACAATTATTGAGTAGTGCCTTCCTTCGTAAGAATCAATAATTGGTGCAATACCGTGTGCTACTGTATTTTAACCACCAGGTATTCTAACAGTATTAACGGTAACAACTACGCCGTTAATTATAAAAACTCAATTTTTGTCGTTATCTTCATCCAATTGCTTTTCGTTATGGGGCCCACAAATAGCTGCGCCGTCGTACGAATATTCCTCGACAGAAAGAATATTCCACGACCACACGAATATTCACCGACCAAAAATGAATATTTTATAACCACTTGTTTATTTGAAATATTTACGCATTTTACCCATAACTAATCACATTAATCAAATCAACCCTTTCTATTTCAGAATAATAAATAGAGGAAATTTAATTTCATTTATTAATAAGTTGGGGTCTTACAACCTCCCCTCCTTATGAAATTTCGTCCTCAAAATTGACGTACGTACCTGGTGTTTCGAAAAGGTTAGGATATCTCGCTTTCATTTCTGATTCTAACTCCCAAGTCATTTCTTCAATAGCATGGTTTCTCCAGAAAAACTTAACTTGTGGTATAACCTTCGTGCATAGGACATGTTCTTTCCTATCCAATATCTTAACAGGTACCCCCTCGTACGTTAAATCTTCAGCTATCTCGTCTGGTTCTAACGCAATAATATGATTCGGGTCATCCACATATTTACGTAACATCGATACGTGAAAAACGTTATGAACACGCGACATACTTAGCGTTAAGACGAGTCTATAGGCCACAGTTCCTACTCGATCGAGGATTTTAAATAAATCGAAGGCTTGAGCTTTCTTCTCTTCATCGACTCTTACTTCTAGAATAACACATTCTTACACCTTCTTCTTTATATTCATCAGCTCTAGGTCTGTAGCTTAAGCGGCTTTAACGTTATCGATTAAAGTCGATTTTACTCGTATATCATCACGTGGGTCCCTAGAGTCATTAACTCTATCTCTATCATTTATAAATTATATAAAATAGGTCTTTGTGTTCAACAATATCGCACTCATACTTGCGTACAATCTTCTACTCAACGCGTCAGCTACCACGTTCGTTTTTCCAAGATGGTATGGTCAGAACAGGTTCCGAATGAGTCGCCTCTTGAGCTATTGGAAAATCTTCTCGCATTCCTCGCTCCATACGAATTTTGTATCTTTCTGAGTCAGCTAAGTTAACGGAGTAGCGATTCAAAAAAATCCTTCCACGAATCTCCGATAGTAACCAGCTAAGCCCAGAAAGCTACGTACTTTGGTCACCGACTTCGGTTGCTCTTAATTGTGATTCATATCCCAATCTTGGATAGCACGTCACAATGGCACCTATTGTTTTACCACCACACAAATATAGAGTCCCTTACGGAGAGTCTGGCTTTGGTGCATTCCACAAAGGAAGTCACCAGATAGAGGCTCGGGTACCAACTTCTATAGTTGAGTTTTTAACTCCTGAAGTTCAATAGGAGCTATTCAATATGAGATTTTAGAAATGGGTTTTGTATCGGGTTGAAAATCAATACAAAAATTCAATATCACGCTCTGGGTTAGGCCAGAAAATTCTTCAGGAAATATGTTAAGAAATTCACTAACAACAGAAATATCATTCAAATCTGACGTATTTTTGTTCAAGTCCATGACATGGGCTAAGAAAGCTTGACATCCGTTTTTTAATAAACAAATGGCTTTATGGCTTGGTATGACAGCAATTGATTTTAGTGGTTTGGTTGCTTGAATTCGCATAACAGGTTGGTTAGGAATATGAAAACTAACAACCTTACGAAAATAATCAATTTTGGCATGATGAGTAGTTAACCAATCAATTCCTAAAATCACATCAAAAGCAAGTATATTTAAAGAGACAAGATCAACAGGTAATGTGATTGTGCCAACTTGGATTAAGCAAGATTTATAAACTGTAGATGTAATGATAGTTTCTCCTAACGGAGTCTCCACAGATAAGTCAAAGTCTAAGTTCTCCGGAGTCCAGTTTAAACGTTGAGCACAAGCAGGAGAGATAAAAGAATGGGTAGAACCGGTATCTAGTAAGGTATAAACTTCGCAAGAATTTATAATTAACTAACCCGTTATACCTTCGTTCGGGTTCCTCGCGTTTTGGGCAGTCACGACAAACGCTCTTCCAGAAACCGTCGACTTTATTTTCCCCGTATCCGCCTTTGGTGTCACCGTCCCAGCTGGACTTGGTTTCGCTATAGTACAATCTCGAGCGATATGTCCTTCCTTTCTACAATTATAACATACCTTGAACTGTTGTGGACAGTTTGGACTTATATGTCCCTCCTCTCCGCATCTGTAACATCTAACTGGCGGTCGTTCTCCTCCCCTAGTATTTGTTCCTGGTGCTGGTGCTGCTGTCGACGTCTTCTTGTCATCGTTAAATCTTCTCTTCTTGAAATTTTCACTTGACTCACCTCTCCTATTATCATGGCCACGATGACCACCCAAGTGGTTACCACTTTTGTCTGTATTTTTCCCTCCTCGCTGGTTCTCATCGCTCCGATGACTGCTGTCACCAGTATGACCCTGGTTATGGTCCCTCGATTGAACAAACTCATTATCTCGCTCAAATAATTGAGCCCTATTTACAACATCTGAATATAAAGAAAATTTATGAGAGATAAGATATTGCCGAATCTCGGGTTTTAAACCTCTCAGAAACATCCTTGTCATTTGTTCCTCATTCTCGACCAAATGAGGTGCAAACCTGGATAACTCTTCAAACTTCGCCTCGTACTGGGAAACCGTCATATTGTTTTGTTCTAGTCTAATAAACTCTACCTCCTTCATATGACGAATACTTTCACGAAAGTACTTGTCATTAAACAGTTTCTGAAACGTTTCTTAGGACATGTTGAGTGCGTCAGGCTGGGTACGCTTCACAGACTCCCACCAGTAGTCTGCCTCACCGCGGAACATAAAGGTGGCGAATGGAACCTTCTGTTCCTCCGTGCATCCCAAGACATCGAATATCTTGGTAATTTGCTTGACCCACGTTTCTGCCATGATCGGATCCGGCTTTCCCTTAAATTCTGGTGGTCCCAATTCTTTGAACTGCTTGGCTGTGATAAACCGCGCGTTGTTATCATTTCCACCCGTATTCTGCACACGAGTCTCCCTCATCTGATTTTGCATGAACTGCAAAAAACTCCTAAACATTCCATCATTCATCGTTTGCTCGGTAACGTTGTTTACAGGAAGAATATTGCCTTCCTGTTGCACGTTCCCCTGGGTGGTGATCAAAGGTGTCTCCACGGTCTGATTTACTCCATTATTAATGTTCTCAGCTGCCATTCTTAAATACTGCCATAAAAAAAGGGTTAATAGTCATGTCATATATTATCCCTATACTCTGACTGACCAAATAAACACCAAATAAACTTAGTCAGGTCATACTAGCGAAGGAATTTCCCGTCTCTCCCCTCCTAGTTCTTGTCTCATATCTCAGCCAGGGATCATATCCCTATGCTCTGATACCAACTGTGACGCCCCCAAAATAGATATACAACACCCATTCTGAGTCGCCAAATACATGGTACAAAAACTAAACTATAACTTCAATAATACAATTGTCGTGCAAAATACGACAACACATACTGTGAGTTTAAATACAAATATTATCTTCTAGACAATATCCACACTCAAATAAGTCCTCATTATAATTATTCAAACACTATTTTAAAGAAATAGTGAGGACTGCTAAAACATCTTTCTAGAACCATTAATCCATACCCCGACTAGATCCTGCTATGTTCTCACCTCTTGAGAAGAAAAATGGAACAAAAAGGAGAGCTCAACTAGCCCAGTAAAGAATATTATGACTAAGATAATATACAACAAATTATCATTAGCATTCAACAGGGAAAATCTGATAGAATATAATCGACAACAAGTTTTAGATCAACAACTGCAGCGAAAACAACAAACCATTAGAAGAGCCAAGTAGAGAAAGAATTCTACTATCTTCTAAGATTTAAAAGTCCATCATCAATATTTTATCCCTGTAACATCAATCAATATACATCTTGAATCGAATATTCATCTTTGCACTACAGGCCAAAGATATTCATTTGTAACACCAGTCGGTTATGTTCATCTCAACACCTGTTCATCTTTGCACTACAGGCCAAAGATATTCATCAGGTAATCATACATCTTTGCACTACAGGCCAAAGATATTCAGTAATATCATCATTCAGGACTAAGGATGATGAAAAATATCTTAAAAAAAACGAATCCAGTGAGACAGAAGGACAAATAGTAGGGATTCGTATAACAGTTTATCCAAGATCAATAATACTTCATAATAATCAATTGTGAAGCAGAATTCAAAAATAAAGATCAAAACATGGATACAATCAAAGATAGTAACCATAATAGATATCTTGGACAAAAAGGAAAAATTTTATTTTTCGGTAAATAGTGTCGTATTCGTGAATAGTGCCGTATACGTGAATAGTAACGTATACGTGAATAGTAACCCCGACACAAAAAGTTTTAAATTTGATAAAAAGTTCATATCAATATTTCGGCATAATGATATTGAAGAAGATATCATTTAAGAAGAAGATAATATCCCTTACCTCAAAATAACCGTACTTCTGACTGAATATCGGATATGAGGCTGAATGAAACTTGTTCTGAATAACAACTTTCAAAGTATCTAAATACTCACAAAATACACTCAATAATCTAGAGAGAGAGAGAAAACTTATGAATTCTGGTGTGATTTTCAATTCTAACTTAGCCCTCTATTTATAGAAAAATGTTAGCACACAGAAGCAGACTTAACCTGCAACCTGATGGCTTTACCTGCTACTATTCCCACTTACCATATTTGAATAAAAATCTCAGCACATTTCTTCACCAACCAAGAGTGGGGCCCACCAATTCTAGAATTTTCTACCAAAATGATTAACTCTGAAAATTCAATAATTTCTGAACCAGTCATCTCGCAAAATTCATAATAAATCATACGTTCATTTTTAACGGTTCAAAATTTGTGAACATATACTCAACTTATATATATATATATATATATATATATATATATATATATATAACATATCCAAAAATTACCACGATCCAACGGTCGGATTAAATATTATAACCCCCGCAAAATATCTCAAAGACCCTGATTGATTTTTAATACCTCCATTCCGACAAAAATACTGATAAAACACCTCAACATTAACTCCTTCATTTTTAACCAGAAAATATATCCAACATTTATATTCACATAAAATAAATATTTCCTTATCATATGAATCAATAATTAATTATCCATAATTAATATTACAGAATCACATTTATGACAACCAGGCCGTTCCAAGGAAAGAGGGGGCTTTCCAATAAGGATTTCTCCTTACTAGCGCGTAATTAGATGACCAAACCTCTCATTAGACAGAACTTTCTAGACATTGCCAATAATGCTATCTAATAATATTATTTAAATAATATGAATTATTGATCTGATAAAGGAAAATACTGTGCAGCAACAATTATTGAAACAACAATAATATAAAATATCAATGCAGCAATTATTGAATCAATAAAATAAAATATTAAATAGTAACTACTGTAACAATTATTGAGTAGTGCCTTCCTTCGTAAGAATCAATAATTGGTGCAATACCGTGTGCTACTGTATTTTAACCACCAGGTATTCCAACAGTATTAACGGTAACAACTACGCCGTTAATTATAAAAACTCAATTTTTATCGTTATCTTCATCCAATCGCTTTCCGTTATGGGGCCCACAAATAGCTGCGCCGTCGTACGAATATTCCTCGACAGAAAGAATATTCCACGACCACACGAATATTCACCGACCAAAAATGAATATTTTATAACCACTTGCTTATTTGAAATATTTGCGCATTTTATCCATAACTAACCACATTAATCAAATCAACCCTTTCTATTTCAGAATAATAAATAGAGAAAATTTAATTTCATTTATTAATAAGTTGGGGTCTTACATATATATGCACACACACACACACACACACACACACACACACACACACACACACACACACACACACACACACACATATATATATATATATATATATATATATATATATATATATATATATAGTGTTGATGCTAAATGTGTGCAATTTCTTTAATAATTGTAGTAGATGTTCAAGCTATGCTAAGTTATAGAGCTATGTATGTTTGATGTTTGAATTTCATTAGTGACATGAGATTCATTAGATGAGATGAGATGAGATGAATTATTCTATTCAGAAATCTTATTGATGTAGATGTGAATTATAATAATTCTTGAATTGTGATGAAGTGTTGATGCCAAATCTAATAATTTGGGCAATTAATAGTATAGTTTGCACTCTGTGCAACAATGGATTTATGTAGATAGATATGGATATGATTACACCCCGTGCAATGATATGATGGCGATTATAAGAAATAAAGTGCTAGACCAATATCCACACTTAGGTGCAATCCAAAGAAATGTTCTAAAAATTGGATTGTAAGATGCTAAGTTCTAAACAGCAAGAACTATGATGAGAAATATGTCGATTTTAATTGTTTTGAAATATGGTGATGGTTAGGATGATGTTAGAAATGTTTTTTGATAAGGAATCTAAATTATTCCTTATTATTTTTATGACTTCACAATTATTGTTTCAATTGTTGAAGATTTCAGTTAGATGTTATTCTAATCCTATGGTGTTGTTTATTCAACCGTTTATACTTTCTTGGCAATTGAATGCTCACCATTGCTAAATACAAATATTTTTCAACTAAGCCAAAGCTGATCGAAGGATTCAGTAAAGTCAGAAGATGAAGAATTAATGCTTGAAGATGCTTTGTATTATTCCCTCAACTCTTTGTTGGAAGGTGGAGCTGCATAAGAGGGTATAATACCCAGAAGAAATCCATTGCTGAGAAAGGAGAGCTGTTGGATTATAAAGGCTCGGCTAGCTCGAGCTCTGTCCAGCGGAATGAGTTCGCAGAGAATGGCTTAAGCAGAGCCATGAAGGGTTTGTGGGCAAGCGATGTTCAGGTCCCAAAACTTCGAGTCCATGGTCGTTCTCAGGTTGGCCATTTTTGGCCAATTTATAGCACCAGTTAGAAGAAATTTTTTTGAGCAAGAGAGATTGGAGACAGAAAGCCCCCAACTCTTTGTTGAAAGATGGAGCTGTGTCGACGTCGGGGGACTCGCTTTCCTGGATTTTTTATTTCTTACCCTTCGTATTTTGCTAGGTTGATGATTTATTTAAAGGATGAGATTTTAGGAAATGACCAACATATATACATGTCGACGATTTTGAAAAGGTTTATTTTACGCGATTGGACCAAATTAGACAAAGTCTTCAGGTGGTATGAGTTCAAAAGGATGTACCAATTCATCCGGATTTTGAAAAGGTTTTTTGTAATATGGCCCAATATGTAACTCCATAGAATTGGTTTGGAACCCGAGATTCATAGAGTCTAGGGGCTTGCTTAAGTGAGGGGAATGTGTTAGACACCCCCCGACTTCCTTGAAAAGACGCTTACCGCACATTTTTCATTCCCTAAACATGAAATGTGTGTGTGTGTGTGTGTGTGTGTGTGTGTGACTTTAGTTTTGAAAAGGTTCTTGAGTGCTTTATTTTGAAAGTAGTGTTGTGCCTCTTTAAACCTATATACAAATTTGAAGAAAAGTTTATTTTTAACAAAGCATATAAAAGTGATATTTTGAAAAGATGGCTTTCAAACCCTTTTGCCAAATAGGAATCGAGGCCCTTTGGTACTACCAATTTAACTTGGCTTAAGCCTTATTATCCTAGAAGTTGCTTTATTTGGTTTTAATATAGATGCGAGGAATATTTGATGACGAAATGGAAACTAAGAACCACAAGGGTCGGGTTCCTTGTGGGCATGAAAGCCATCGAAGCAAGCCCGAGCACCTACAACCACGATTTCACTATTATGGAGCCTTAAATTCGGATACCGTTTTAAGGCCCAAGGTTACATGTACAATGGATAACCAGCTGATAATACAGCTGAAATAAGTCCATTATGAGAACCGAGTTTAGGTCCATTGATTGAATCCTTGCCCCCGTGGTTCATAAACTCACATGATATTATGCCAAAGCTTGCGCGAAATAGATATTAAAACACTATATATATATATATATATATATATATATATATATATATATATATATATATATGCTTCTTAACCTCGCTAACGATTGATTTCTCTATTAAATCATCGCACACGATTAGTTAGGTTTCCCGCTCCTCTAGATATGGATCTAGGGTCGCGTGGGATGACCAAAATATGTACAAAACTTGAAAATAAACTAGATCTACCTAGATCTAAGCCTATCTAGCTAATGGTTCAAGCTATGAAGCTTTTGAACCTGTTAAATGCTAGATCAGGTTAGATCTATGATAGATCTAGTCAAAACACTGCAAATACCAACTATATAAGCAAAATAATCGGTAAAAGTTAGATTTATATACAAATAAGTAATATATATATATATATATATATATATATATATATATATATATTAAAACTGTAAATGAACCAGGATCTAAGATCTTACGTATTTGCATGAGATCTTCACAAATGAGGGTTAATTGCTTCCCAAACTTGTTTTCAACCGGTAGAAAGTCGCTAGAACAAGGTTTATATGTATAGAAGTGTATGAAACTGAGATTTACAGTGTTTGAGATGAATATTTAAGCTTTTTATCTCTAGCTCTTGGATTTCTCTCTAAATTTTCTGAAATTCAAAAATCTCCCTTACAAATAAGCTAGGGGTGCTGTTTTATAGACCCCGAGCCAGCCGCAAGTACACTTGCGGCAGCCGCAACTAGGCCCAGTGGGTCTCGATACCTCGAAGTTCGTTCCCTCGATCGCTGTGTTGTCAACTAAAACGTCCGTATCTTGCAATCCAGGAATCGTTGGGTCATGTGTCATACCATTCCGGAAAGCTCATTCCGAGTGCTACGCAATGACATTGGGCTTGACCATTTCGTGATCCGGAAAGATGAGTCCATGACCAGAATAACATCTTCAAGTATCCGAAGGTAGTCCGTGGGTTTGTCTTGCTTAGTTTGCAACTTGGGATTGCTACGGTGGCTCTTTGTGACCCTATCCTCAGCCAGACGATTGTTGTTTATGTTGTGTTGGCAAAATTACATCTTTTCCCTCCTGGGATTGTCTCCGGGGTTGAAGTGGTTGTTGATGTCTTCCCTCGTGGTTGTCTCCGGGTTTGAAGTTGTGATGGTCTTTCAAAGATTTACAGAAAAATTGAAAGGTACAAGGATACAGCTCAACCTCTGTTGCTACATCTACTGTCATCAGTCGTCACCATTAGACTTTTACTCATACAGGAACTGTATCGTTTGTTCTGAATAGAAGATATTCTCCTTTTACTATAATGTAGGTTAATTACTGACCTTTTGCAGTTTATTTTTTTATCTGCAGTACCACTTATATGTTTCGGTTTGCAGCATTATATGATTTTTATCACGTTGATCATTGTACCTGTCATAGGTGGAACTGATGTGAGGATGAGTTCATAAATCATAATGTTTCGTTTCTTGTGCAACTTAGATAAGAGATGTTGATTCAATATATATTAAAATCTCTATTTTCTAATGATGATAGAAGGATTTAGCGACTGTCATTTCAACAATGATGTTAGTGTTTGGCTGTCATTTCAACAATGATGTTAGTGTTTGGCGTTACCACAATACTGCACTCATACTTTGGTACCCGACTTCCACTGGTCCAAGGGAGCTCATTTGTGTATTTAGCTCTGGCTTTGGTTATTATGAATTCTCAGTAGTACCAAAATCTAACAGAACATGTAAGTGATGTTACATATTTAGCTGCACGTAGCATTTTTAATATTGTAGTTTGATATACATGTACTCTTTAAAATGTATGAAGAAAACTACATTTGTTATAAACATATATGCCACAGTATTGATACATGATATATGTGGAAAAGCCAAGTGTTTGCAATAAGCTAACTTAAGTTGGTAAATACGAATATAACTTCTTCTTCTGTTTTTAACTTGCACGAATGACTTAAATAAGTGAGAACACTCAATTTAACAAAATATATATTTTTTTACTCTAGGAATAATTGAAAATAATACTAGATGATATTTATATATAGCCATCTTGGATGTAACCTTGTCCTTGAATTTAGGCACTAATATACGTGCATGTAACCTCATACATGAGACTAGGCTTCTCTAAGACATCGAATAGAAAATCAGTTATGAGAAAGTAAGTCTCTTGGCCGCTGGTAATTAATTTACATAATTCTCATTCATACTTTTTTCTATCAGTGTGGAATAAATACACTTGTACACACGTATAACTTTTTTAGTATTATGTTTTAAATAGTTTCCCTCAAGCTCTCCTTATTTATGGTTTGATTATTATTTGCATCTCTTAGAAATTTATTATGTATGTGTATAAGATAGGTGGAGTCTGACTTATTTAGTCAGAGTCATGTTATCTTGACAGACATGAAAAATTAGCGAGACTATGCCATATGTTAGTGATTTGAGTCCTTCATCTTTATTTTTGTAGTTTTGATGCTCAACCTTCCTAGGGCATAATGATATCTTATACTTATATTTTGTTGCACATTTATGTGTACATGGTTATAAATTTATATACATAGGTACAAAGCTCTAATCTTTTTTCGTTTTAATAATCTTTCTCATTTAATTAAGGCATTCATATTTTCACGCACAAGCAAAATTTTATATTTCCACAAGTTTCTTCACATATAAGTGGGACACATTTACTATTCATGTGAGACAGAGATCTTGTGCAATAACTTTTACTTATGAAATTGTTTCTTAATTTTTTTTCTAGTTTAATCTTTTGTCATATTCTTTTCATTAAAATATTTAAAGTTAACTTTTTGTATTTTTTTTTGGCAGAGTGAAGTTTACAAGACCAACCTTGCAGTGAAGAAAATTATGACAATGATACAAAGTTTTTATAGCTTGTTTTTCTTACCTCTTTACTTGTATTTAAATATCTTAGGTGCTATGGCCTTCGGGACACCTACATTTGTTTTGATTACAAGTCGTGTACGCTTTCTTACTTGATTATTACATATTTAGTTGTGGATTGTACAATTGGTTATTTATATAATATAATATTTTATTTGATGTTGATTACAAATTAATAAATAATTTAAAAAATATTTTTACTTTGCAATGATTTGATTATTTAACAGTAGCATTGTTGAAGAAAATTTTTCTCAGTAAATAAAAAAAATAACAATATGTAATTAGTGAAGGAAATCTAACTTTTCTAAAGTAAACATGTTCTTCACAAATTGTTATTTATGAAGAAACATTTTTACTAATTATTTCAAAATGTTAATTGTGAGGAAATCATCTCCTCGCCAAATAAAATAATCTTTTAAAATATATATTTTGTGAAGAACATATTCTGCACAATATATCATTCACAAAAAATATTTACTCACTAACTTAGTGAATGATACTTTTAGCGAGGAGCTCTAATGCGAGGAATTGCTCGAAGAAAAGTTTTCTTCGCAATAAATCTCTTATGAGTGATACTATTTCTTGTGAAGGATTTATCCTTCATTGCAGACCCTTTTTCTTGTAGTGATATAGAAATAAGAAAGAGTTAATCATTAATGGATTAATAAAAGAGGAAGCGTCTGCGCTAAAACCATTGGTGAGGCTTAATCGGTGCGGTTTGGTCTGTTTTTGGTGCGATTTTGGGGGCGATTTTTCCTTACTTAGCACTTGTCAAGACGTATATATGTAAAACAACGACTTAAAAGAAAAAAAATTCATATAAATTATTTTAGAAATTTCATATATAAATTTTTCAAAATTATATATGAGCGAATATGATCATTATAAACTACATCCAATTCACTAAAACTCTAATTTTTATAAATTAGAAAATATGTGTTCAATTTTAATTTCAAAAAATATAACTCTAACAAAAAAATTAAAATTGGACATTTATTTTGAGATGGAGGAAGTGAAACATTTGACTGTATAAATATATAGTCCAAATAAATAAAAATTTTAAAATGAAAAATGATGCCCTTTGGGAAAAAAAGAGAGGGTGAAACGTACTTATTGGGTTTATCTTAATTTTGGGCAACAATTTACTAGTCGTTGCAAAAAAATTATACAAAATACGCAATGAAAAAAAATTGTTGCCAATGAATGGTGCCCATATTAGGCAACGAAATATAGCAACAAATAACTTTTTGTTGCCAAGAGAAATTACATCGGCAACAAAAAAGTAAATAGGCGAGGGTTTTTTTTCCCGCCAACAAATTGACAACGAAATTTGGCAACGACCTATTAATTTTGTTACGAAAAACGAAAGTCTTCCATAAACTGAAACGAATGACTAATTTCGTTGCTAAACATTCATTTTTGCCAACGACTTTATAAGTCGTTGCCTGAAAAATCATTGCCAAATGTCCATTTTTGTAGTGATTCATAAAGCCACACAAGACTCTTTCAAACAACTTAGTAATTACATAATTAAAGCTTTCTTTTATCATATAGTCTTATATAATAATTATTGAAATATTATCATATTACTCTTAACATCCCACACCATATTTTATACATGAAGAAATTTTATTAAATATCCATATGCTCACACATATATATTTACACATGGCAATTAACTAATTAATCCATCACCTTATTTAATTATTCCATTTATTAATTTAATTAATAAATTATTTATTTCATTGCTTTGCCACACTAAGCATACCTCATAAGTTTAAATAAACTTCATTATCATTTCCACCATATTACTTAATTCAATTTAATTGAATTATCACATCTCTTGTCACAAAATATATATTTATATTCAAATATATATTCGAACATTTTATTAATTAAACTATTAATATTATTCATAAGATTCACGGATATTACCTCCTCCCCTCCTTATAAAACTTTTGTCCTCAGAATTTGTACAAGGTTACACAAACAGATGGGGATAGTCCCTCCTCATCTTAGATTCTAATTCCCACGTAGCCTCCTCGGCGTCGTGGTTTTGCCAAACTACTTTTATAGAAGATATAACTTTACTTCTTAATGTTTGTTCTTTCCGATCTAGTATTTGGACATGAATTTCTTTATACGTCAGATTCTTTTTTACTTGGATGGGCTCATAAGATATCATGTGGTTATAGTCGAGCTTATATGGTCGTAGCACGAAAACGTGAAACTCGTTTTGGATGTGTTCTAGTTCAGGTGGTAAAGCTACCTTGTACGCCACTTTGTACGCCACTTCGCTTCAATACTTCGAATGGTCCTATGAACCTCGGACTCAATTTTTCTTTCTTGCTGAATCTTATCTTTCTCTTCCAGGGAGACACTTTCAAAAACATAAAACTACCGACTTCGAAATCTAGGTTGGGACGGTGCAAATCTGTCGATCTTGGGCTGCTACTAATTTGGCTCTTATGGTTGTCACTATGCCTGCCATTTGTTGAACTAATTATGGTCCCAAAAGCATTCGTTCTCCGAATGTAACAATCCAAGATTTTATTATTTGTAATTTAAAATATTTATTAAATTAAATAAATATTTTATTGATATGATTGTTGTTAGTAAATATTTATGAATCAAATTTATTAGATAATGTTCTAAATTAATCTAATTTATAATTTAGAGAGTTGTAAGATAACACGAGATGTTTTATTATTGTTTTAATTTAATAATTAAAATGGTATGTGAATTTATTAAGTGAAATTATAATGAGATTATAATTTTGTGGTAATTTTGTGGTATTTGTTTAAGTGGAAATTTTGTTTAGTATGTTGTAATTGGTTATTTAACTAATGTTGAATATGGAGGTATAAATATGAGATTATAAACTATAGTGTAAATAATTTATTAAAATAAAAATTAAAGTAGTTTTAAATTGATTTAACCAAACAAGGCTTAAAATATTAAGTCTTTTATTTTTAAAGAGTTTTTGCAAAACAAAGCCTTATGACTTTTGAATTTTTGAATTTTGAATTTTGAATAATACAAATAAAATAAATAATATATATTAATTATGATAACCGATAATTTAATAGGGACAATTAGTAAAACGTCGGTTTTCGACGTTTGAGAGGGTGTGCATTAAGTTGGGTTTAATTTTACGTAAAAAGTATTTGGTCTAAACCTAAGCCTAAGAAGAAAGTTACAGAGAAAAGAAAAGAAGGTTTTCAGAGAGAATTTGAGAGAGATTGAGAGAAAGTTCTGAGTTTTCAAGGAATTCTCAGTGGTTAGCAAGGATTTTCAAAGCAACAAAAGGTATTTTTCCAATAACTTTTATATTTTATATATATATATATATATATATATATATATATATATATATATATATATATATATATATATATATGTTTACGGCATGAAGTTTCAAGCTCTGTCAATTCAAACTATTTGTTTTATTGTTGATATACAACTAATAACTTTTGATTATATGTATTGGTGGTGTTAGAGTTGTATCTAGACAAGGAATTCGGCATGAAGTTTCAAGCTCTGTCAATTCAAACTATTTGTTTTATTGTTGATATACAACTAATAACTTTTGATTATATGTATTGGTGGTGTTAGAGTTGTATCTAGACAAGGAATTGTATGCTAATTTACGTCAAAAAGAAAGAAAAGTAATTACAGTATATATATTTTTCATATGGCTTATGAAAGTACCAAAGTTTGTGGTTAATTTGTATGTTAATATGTAAATTGAGTCTTGATTATGCTAGTCCATTATGAAAGGAAGAGAACGTAGTTTGAATGAAGTCATTTGGACAAGAATTGTGATCACGGTGGTGATTTTTGTGAAGGATGTCAAAAATAGAGTTTTTGTATGAAAACATGAAATTCAAGGAATTAAATTAGTTGAAAGTGTTGTTTAATTGTTTTAAGTTGATGAATATGTGAGAAAACATGTTTGTGTTAGTTCTACACCAATTACATATGTTAAATTTACTGTTTTGTGGGTGAAATTCGTGTTAGTTGGGCTAAAAACGGAACATTGTTACGCTGCGTAGAGTTTCTGTCTGTGCACCAGCGCAGCTGCGCTGGTGTCAAGGCCAGAAACGGCGCAACTGCGCCGGTCCCAAGCCTAAGTATGGCGCAGCTGCGCCATACCCTGATCTGTGACAGTGGCTTCTGCTACTACTGCAGACCTTGGATACCATTATAACTTAGTTTAATGATTCATTAATGTAACAAACATGTAATGAGGAGGTTAAAGCAAAACCGTGTCATGTCATTGATAATTTCAAAGTTGTAAAAGGATTAATAAGTACGAACACGATATGTTATGAATTAGTATACACAATGAATGGTAGATAAATGTTGTGAAGTTAATACTTATGAATTCTGAAATGTATATGGTAAAGTAAGACTTGTAATAAAATAACAAGTTAGCTAGAAGTGAGTGTTAGTTTGAAAAATGGATGTTAATATATCTAATAGATATTGTGATTTTAATACTATGTGTAGGTGAACGTAAGTTGTAATATTATAGCTTACGCTTGAGGCAAGTTTCTAAACATTAGCACTTTACTTTGAGCAAGTTACTTACTTTAAACTTTGATTAAGCAAATTCTTGTATTCTTAATCTTTATTCGAGCAAGCTCTAATTCTAACGTTATTCAAGCAGGTTTTGACTTCTAATCATTTTTGAGTTGTTCTAACTTGTTTATAGTTAAGCAAGTTTTCTTAAGTTCTATTCTTTTATGATAGACGCCTATTCTTGAACTCAAGTCTCTAACTAAGTTGTTCTATTTCATTTAGTTAACGCAAATCGAAATATTATTGTTATTTTGAGCAAGTTTCATTTTAAGCTTGTGATTCCTTAGTACATGTTCTTAACTTAATTCTTTTACCTCAAGATCCTAACCTTAGCTTAATATTGTTCAAGCAAGGTTTATTGTTTTATTCAATACTTATGCTTTTTAGTTGTTTATAAGCATGAGTTTAATATATAGTTAGTTTACTTATGATTATTCATTTTTCCATATTAAACTATTATTGATCACTTGTACTGTTGTTAAGTCTTGTTGATTCAACTAATCCCTTAGTTGATGATTGTGAAACTCTAAATTACCTTGAAAGCTTATCCAAACCAAACTTTCTTTGGTGCGAACTTGTACTCTAAAATTGAGAAGAACAACCCTATTATAGAGGATACGTGATGCGTTTAGATGTTTAATGATGTGATATAATTATTTTATTTCCACACTTGATTGATGTTTAAGGTTAGACAACCTGGGAGGACTTTTTGATTAATGATGTAACCCTTTTAAAAGGAGGATTTCTGATTTAATTTTTTTTATATATATTTGGGTAGTTAGATATGAATGAATGAAAAGTGAACACCAAATCTTGTGGGAATGAAGTACCTGGATTTGGAGGTGTCACAAGTTGGTATCAAAGCTTTAGGTTATTGTGACGCCCCCAAAAATAGGTATACATCACCCATCTTGGGTCGCCAAATACATGGTACAGAATACAAATACAAACTAATTATACAACAGTCATGTAAAATATGACAAAACATATGTTGTGAGTTTTAATACAAATATTGTCATCTAGACAATATCCACACTCAATGGAGTACGTATTACATTTATTGTCACACTATTTAACAGAATAGTGAGGAATACTAAAACTATCCTCTGGTCCATCACTCCGTTCTCCGACTCGTCCCAGCTATATTCTCATTTCCTGAAGAGAACAGTGAAAGAAAGGGTGAGCTCAACTAGCCCAGTAAGAAATATTATGACTAAGATAATGCATAATAAATTATCATTAGTTTTTAACAATGTTAAACTGATAAAATATAATAGACATCAAGTTTAACTGCAACGGAACCAGCAATCCATTAAAAGAGTCAAGTAGAGAATAAAATCTACTATCTTTTATGATTTAAAAGGTTCTTCATCACTTTTATAGTTAGGACTCAGCTTAATAAATAATCCACATCATCCCTGCACTACGGCCAAGGATATTCATTAGTATCACGACCACAAATTATCCATGCACTACGGGCCAAGGATATTCGTGTATTCATCAATGGTCATGATCATGCCAACAACTATCCGTCAATGCACTACGGGCCAATGAGGACTTTTACCACATCATTTGTAACATTACGGTCATGATTATACCGAATAATCCCTGGTCATAATCATACCAAGTCTATTTATGCACTACAGGCCACAGATGACTTTCAACAGAATATAAACATGAGGATGATGACAATGATATAAGAATTCAATAAAACAAGTTCAAGAATTAATTTATCCAGGAATTAATAACATCCAAATTGTCAACATGATACTGCTTTGTGGAGTAAAATTCAAGAATGCTCAGAAGAATATTTCCACGAAAGGATACTGGATGAAGCGCAAATATCAATGATATTCCACTAATTTCATGGAGTATAGAAGCCAAAACTTTAACCAACTGAGTATAATAAAGAATGGAATAACAAAAGAAATCACCAGGCATGCGATAGACCGCACAAACAGGTTATTCCAACAGAATAATAAATAATGGAACCAGGTCCGGCGTAAAATGTACAGACAGGATATTCCAACAGAATAATAAAGACGGAACCAGGTCCGGTGTAAAACGCACAGACATAATATTCCAACAGAATAATAAAGACGGAACCAGGTCCGACGTAAAACGCACAGACAGGATATTCCAACAGAATAATAAAGAATAGAATAACAGAAGAATTTCACCAAGTATAGGGTAGCCCGCGTATACAGGTTATTCCAACAGAATAATAAGAAATGGAATAACAGAAGTTCTCTTCATGAATACAAAATAAATAATACCCCTTACGAGTATAACAAATAATATCCCTTACCTTGAATGGAAGAGTACTAGATATAGGAGTAGTGAAGTAGCAGAACACTTTTCTTCTCTCTCTATAATTTTCTCTCTCTAGAGTTTCAGTGAATTCGTAAGAAATAATGAAGGAATGAGCTTCTATTTATAGATAAATGGACTGCATAATAACTAACTCATGAACGTTCTAGATTGATTTACTTTAATATGACGGTCCATATTTAAAGCAAAATCTTTTAAATAAAATATAATATATTCTATTTATAATCTAATAAAACGAACAACTTTATAAAAGATTTTACTATGCAAATACTATGCATGCACTATGCAAATACTATGCATAATAAAATATAATATATTCTAATTATTGTCTAATAAAACTTATAACTTTATAAAAGTATTCTGTTTTATATAAAAAGATTTTCCTATTAGCCTAATAAAACGAATAACTTTATAAAAGTATTCTGTTTTATATAAAAAGCTTTTCTGTTTTATTACATTAATAATACTAATAAAATAAAACTGAGTGACTTTCACGTAAGCCTCAATATTCAATACCGTATGCTACTATGCAACCACACGTATTACTGTACTTTTACTACCGAGTAGTTCAACAGTATTAACGGTAAAACTTTCGCCGTTATTTTCATAAAATATTTTTGTCGTTTTCTCAATCCGACAATAATTTCGTTGTGGGGTCCACCAATAATTGTGTCGTCGTACGAATATTTCCCGACAAAAATAATATTCCCCGACCAATCGAATATAATACAACAACTTGCATACTTTGTAAAATTTATAAATACTACCCACAACTATAACATTATCTCAAATTCACACCATAATATTTAAAAAAATATTTCGAAAAAATTAAATCTTTATTCATAAAATCTGGGATTTCACAATCTCCCATCCTTATGAAATTTCGCCCTCGAAATTTACGTACGTACCTGGTATGCCGAACAGATGAGGACACTTCGTCAGATTCTAACTCTTGAGGTATAACCTTTGAGTGTTGAATACATTCCAAGATTTTAACAGGTACATCTTCATACGTTAAATTATCCGCTATCTCATTCGGTTCTAAATCAAGAATGTGGTTCGAGTCGTCCACATATTTACGTAACATCAATACGTTAAAAATGTTATGAACACGCGACATACTTGGCGGTAAAACGAGTCTATAAGCCACAGTTCCTACTCGATCGAGGATTTCAAATGGGTCAATTAAATCGAGGGTTGAGATTTCCTCTCTTCATCGATTCTTGCTTCTAGAATAACGCCTTCTTGAACCTTCTTTTTCACATTCATCAGCTCTGAGTATGTAGCTTGAGCGGTTTTAACTTTATCGATTAAAGTCGATTTTAATCGTATATTCGTTATCTTCACGTGGGTCCCTAGAGTCTTTAACTCTATCTTCATCATTTGTAAGTTATACGAAATGGGTATTTGTGTTAACAACATGTCACTCGCATACGATCTTCTACTCAACGCGTCAGCTACCACTTTCGTTCTTCCACGACGATATTGAATGGTATGGTCATAATCTTCAACAGATCGAGCCAACGTCTTTGGCGCATGATACGTTCGCTTTAGTTGAAGAAATATTTAAGGGTTTAAGAAATGGGTTTTGTATTGGGGTGAATACAAAATTCTATTTCACGCTCTGGGGTATGCTACGAAGTCTTCAAAAATACGTTAGGAACTTTATTAATAATAAAAATATCGTTCAAAACTGTGACCTTCATCCAAGACTTGGATAGCACGTCACATTGATACCTATCAACTTGCCATCGTCATTCACGACGTCGCCTACAGAAAGTCTGGCTTCGGTGCATTCCACACAAGAAAGTCAACAACGAAAGGACCGGGGCTCTTTACTTATGGCTTGATATGACAATGATTGACTTTAGTGGGTTGGTTGCTTGAATTCGCATAACAGGTTGGTTAGGAGTATGAAAGCTAACAACCTTACGAAAAGTATGATGAGTAGTTAACCAATCGTTTCCAAAAATCACATCAATGCAAGTATTTTCAAAGAGATAAGATCGACAGGTAACGTGAAAGTGTCAATTTGAATCAAACAAGATTTATAAATAGTGGAGGTAACGAAGGTTTCTCCCAACGGAGTTTCAATAGATAAATCAAAGTCTAACTTCTCCGGAGTTGAATACAAACATTGAACACAACTAGGTGAAATAAAAGAGTGAGTAAAACCGGTATCTAACACGGTATAGAATTCGCTAGAGTTTATGATAAGCTTACTCGTGATAACTTCATTTGGGTTCCTCACTTGTTGGGAAGTCATGACAACCGCTCTCCTTTGAACTACTCAGCTTTAACTTGCCTGGGGTAGCATTTGGTGTCATTACTATCGTTGGAATTGACTTTTCTATAGGGCTTATTCCACCCTCAACTACTTCATCGTACTCCTGATTCATAATCTGAATCATCAATCTTCGATCCATATCGAATTGAGATTGACCGCTCTATACAGGGTAATTCAAAACTTGATGTTGGGTTCTCCCAATTGCTGTCCAAAAAGAGAAATGTATATCATCTATTTTAGCCTTTTTGGATCGGACGTCTCTTTTTACAATGTCAACATGTCGTGCGGCTTTTACCCACACATCCTTTATTCTCACTCGTTCAGTTGTTTCTTCTTTCAGCTGATCCTTGATATTTGAATTCTCAGATTCCAACCTTAATATCTTACACTCTGCCAAAGCGTGATTTTGTTCGAGCATCACATATCGAATAACACAATTTTGAATTGTTGCATCCCTTTGTTCTACGACCGCTTGTCGTTCTTCAACCTGTTCTTCTAACTCACGAATACGATCTTGCAGTTCTACATTTTGATCAAAAATTTCTTCTAATAAATTTTCCTCAGGTTCCTCTTCTTCCTCACTCTCAGCTGCTACCTCTGCGACTAGCTCGGGTGTAACTATTAATTCTTCCCTAACCACATAGATATCTCTAGTTCCTTCTTCGCCTGATATTATATTATCCTGGTTGGTGATTAGAGGTGTCTCCATGGTCTCATTCACTCCATTGTTAATATTTTCAGTTGTCATTTTCAAATACTGCCACAAAATAAGGGTTAAATAACATATCACATATTATCCCTATACTCTGACCGACCAATTAAATACCAAATAAGCTCAGGTAGGTCATACTAGCGAAGGAATTTTCCGTCTCTCCCCTCCTAGTTCTAGTCTCACATCTTAGCCAGGGATCATATCCCTAAGCTCTGATACCAACTTTGACGCCCCCAAAAATAGGTATACATCACCTATCTTGGGTCGCCAGATACATGGTACAGAATACAAATACAAACTAATTATACAAAAGTCGTGTAAAATACGATAAAACATATGTTGTGAGTTTTAAAACAAATATTGTCATCTAGACAATATCCACACTCAATGGAGTACTCATTACATTTATTGTCACACTATTTAACAGAATAGTGAGGACTACTAAAACTATCCTCTGGTCCATCACTCCGTTCCCTGACTCGTCCCAGCTATATTCTCATTTCCTGAAGAGAACAGTGAAAGAAAGGGTGAACTCAACTAGCCCAGTAAGAAATATTATGACTAAGATAATGCAGAATAAATTATCATTAGTCTTCAACAATGTTAAACTGATAAAATACAATAGACATCAAGTTTAACTGCAGCAGAACCAACAATCCATTAAAAGAGTCAAGTAGAGAATAAAATCTACTATCTTTTATGATTTAAAAGGTTCTTCATCACTTTTATAGTTGGGACTCAGCTTTATAAATAATCCACATCATCCCTGCACTACGGCCAAGGATATTCATTAGTATCACGACCACAAATTATCCATGCACTACGAGCCAAGGATATTCGTGTATTCATCAATGGTCATGATCATGCCAACAACTGTCCATCAATGCACTACGGGCCAATGAGGACTTTTACCACATCATTTGTAACATTACGGTCATGATTATACCGAATAATCCCTGGTAATAATCATACCAAGTCCATCTATGCACTACAGGCCACATATGACTTTCAACAGAATATAAACATAAGGATGATGACAATGATATAAGAATTCAATAAAACAAGTTCAAGAATTAATTTATCCAGGAATTAATAACGTCCAAATTGTCAACATGATACTGCTTTGTGGAGTAAAATTCAAGAATGCTCAAAAGAATATTTTCACGAAAGGATACTGGATGAAGCGCAAATATCAAGGATATTCCACTAATTTCATGGAGTATAGAAGCCAAAACTTTAACCAACTGAGTATAATAAAGAATGGAATAACAAAAGAAATCACCAGGCATGCGATAGACCGCACAAGCAGGTTATTCCAACAGAATAATAAATAATGGAACCAGGTCCGGCGTAAAACGCACAGACAAGATATTTCAACAGAATAATAAAGATGGAACCAGGTCCGGCGTAAAACACACAGACAAGATATTCTAACAGAATAATAAAGAATGGAATAACAGAAGAATTTCACCAAGTATAGGGTACTCTGTGTATACATGTTATTCCAACAGAATAATAAGGAATGGAATAACAGAAGTTCTCTTCATGAATACAAAATAAATAATACCCCTTACGAGTACAACAAATAATATCCCTTACCTTAAAAGGAAGAGTACTGAATATAAGAGTAGTGAAGTAGCAGAACACTTTTCTTCTCTCTCTATAATTTTCTCTCTCTATAATTTTCTCTGTCTAGAGTTTCAGTGAATTCGTAAGAAATAATGAAAGAATGAGCTTCTATTTATAGAAAAATGGACCGCATAGTAACCAACTCATGAACGGTCTAGATTGATTTATTTTAATCTGACGGTCCACATTTAAAGCAAAATCTTTTAAATATAATATAATATATTCTATTTATAATCTAATAAAACGAATAACTTTATAAAAGATTTTACTATGCAAACACTATGCAGGCACTATGCAAATACTATGCATAATAAAATATAATATATTCTAATTATTGTCTAATAAAATAGATAACTTTATAAAAGTATTCTGTTTTATATAAAAAGATTTTACTATTAGCCTAATAAAATGAATAACTTTATAAAAGTATTCTGTTTTATATAAAAAACTCTTTTGTTTTATTACATTAATAATACCAATAAGACAAAACTGAGTGACTTATCACGTAAGCCTCAATAATCAATACCGTATGCAACTATGCAACTACACGTATTACTGTACTTTTACTACCGAGTAGTTAAACAGTATTAACGGTAAAACTTCCGCAATTATTTTCATAAAATATTTTTGTCGTTTTTTCAATCCGACAATAATTCCGTTGTGGAGTCCACCAATAATTGTGTCGTTGTACGAATATTCCCCGATAAAAATAATATTTCTCGACCAATCAAATATAATACAACAACTTGCATACTTTACAAAATTTATAAATACTACCCACAACTATAACATTATCTCAAATTCACACCATAATATTTAAAAAAATATTTCGAAAAAATTAAATCTTTATTCATAAAATCTGGGGTTTCACAGTTATGAACCTTAGGTGGGAAAAAAGCCTTAGGAAGTAACCTTTGAAAAGATAGTGGTGATAAACTCTTATCGAGTTTTAAGAAAAAAATAATAAAACATTTATGTGCTTATGTGGTTGTAACTTATGTGCTCGTGAGTGTCGAGTAGTAATCGCAAGTAATTGAAACTTAAAAATTTTGTTGTCAGGATGGTTAATGTAGGAGAATCCAGTCAGGCTAGGGAGGAAGGATCCCAGATGCCTAGAGAGGAGGAGCCTCGAGATATTCAAGTGGTTTGAGAACAAATACTGTCACAAGAAACATCTTCGTTGAGTAAGAGGGTTTACCTGGTGAGGATGATGAGATAGAGACAAACAAGGAAGATGATAAGTAGGTTTTATACCTACTTATCCAGTATCTATTACTTGAATTAGTTGCTTATACTCATGTTTCTTAGTTACATTTCATGCATTTTGTGTTCATTTTGTAGATCTTATTCTTGGGAACGGTGCGAGCGACTATTAGTATGAAAACGCAAGGAAAAGAAATCCGGACATCGTTTGGGCTTTCATGTTCATTTCATGCTCTTGGCTTAGAACTTGGATTATGTTATAGAGCTTCTTCTTAGCTTTTCGAAACATCTTGAATCATTCCAATCGGAGTTCGGATGCAAGAGTTATGACCTTCGTACCAACGGACGTTAAACGTCACTGTTTTGGGTGGCCATTTGTAGAGCTGTCACTTACAACCCAATTTCAGCCTTCATCCGTCCATTATTTCTCAATTATCAAAGAATAAAAGTTGTAGAGCTCGTCGAGAGCTTCGATTTGATAGGTGGCAGGCCCCGTAACTCCTCCCGGATCAAACGTTATGATCGTTTTACCATAGGACACTGCAGCAGAAAACCAGCAACGCGGGCGCGCGAATTTCTAGTGTATTTTAGGCGCGGCTGCGCCATTCCATGGACCAAAAAAGTGCGATCTAAAACTTGAGCACGGGCGCGTCTAACTTCAGGCCATTTCCAGCGCGGCCACGCCACTTCTGATGTTGGCCAGAGCTGACTTTTTCACTAAACAGTAAATTAGAGCGTAACTTGGAAAGGGGTTCAAGGAGGGCATATAATTAGACGTATTTTCATTAAGTAAAGGATACCACCCCTTGGGGGATCAAGGAGCTACTGTTATTTTCTTTCTTCAATTTGAAAAAATAGATTAGTGTAGATTAGTGTAGTTACTTTCTAGAGTGGATTATATTGAAGACTTGAAGCATTTGGAAGGCATTAGAGATTCAATAGTGGATCAAGAAAACAGATTTGCACTCCAATTCCTACTCTTGTTATTTCTTTGATTCCTAATTGTATTGATGATGTTTATTCAATATGTGGATGGTAGGTTTGATTCAACTATGATCTAAACTCTATTCTGAGATTGTAATGGATTCTATGGATTAGTTATTTCTGATATATTTCGTTGTTAGCCTTATTGATTGCTATAGGATTGTCTATTAAGATTCCTGCTTATTTACTTAGTTGATTGGCCATCAATTACTGTGATAATCCATATAGACTCGAGAGACGAAGTGTGGGTTTAGATCTGATCTTATTAGCTTATGATTGTATATTCTACATTGTGATAGGATGTATGATTTGTGCTGAGGATAGACATATACCGAAGTACCATTCATAGTTAATTGAGAACTTGAGCTTAAACCCTAATTATTTGTAAATCACATAGAAATATAGTGGTTTAGGTAATGTGGGTGTTCATGTGTATTCTATCAATTGTGGATTACATGTGATTTGTGTATGGTACATTGAGAGATGACTATACTTTACTTTCATGTTCTTGACTAACAATCTGGTACAATTAGTTTGGCTTAACATGAAATATGTGGATTTGGATGAGTCAATAGATGAAATTGTGATCTCAGGTCTTCTTTATCTAGTCTCACTCTAGGAATAGTTATGTTTATTTAATTTCATAGTTTAAATATAAAATATCAAAGCAATCGTTTAAATAAGACTGAAATGGTTATGGACTAGTGTTTGGTGAACTTTATTAGTTAATTCTCCGTGGGAACGATACTTTACTTACTCTTTATTATTTGTTGACCGTGTATACTTGCACGCATATATTGATCGGTAAAATGACCAACAAGTTTTTGGCACCGTTGCCGGGGAGTTAGCTTAATAAATTTTTTCCATCATTAATTTCAATCAAATTGGTCTTAATTTAAACATTTTTATTTATTTTTATTATCTTCTTATATTTCTCTCTTTTCAGGTACCATGGGTGACTTTGCTTATTAATGGCCTTATGCAAATATGCCTCAACCAAGGAACACAAGAACTGAAGGACTCAATGTATTTTCTACATTGTCAACACAAATTGCAACACTTTCAGAGAGGTTTGATGTTCTTGCAGCCCAACACACTCGAGAGATAGCAGTTACATGTGAATATTGTGCTGGCGAGCATTCGAGTTATCAGTGCAACATCAGGGTTGGACAAGTACAGTTTGGGGGTGATTACTTCAACAACTATGTTTATCCCAATTATCATCAAGGTTGGGGATATCACCCGGATTTTGAATGGAGTTATAACTATCGAGACCAATATTGTGTCCTAAGTCCAACACATCCATCAGATTTCTCATATCCACCTCCATTGCGACAAGATGAAAATTCAAAGTTGAAGGAATTCATGTCAAAAAGCATAGCAGACCATGAAGAGATGATGATGAGTCAGGAGTTATCAAGCCAAAATCTCAACAGACAGATGGAATAACTCATTAACTCCTCAATGAATGGTCCTCAATACATGGATTTTGAAACTAAACAAGATAATTCAAGATTGGATGATTTGTGGTTCAAATTTGTAGCATCAACTGAGGAGAAGATGATTGAGCAAGAAAGGTCAATTCAAAATCTTCAGAATCGGATGGATCAAATGTTCGAAGCCTTGAATAATCGCCCTCCAAACAATTGGTGCTATGATATGGACGATGAAACTGATGGAGAGCCAGAAGTATACATGCCACTGAATGAACTGAAAGGAATGGACATTGAGGAGACAACTGGAGGTATGGAAAATGAAGAACATGAGCTGACTTATATAATACCCCAAGTAACTTCTCAGACAAAGTTAGAAAATTCAATGAACTTTGCACACCCATGTCCTCTTGGTAGTCACATCCAAAGTAAGAAGTTCTATGATTATGAGGCCTCTTACAAACCATGGTAGACCGAGGAAGAGAAAATAGAAGAAGAAAAGGACGTTGTATTTTTCATGCCTAAATGCAAAAATCTATTCACAAATACAACGGGAGAAGCACCTGGCGATGCAATGGAACTGGAGACATTATGTACAGGAAATAAGCTAGGTGGCTTCAATCCTAAGACTCTCATGATGGGGAACCTACCAAAGCACATAGCGGTTCTAATGGATGGAGGGTTCCTAGCTTTTCGTAGAGGAATTGGATAGCGGTTAAGAACAAAGTCCAGCTAACGGACTATAAACCGAGCGCTAGATGGGAGGCACCCCATCCAATCTCTCTCCCTATTTGTTTAATTCTCCATTATCTATAGGTATCATTTTCCTTCCTTCGTGTTTAATTCTTTCTACTTTAATTAGTTTATTATTACTATAGTTAATTAAATTTTTAGTAGTAACTATTGGTTATAATTAAATAAAGTCTAATAGTTCAAGTTGATCCTTTCCAGGGGTAACCAATTGGGCAGTAAAGTTAGAAGTCCAACGATTAGGCCACATCAATTGCAATATGAGAGACGAAGTTCAATCCAATTTCTATAAGCACTCAGGATCAAATAAAAGTTAAAAATACTGAAGCTGCCAAGATACACGGTAGCGCGGTCGTGCCCAACTATAAGCCAAACACGGCGCGACTGCGCCATATCTCAGTCACAGAAATCAAATATTGATCAATTTTTAGAATTTCTGACTCAAGCATTCGGACAGTTAGAAGCCCACACTTAATTTCTAACTATAAAATATCTCAAACTTATCCATCGCCTGATATACCATCGGATCATGAGGAGGCAAACGGAGATGACATTGCCACTTAGGGGGGAGTATTCTTTCACTTTTAATTACAATGAGGGCATTGTTAATTTTAAGTTTGGGGGTATTGGGTAGTAGTGAATAGTTGTTGCATATAGTTAATTGCATGTTAGTAGTTATTAGTTTAATTTTATAGTAAATTTTTTCTTTTTGTTTGCTTAATATCTGTTTAGTTGCATAACATTGCATAATCCCAGGTTTTTAGTTAGTTGAATTCTAATTTGGCCATTGATAATATAGAAAGTTGATAGATTTTTGAACGTGGTTGATAACTTAAGCTTAGTTATAATTTTATACATGACGTGATCTATGTTTGTTGTTTAGATGCTACCGGTTAGCACGTAAGTGTTCATGTTTGCTTGTTGGTAAAAGATTAACTTGTTTGCCTGCTTAGATGAAAACACTGTTTTTAAAGATAGAATTGTGTAGGAAGTGAGCATTGACTATAAAAATACTGAAATTCAAACTTTGGGAACGCATGGGTATGCTTGCTATATTAAAAAAAAGAGAAAAAAAATGAAAAAATTACCGTGGCTAGTCTTGTTTCGGGGCCTTTGTTACTTGAGCAAGTACGCCCGAGGGGATTGTATTTACACCTAGCGCCCTAAGGTCTTTTATGGTCTGGGAGTCATTGGTTGAAAGCTCGCTAAGGGGTAACACTGTTAGCCTAATGGAATGAGGCATTGTGCAGTCATGGAAAAAAGAAAAGAAATCAATAAACACATCGAGAAAGTGCAAAAATCACCCTCGTGAGTAAAAATAAAGCAGAATAAACCCTTTGTTGAACCTTAGCTTGTACTGATGTGTTGGAGTAGTTGTTGTTTCATTTATATGCATAGTTCTTGATTTGAACCTCAGTTTTCTTTCTTAAGCAGTATAGCATGTGAAATCTTCACCTTTGTCAAGCTTATCTGTGAACACAACACACACATACACAACATCTTTATAGCAGGTTAGGATTATCTGATTGTATGTAATTATGCCTGTAGCCTAGTTTGATGCTTTATTCTTGGATCTTGATATTTCTCTGAGGTATATCTTATTGAAATTCTTAACATGGATGGAAATCTGGGGATTCAGTGTCATAGTAGCGTATCTTGCATAACATGTAGATTGCATTATATTGTGTTGCTTGGGGACAAGTAACGGTTTAAGTTTGGAGGTATTTGATAAGTAGATTTTATACCTACTTATCCAGTATCTATTACTTGAATTAGTTGCTTATACTCATGTTTCTTAGTTACTTTTCATGTATTTTGTGTTCATTTTGTAGATCTTATGCTTGGGAACGGTGTGAGCGACTATTGGTATGAAAACACAAGGAAAAAAAATCCGGACATCGTTTGGGCTTTCATGTTCATTTCTTATTCTTGGCTTGGAACTTGGATTATGTTATAGAGCTTCTTCTTAGTTTTCCGAAACATCTTGAATAATTCCAATCGGAGTTCGGATGCAAGAGTTATGACCTTTGTACCAACGGACGTTGAATGTCACTGTTTGGGTGGCCATTTGCAGAGCTGTCACTTCCAACCCAATTTCAGCCTTCATCCGTCCATTATTTCTCAATTATCAAAGAATGAAAGTTGTAGATCTCGTCGAGAGCTTCGATTTGATAGGTGGCAGGCCCCTTAACTCCTTTCGAATAAAAAGTTATGGCTGTTTTATCAGAGGACACTGCAGTAGAAAACCAGCAGCGCGGGCGCGCAAAATTTTTAGTGTATTTTAGGCGCGGCCGCGCCATTCCCTGGACCAAAAAAGTGTGATATGAAACTTGAGTGTGGGCGCGCCTAACTCCAGGCCATTCCCAGCGCAGCCGCGCCACTTCTGATGTTGACCAGAGCTGACTTTTTCACTAAACAGTAAATTAGAGCGTAACTTGGAGAGGGGTTCAAGGAGGGCATATAATTAGACGTATTTTCATTATGTAAAGGATACCACCCCTTGGGGGATCAAGGAGCTACTGTTATTTTCTTTCTTTAATTTGAATAAATAAATTAGTGTAGATTAGTGTAGTTACTTTCTAGAGTGGATTATATTAAAGACTTGAAACATTTGGAAGGCATTAGAGATTCAATAGTGGATCAAGAAAACTGATTTGCACTCCAATTCCTACTCTTGTTTTTTCTTTGATTCCTAATTGTATTGATGATGTTTATTCAATATGTGGATGGTGGGTTTGATTCAACTATGATCTAAACTCTATTCTGAGATTGCAATGGATTCTATGGATTAGTTATTTCTGATATATTTCGTTGTTAGCCTAAATGATTGCTATGGGGTTGTCTATTAAGATTTCTGCTTATTTACTTAGTTGATTGGCCATCAATTACTGTGATAATCTATATGGACTCGAGAGACGAAGTGTGGGTTTAGATCTGATCTTATTAGCTTATGATTGAATATTCTACATTGTGACAGGATGTATGATTTGTGCTTAGGATAGACATATACCGAAGAACCATTCATAGTCAATTGAGAACTTAGGCTTAAACCCTAATTATTTGTAAATCACATAGACATATAGTGGTTTAGGTAATGTGGGTGCTCATGTGTATTCTATCAATTGTGGATTACATGTGATTTGTGTATGGTACATTGAGAGATGGCTATACTTTACTTTCATGTTCTTGACTAACAATTCGGTACAATTAGTTTGGCTTAACATGAAATGTGTGGATTTGGACGAGTCAATAGATGAAATTGTGATCTCAGGTCTTTTTTATGTAGTCTCACTCTAGGAATAGTTAGGTTTATTTAATTTCATAGTTTAAATATAAAATATCAAAGCAATCGTTTAAATAAGACTGAAATGGTTATGGACTAGTGCTTGGTGAACTTTAATAGTTAATTCTCCGTGGGAACGATACTTTACTTACTCTTTATTACTTGTTGACCGTATATACTTGCACGCATATATTGATCGGTAAAATGACCAACAAGTTTTTACAAAAACTTGTTGCCTCCTTTTCAGCTTTAATAAAAGGACTCTAACTCATGCAAACATACATGGGTCAACAAGTAGTATAGAGTAGGAACATTATCGATCCACGGAGAAAGATTTCAAAATTAAATTATTATGCATCAATTGTATCACTACTTTTATATGCTTAAACGAATGCTTACAATTTTAAATTAATCTAAATTCAAACAAGGAATAAAATAATAATATTAGAAAACTAAATCAAATTTAGAAATAATGGGATTCTAACTTCATTTCATATTTCATCTAAATATTACCCTTATGCAAGATTATACATGTATCATGGAAAATTAGCTAAGAGCACAAAAGTAGACATAACCATTTTTCAATGCACTATGCCCTGCTTACATAACCTCCACATACAATAGAAATCATGTAATTATCAATAAAACCAAAATCACTATATTTCTATGTGAAATTACAGCAATATTGAATTAAAGCACAAGCTCTTATAATACTACACACGGTGAAACAGTATATTTCTATCTGGTTCACGAAATATAAAGTTAAACAATTCAGCCTCATACACGCATGCTATCATGATTACAACCATACTCACATGTCATTTTTCAATTCCATACAAGTACATAAAATGAATGGTGATCAAACATTCATGTAATCCAATCAATCATAATAAAAATTGTGACACCCCCAAATTCGAGTTACCTGACCCCCGAGTTTGGTGTTCACTATCCACAATATAATAACATCTAACTACCCATTCATATATAAATAGGATTACATAGGTCATTAACATATATTGTTAATACATAAGTCCCAGGTTTGCTAACCTTAAATTTACAAACATACCCCTTACTTAAACAAAAAGGGTTTACAATACAACATAATAATAATAATGTTCATAACACTATTCCAGCATCTTGCCTTTGCCTTTGTTCTTCTTTGACCCGCTGGCCTATTCGTTCCTAGCTGAAATGTTTTATTTATAGCAAAGGGTGAGCAACTAGTTTGCCCCGCAAGTTAAGACATACAATAAATGTATACTAATCAATAAGAACAGACTATCTATTTTGATAGAATGAAACCAAAGTTCGGTGAACTTTGAAATAGCTGAACAAATTGTTATTCAATAATAAGTCTTCTCGTATTCTAGGCAGCGCAATAATCTGATAATGAAAGAGTACAACGCTTTCAAAGTTTTTACGATATTCTATTGAATAATCAAGAATTAATTCTACGCAATAGCAAAGTGGAATGTTTTCTAGATTTATGCTGAGTGATCACACTAGATCTAGAACTTATTTTCTTGGGTATCTATCAAAGATTTACTTTGATACATACGCAGGCGTATCAGATAACCATAAAAATTAAATCATATCCCTTTGCAAGTACTTAGAGCCGGCCAACTCCTTGTACCCTATATTATGCATAATACTTAACAGCGCGCAATGGTCGAATATACGACCTACAATGTTCCCTTTTTATTTAAAAGGGTTGTTCTTCTCAGTCTCAGAATCAAGATTTTGATTTAACAACGAAATACTGTGATTTCAAATTCTATCTACTTATTGATCTAGCCGAAACAATTGGCATCGATCTATCAATAATAATTGATTTCTCTTCTCGTATTCATCAAATTCTAACAAATGTTTGTCTAGCCAGAATAATTAGCTAAGACATTTCTCAATATAATTTGACAATAAACAGGAATTATCTGTACTGTCAATATTAGTTTCTGCAGATATAAATATCCAACAATAGTAATTCTACGAATATATATTTTCTGAATCAGTAATTCAATTTGAATTTTAATCATGCACTAACTGCGAATAATCAACAATAAATTCTATGGACATGGTATAATTATCAATAATTAACCATTAAAATAATTGAATGAATATAACTCAAGGTTGAGTTAGGAAACTTACCTTTCGCGTTGATTACAGCTACACAATATAATTAACTGCGTTCGTAAGACCTATAATCAACAATGTCGGTCTCACAATTAGCATAATCATTTATAACACGTAACACTGTATTCTACAGTCAAACTTCTCCTAGGCACATTACCACATAGCCACATTAGTGTTTATAACCTATATAAACACTTATCCAGTCTAACTATTTCGGTCTGGTTGGATTTCGGTCCATTCTCGGTGTTTTGGTTACCCTATCCGACAATTAACACATTGATTGTCAATTAAACTTGGTCTCTAAGCTTCAATATTATTTTAGATAAGTCAAATATCGTTTATAATATTTCTCGAAAGCTTTAAGTAATTTATAAATAATTATTATAATTTATAATAATTTTTCAAACACTTAAATCATTTTTAAATGATTTAATTATCAAATAATCTTATCATTATTAATATTTAATAATATCAAAATATTAATATCATACTTGTCAAAATATTAAAGTTATTATGAATAACTTAAAATATTTTTAAATCATCAATATTCTACTTAAATAATTTTTAAAGTAATTAAAATTATTTTTAAATCATCACCATTAATATTTAAATATTAATGAAATTATTGTCCAAATATTAAAAGTCATTAATTATAATTTAAAATATTTTTAAAACATTTTTCTCACTTCTAAATGATTTTTAAATCAATAAAATCATTTTTAATTCATTTATTTAATATCATAAATAAATAATCTAATATCATTAATATTAATTTATTAATGAGAATTCTCCAAAAATATTAAAATTATATTTTATAATTTAAAATATTTTCTAACACTTTATTCTTATTTAAAATGATTTTTAAATCATTAAAATCATTTTTAACTTATTTATTTAATTTAATAATTAAATAAATCTAATATCATTAATATTAAATTATTAATAAAAATGCTCCAAAAATACTAAAAGTCACATTTTATAACTCAAAATATTTTTAAATACATTATTCATATTTAAAATAATTTTTCATAATATTAAATTATTTTTTTCTAATTTATTTAATACACTAATTAAATAAATTAAATACTTTTAATATTTAAATAATTATAAATATTAAAGAAAAATATTCCAATTGGTCAAAAATTATTTTTCATAATTTAAAATAATTTTTAAAACCATTTTTGGTAATTTTTAGAATTTATTTTTATTTTTAAATAATTTTCGAAATATTTAGAAAATTAAAATAATTAAAACCGTCGCTGTAGGCCTTTAGCGACATAAAGCGTCGCTGTTGGTGTTCTTGAACTCAAGAACAGTGACAGCTTCGCTATCAACCTGCCTTGTTTGACCGGCCATGATTCTCGGTGTAATACGTTTCTGGGCTAGCTTAAACTGTGATTGTGTAGACAAAATGTAATACTACTGTGATACCCCCAAATTCCGGTACTTCATTTCCTCAAGATTTGGTGTTCACGTAATCAAAACATTCATTACTAACTACCCAATTAATAAACTTAAATAAATAAAACCTGCCCATACAGGATTAAACTTAAATAAAAATCTCCCAGGTTATCTAACCTTTACAAACATTCATTCATGCGGAAAATAAATTAATATAAACTTCTTTACAATCTTTAAACAAAGTCTAAAAATAATCTGTCTAACTATTACAGGTCTTCAGCATTGCTTAATCTTTCCTTTCCCTTTACTGGTGCTAGGTATATCACCAGTTTCAACCTTAGCTGTAAGAAATTTTACAGGCAAGAGTGAGCAAACAAGACCCACTTGAAATAACAATAAGTAAATCCGTTAACTTTACATCATGTACCAACATTAGGTTTAATAGAACTGAACAATAAATTCTATTACTTTTTAAAAACTTTAATCAATTACTGAGGGTCTAATGACCACGAATCATGTCCACAGTTATAAGTAATTTTTCAACTTAAACTTTAACAGTCATAAGACTATAAGGACTTCACGTACTTAGGGGGATCAACCCTTCGTACAATGTATTGTGCACAATCATTTCAACGCTAAGCGTAACCTCTTATAAAAGAGTTGTTCTTCTCAGTATTTAGAATACAAGTCCGTACCAAAGTGAGTTTGGTTTGGATACATCATGGGGTAATTTAGAATTCAACGGTAATCAACTAAGGGTTAGTTGATTACAAACAACATAACTGTATACTATGGAATAATCATAGTTGAATTGATATTTATAAACTAACATCATGCTTTAGGAATAATTTAATAGCATAATCATGGAATAATCATAACATGCATCCTCATAAACCAATAGATACACGAGCTTAATCAACAATAAATAATCTAACTCTACGAAAGTGTAAAGTTAGCAATTTGTACAATTGAAATGGAATTAAAGCGATAATGTGTTTAACGAATTCAAACTTGCACAATGAAGTTTTGAGTTAGAGAACTTGCATAAGTATAACATAACAGTGAAAAGTAACCTTGCTGAATAATAAAGTAGAAAAGGTTAGGGAACTTGCCTCGCGTGTAGGTTAAACAATTACTATTCACGTTCACCCCAAGTCCTACACATACCATATGCATTGACAATACACATTAGTTACACTAACATTACCTTTATGAATTCCTTTATTACTCTTAGTATAGCTACTAACTAAGTTTAAGTTTAAACAACAGCACATCTTTCATGAACATTACTTTTTAGCTTTATTACAACTACCTAAATGATCATGCCATTGCACCACATGTACATTCACAACTTGATACAACATCCTAATACATGTCCAACATGTTATCATTAAGTTATACTAATACACAAAGGGTTGCACTTGCATTCGTGCATCCCGACGCCCTCCGATTGGCTCCAAATACACTACAGTCCTAAAGATGGCCATTTTGACTACTGTTACAGACCTCAAATAAAAATACTTAAAGCATGAAAGTTGTAGGTCTACTCGTCCTCTTTCCGAATCATCTTGAATTACCTAAATCGGAGTTCGTATGAAAAAGTTATGGCCGTTTTACTACAGGAGGTCAAAACTGCCCAACTAGGCCACTTTTCCGGCGCCGGGGCGCGGAACAGTGGCGCTGGGGCGCGAGCATCAGCGCTGGGGCGCGAGCTACGGCCCATTTTGGCGCTGGGGCGCGAAAATTGGCGCCAGGGCGCGAAAATTGGCGCTGGGGCGTGAATTTTGACGCTGGGGCGCCGAAACTCAGAGAAACCAACCACGAAGAACAGAGCCAAAACTACTGTCTTAATTTCTTAACAACAATTCACCCCAACAACATGTATAAATAATATAACTTACACATAATTGCTATCAATCATCCATATATCCATCACCAATCATTAATTATCAATACCAAAAACTAATTCTTTGAAACACTGTGTTTTAAAGTAAAAATCCATTGATGAAATATAAATTACAGTGAACGAAAATTTCCACTGTTATCAACAAATTTTGATTCCTTTGAAATACAACTATACCAACATAACAAATTAACATGTATAGTTCAATTCCTCAGTTAGCATACAATTTATAGAATCACATACAAATACTAAATTAACACAACTTAAACCATAATTTTAGAAAATTAAATACTAGAATAACATATTTTAAAACCCAAAAACTCCATTTTTGATATTTTTCATAAAAATCAACACTGTGATTTTGTTATTCAACCAAAACAGAAATTTCAAAGCATCATAATTATGTTTTTACATCCTCTAACAATTCTAACAATCAATTTATCTATTTAACAACAATTAAAACCTTAACTTCTATTTTAAAATAGCCATATTCATACATATTGTCATATGAACACTCTGTAATATATTTTCTTCCACAAAACACATATATGCATGAACTAATTTCTCTATAATCATATATAAGTTCATAGAACAACCATATAATCAATAATCATGCCAAACCATATACATAACAACAATTTATCTTTTATAAAATTTTCACAGAGACTTTTTGGGAAGAAAAAAAAAACTTTTAGAGCTTACAAAAGAAAAGATGGCCTACCTTGGATTATGAAGAAGATGATACTCTACTCTTTGATTATCAAGCCTTTTCTCCAAAACCTGAAAAACAACTCTCAATTCTCTCAAAATCCTCTCAAACCTTTCTCTGTGTTCTTCTTCTTCTCTATTTTCCTTCTTCTGAACTCTTTTCTCTCTCTAACATACGTACTAAAATATAACGTATATAATTATAATTATAATAATTGTATATTATAAATATAAGATATATAACTGACATCAGTTAAAGGTTTTGAAAATCAAAAGCCATAAGGCTTGTTTGGTTAGTCTAAATAAAATAACTCATTAATCTTTATGCCTTGTTTGGTAAAACTCAATTAGATAATGAGTTATTATGCCATAAGACATGTTTGGTAAAACCACATTAAACTCTTTTAATTTATTTTGGTAACTCCTATATAGCAAGGTTATTAGTCACACCTTTATTAAATTAATAAATCAATTAAACGTTAATCTATTAAATTACTTTAACACATAAACAATTATAATTCTTTTTACAATTATAATTTCATTTAATCAACTAACATTTCAAACTACAATTTCTCATTTAAATATTATTATTTATTTAAAATCATTATAAGCTCTCTAGCTTATTAAATTAAACTCCATTATTATAAAATCTCATAATAATTAATTTATTTAGCTCCTTAATTATTTACTCAACAAATAAGTAATTAAATCACATCAACTCAAATTGCCATATAATTCAATAAATATTTAATATTGCCAATAAATATTTAATATTTAATATTTAATTATTTATTCAACAAATAATTAAATAAACCACATCACTCAAATTGAACAATTATTTATTCAACAATAACATATCCAATAAATATTTATATAAATCAATAAATATTTATAACTTACATTTAAAAAAATATGAAATGTTACAACTACAGCACACAACCAACAACTTGATCATACAACAACAAATTTGCAAGATCTGAAGCCCCAAAGTAGGTGTCAGAAGCTTCTGGGCTTTCTGGGTTTCCCAGAAACCCAGACAGCTTCGACTGTCTACTTTGTGGTTAAATTCTCTTCTAGCTCCGATGGTCGAATCAGTTATGTTATGGTTCAAAGTTATAGTACTAGTGTCAAGGTACATGAGTATAACAACAAGTCAGTTTATCAACAGCAGACCCACAAGATACGACTAGGTCAAACTCTGACAAAAACTTTGTTCATACGTTTTCTGGAAATTCCAGAATTGTAAAAACAGTGCGAATGGTCTACTTTGACCACCTGCCATGATCTATCTGTTGATTTTTTTAGGCGTTATAAAGACCCATATCTATAGTATATTATACAGGCTATAACATGGTCACAACAACATCAACAACATATATCATAACTGACAGATCTGATGCTTGGAAAATCTTGTCAGGCGCTGATTTCAAGTTTCTGGGTTACCCAGATTTTGACTGGTCATGCCCAGTCAATGGGTTTTGACCGTCAATATCTTACAATCTGGACATTGAATGGCTATTATACCACTTCCAGATCCAAGACCTCATGTCAGACTATAGATCCAAAACATAAAACACGAAAAATCAAAAACAGAAAAGGATCTACGGCTACTGACATTTACTTGTCAGGCGACATTTGTGTTCTTGGACAGATTTTGTAAAACTCCTTGTTAAAGCATTTTGATGCTATGAATCTATGTTATATCAACATAGATCATCATATAACATCCTCTAGCACTGATTTAAATACTTAAACAGAAAATTTTTCTTAGCAATAAAAATCAAAAATAAAAGTAGGTTTTATACCTTTCTTGAACAATCTTTGATTCTTGCTCTTCAAATCTGATCTAGGTGATCAAGTGGGTGTTTATGGAATTGATTTTCCTAAGAAATTTAGTATGCTAGAGAGAGAGAGAGTTGGTGAGAGCAAAATAGCAAAATGGCTAATATTTATGGACTTTCTCTCTCCAACATCTCTTATATATTGCTTGTTGTTGCTTTGGATCTGCGATTTTTAGCTGGTGGCTGAGATTTTGTGTCACCAAAGTCAAATTGGTGGTTCACCAACTAAAGGTATTACAATTTTTACAAGTTAGCTTACTAAAATATAAAAAAGGGCATTTTGGTCATTTGAAAAATAAATTTAATGACAAACATGGAATTTGTACAAACCTTTAGGATTTAAGTTTTGGGTTAGGGTTTAGGGTTTGGACCCTTTAGGGTTTAAGGTTTAAACCCTTTTGATTTGCAATTAATTTCCAAAATTTTTGAATTTCGGTCCTCAAAATAGAAAATTAATTTTCCAAAGTTATAATTAGGATTCAATAAATATATTAATATTTCATAATCATAAAATTCAATTTTGCTAATTAGGATTAATATTCCTAATTAAAATTGCTTAAATTAGCAATTAGGGTCAAAATGATCATTAGGGTTTACAACCCACGAATTAGGGTTTTAATTAAAAAAACAATTTTTCTAAATTACAACTAGGGTTTGTAAAATAGAAATTAAGATAACAAAAATATAATTAGGGTTTTCTAATCATATTTAAGTTTAATACACACAATAGGTTTGCCAATTAGGATTAGGGTTTCCTAATTTAGGGTTTAGGATTTTCGAATATAAAATTAGGGTTTTCTGGCGTGCAATTAGGGTTTTTAACCGTACCATTGGTTTTCTAAATCTGAGATTAGAGTTTCTAATCCCTTATTAGAGTTTATTAATTTCAAACCTTATCCAATCAATCATTGATCAAAATCTCTATACAGTACAAACACATACTCATTAATATAATTATTTTAATTATATTTTCTACCGAATTCCTATCCAGAAATTAGGGTTAGGTTTTCTAAAGCTTGTTAAGCACAACTCTACTCTAAATTTATTAGTCAATACCCAAATTGACTTTCTCGAGACTCGTATCACAGATACTCGTCACAAAATTGATAATTAATATTAATATTAATAATAAAAAAAATTTATTCGCAAATTTTTGATTATTCGAAATCTCGGGTTATCACAGAAATTCCAATGATAAATAAACAATCAAGCAATCAGGCCATAAATTTTTAGACTACATATCAAAATCCTTTAGAATCCCATAATGAAATTTAGTTCATTTATGAACCGAAAGCCATTATGGAATTATAGTAACACATTGAAACTAATTAAAGCAATTAAAAGAGAAGATAGAATCGATCAAACCCAATTGCAGTTTATATTCGAAAACGTTGTTCAAATCTCCAGTAATTTCCAGCAAAATGAAATGAAAAATTATTCAATGATTAATTTCTAAAGAAAATGTAGAAAATATTAAGTCTATGCTTCAACCCTTCTTTTGAAATATTGTTCCAAACTTAGAACCCTAGTTTTTTTTCTCAAAAACTGATAAAAAACAATAATAATGATGTCTGGTACCAACCAGAGTAGTTTAGATTCACTCAAACACTTCAAATTTCAAATTTGAAATAAAGTCATATAACAGCTGCAGATAACTCGCGCGGCCGCACGAAGTCCCAATATAGAATGGGCGCGGGCTCGCATGCATACGTTTCTAGCTTCTACAGGCTGATGGCGCGGGCGCGCGTGTTCCAGCTTGTTTAGCCGCGCAGCTTCTGTGTCCTGTATACTTGTGTTCTGCTGCTGTTTCTTGTTGTTCCACATGCTTGTTGCTTGCTCTTCCATCACTGCTTAGTTTCGTATCTCCACTTAGTCTATTTGCCCAGCCTTGATTAGATCCATACCACAATGCCAACGTCGAATCATGTCATCTCCTGCATTTCCATACCAGATGTGACAACCCCAAAATAGGTCCATTCCATCTAACCTATTCTGAGTCGCCAAATACATGGTACAGAAAACAACTACAACTTTATTACAACAATTGTCGTGCAAAATACAACAACACATGATGTGAGTTTGGATACAAATATATACCAAATGTTACTCATATCCCAGCCGTGGACAGCACCTCACAATGACACCTTACATAAAGGTATAGTCAAAAACTGTTTTAGAAATTAGAATCTTTGGGAAGTGCTCAAGAAAACCTTTGTACATGGGAGGCCATGCTTCTAGGTTGTGATAGATATCATATGGCCACCGAATTATCCTTGGTTGACCCAATATACCCCAAAGAAAAACTAGAAGATTACTATCATATTCTTCCCAATGGCGAGTCTTCTCTTGACTTATCATTATCTCCACTGTCTCTAATTGAGAATTATACTTCAAACAAACACCAAGATTATATAGGTAGTGCTTGTAAATATACTCAGCAAGTGGATGAGCACAATCCTATCTTATGATGACACGAGGTTGTATGTCATTAGACATCTTGTATGATAGTGGCAAAACACCCTTCCAACGTTGGGTTCGCTTCACCCTAGATGATTCACCAAATATAACTACTAAATGATGACCACCGTTCTATTCCCCTGTTATCCCCGCTCGACCCAGCTACACTCTTATTACCTGAAAGGAATAATGAAACAGAAGGGTGAGCACAACTAGCCCAGTAAAGGATATCATGACTAAAGATAAATAAGTTATCAATAGCCTTCAACAGAATTAAATCAGAGATTTAGAACATATGGTAGATGATAAAAATTTCAACCATAGTTGCAGCGGAACGAGCAATCCATTAGAAGAGTCAAATAGACTACAAAGTCTATTATCTTCTCCATGTTAAAAATCCACCAACAATATTTTATCTCTGTAACATCAATTAACAATTCTGGTCCACAATCATATAAATAACTCATAATCATAATTGTAGTTCTAAATTCCTCTTCTCATCGAGAACGAATATAATTTTCATCACCTATCTTTACCTGAAACATCAAAGATCATGGTTACACCAAATCACATTTTCTGTTCATAATCATACTAATAACTTCATCTTTGCACTACGACCAAAGATATTCAACAACATGTCATCTTTGCACTACGGGCCAAAGATATTCATCAATAATTCATCTTTGCACTACAGGCCAAAGATATTCAAAAACAGTTCATATTTGCACTACATGCCAAATATATTCATCAACAGTTCATATTTGCACTACAGGCCAAATATATTAATATCTCAAAGAAATATATAATCATTTCAGAATTTATATAAACAATAATTATAACCATGTTGATCATTTCACATTTGCACTTAAGCTAAAGATATTCAATTATAAATTCAATAGTCATGATCATACCAGTCAACAATTCAACTTTGCACTACTGGCCAAAGGAAACCCATAGTCATGATCATACCAAAAATCTACCCATCTTTACACTCAAGTCAAAGAGAAATATCATCATTAGGGTTATAAAAATGTTATATATGATAATAAAATCAATATAATCAACATATAGATTTAATTCAAGAGTAATATTCATAAATCAACTATAATTTGGTCAGAAAAAGAAGCCAATTTTTGTCGTGAATAGTAACTCGTGAATAGTTACTCATGAATAGTAACTCGTGAATAGTAATTCGTGAATAGTAACTCGACATAAAAAAGGTAGAAATTCTACAATAAAATTCATACCAATATTTCGGTATAATGATATTGAAAGAATAATATTTCTTAAGCTTATAAACAATTTATTTTAATTGTTTACACTTTACTAAATAATGTATTTAATCATCCTAAAATGTCAAACTCATAAGATTTCATTACCAATAACCAAAACCCTCATAAAAAATATGCATATACCTCATATAGGATTTTTAAGCCATAAAATCCTATTTTTCAATTTTCTTACTTCACATAACATATTTAATTCATTTACTCATAACTAGTCTATTTTTATAAAAAATACCAAATCAGTTCTAAAAATATTTATTTTCTGGGATTTAGCAGAATATAGTCCCATATTGAACATATATTTTTCTCAGAATTTTTAAAACTCATTTACTATTTTTCATATGGCCAAAACAGCCGAATATTTAGACATTTATCATAAATTGTAATTTTATCCAAAAATTTTGAAATTCACAAAGTACACTGATATTATATAGATATACTTCCAATAAAAATTTCATCAATTTTGGAGTTAACCACAAGGAGTTATAAGCGGTTACTTTTAAAATAGTCTTTTCCCGTAAAATTCATAACTCTTAATATATACATCCAAAAATTACCATTTTTGGACACAATCAATAAAACTCATCAAAATATCATTTTAAATTTTTCCAGAATTTTCTGAAGGTCAGAAGAATTACGAACTGAAAAACATAATAACCCTTAAAATCCCTTACTATCCTTTACCTCAAAAGAGCAGCACTTCTGACTGGATATCGGATATGACGCTGAAGGAAACTTGCACTGATGAATAGCAACTCACCAAGTATCTAAATACTCAAAAAATACACTCGATAATCTAGAGAGAAAAAGAGAGAAAACTTATGAATTCTGGTGTGATTTTCAATTCTAACTTAGCCCTCTATTTATAGGAAAATGTTAGCACGCCGAAGCAGACTTAACCTGCAACCTGATGGCTTTACCTGCTACTATTCTCACCCACCACATTTGAATAAAAATCTCAGTACATTTCTTCACCAACCAAGAGTGGGGCCCACCAATTGTAGAATTTTCCACCAAAATGATTAACTCCGAAAATTCAACAATTTTTGAACCAGTCATCTCGTAAAATTCATAACAAATCATACGTTCATTTTTAACGGTTCAAACATATACTCAACTTATATATGTATAACATATCCAAAAATTACCACGATCCAACGGTAGGATTAAAAATTATAACCCCCGCAAAATATCTCAAAAACCCTAATTTGATTTTCAATACCTCCGTTCCGATAAAAATACAGATAAAATACCTCAACATTAACTCCTTCATTTTTAACCACAAAAATATATCCCTCATTTATATCCACATAAAATAAATATTTCTTTATCATATGAATTAATAATTAATTATTCACAAATAATATTACATAATCACATTTATGACAACCAGGCCGTTCCTAGGAAAGAGGGAGCTTTCTAATAAGGATTTCTCCTTACTAGCGCGCAATTAGATGACCAAACCTCTCCTTAGATAGAACTTTCTAGACATTGCCAATAATGCTATCTAATAATATTATTTAAATAATATAAATTATTGATATGATAATGGAAAATACTGTGCAATTCGTGTGCTACTGTGCAATCACGCGTATTACTGTATTTTAACCACCGGGTATTCTAACAGTGTTAACGATAACAACTACGTCGTTATTTATAAAAACTTAATTTTTGTCGTTATCTTCATCCAATCGTTTTTCGTTATGGGGCCCACAAATAGCTACGCCGTCGTATGAATATTTCCCGACAGAAAGAATATTCCACGACCACACGAATATTCACCGACCAAAAATGAATATTTTATAACCACTTGTGTATTTAAAAAAAATTCATATATCACCCTTAACTTTAATATTTATCAATTTAACCATTTACTGAATAGTAATTATAAGAAAAATTGAATACTTTTATTTCATAAAATTAGGGGTCTTACACCAGAGGGATTCTAATTACAAGTAATGCAAAATTAACACAAAATGCACTAAAAACACACTAAAATGTACTTGAGATGAGCATAATTCTCGTGAATTGATATCCAATAAATAGGTATAAAACTTGCTTATCAAATACCCCCAAACTTGAACTATTACTTGCCCTCAAGCAATGCATACTACATAAAACACTGAAAATGCAACTACATGCTATGCAACTAGGTTACGATGCAACTAAGTCTCACATTTTTCCAGCTAGCATAGAATTTCAGTCCAATATGCCTCAACAAATTATCCAGATTTAAGAATGAAACTTCAAACTAAGCCATATACATAATATCATACACTCAAGTAATCCATACATGCTATAAAGATATTGTGTGTGTGTGTGTTGCATTCACCAAAACTTGACTAAAGCAAAGAATACACATGCTAAACTGCTTAAAATAGAAAATTACAGTCTAAATCAAGATTTATGTATACTAATGCCTCAAAGACTATTCTAACATATCAATACAAACCAAGGTTCAATAATGGGTTTAAACTGCTTTATTTCTACTCACGAGGGCGATTTTTGCTCTTTCCCTCGGTGTTTATCGCTATATTTTTTTTATATACACATGGCTGTGCAATGCCTCATTCCATTAGGCTAACAGTGTTACCCCTTAGCGAGCTTTCAACCAACGACTCCCAGACCATAAAAGACCTTAGGGCGCTAGGTGTAAAGACAATCCCTTCAGGCGTACTTGCTCAAGTAACAAAGGCCCCGAAACAAGACTAACTATGGTAGTTTTATTTTTATTTTATTTTTTATATATATTTTTTAGCATACCCATGTGTTCCCAAAGTTTGATTATCAATGTTTTTCATAGTCTAATTCCATTTTCCACATAATTCTCTTTTTAAAACCACATTTCCTATCAATCAATACAACATATAACTCTTATGCCTACAAGCATTTGTGAACACGTCAGTGCAACCCGAAAGCATCTAAACAACATCATGGATTATATCATATAAAACGTTATATCTAAGCTTATGTTATCCATTGAATTCAACAATCCTTCAATATTCAAATTCATCATTGGCTAGACATAAATTTCACATAGCTAGGAATGCGAGATATGCTAACAAATAATGCAACTAAACATATACTAACATATAAACTTGCAAACTAAACATACAAAATTAAAATTTAAACTAACATGCAAACACTACATGCAACTACGTACTACCCAATACCCCCAAACTTAAATTATTCATTGTCCCAATGAATGAAGGTATAGGGTTAGAAGAACTCCCCTACTGATCAGTTGTACCACCCTCTTCGGGTGGTGAATCCGGTGGTGGAAATGGCACGGCTGTCCCAAATTGTGGCCACTCGAGTGTAGTAACCTGCTACGCAAATGCCTCCGCTAGAGACCTTGTCAATCCCGTAGCTGTGACGCCCCCAAATTCGGTTCATCACGTGCTCAAAGTATTACCATAATAACTAAAATCATACATTCACAACGGAAAATCTAAATTAGAATAATATACAATGATTTATTATAATTATTCCCCCAAGTCTCGCAACCTACAGTACTTAATAGATTACATAATAGCATCGAATAAAGACCTATTATATAATCCTACTTAAGTTTAAACATAGTCTTAATACAACATAATAATCTTAAACATAAAAGGGGCAAAGCTAGTCGGTAGCCTTGCCCTTGCCCTTGTCTGCTCCAGAGACACCTCCCCGTTCTTCCTTAACTGAAAGGTTTTAAATAAGAAAGGATGAACACAAATTGCCCAGCAAGTAATATACAACAAGGGTGTAGGATATAATATCACAAGATTTGAAATATCGAAGTTGTGACGCCCCCAAAATTAGGTATACATCACCCATCTTGGGTCGTCAGATACATAGTACAGAATACAAATACAACTTACTAATACAACTGTCGTGTACAATACGACAAAACATAAACTGTGAGTTTGAATACAAATATTATCTTCTAGAGAGTATTCATACTCAAAAGGAGTCCTCGTTACATTTATTAACACACCATTACATAGAATAGTGAGGACTACTAACTAATACTATCATTCGGACCATCACTCCGTTCCCCGACTTGCCCCAACTACGTTCTCATTTCCTGAAGAGAACAGTGAAAGAAAGGGTGAGCTCAACTAGCCCAGTAAGAAATATTATGACTAAGATAATGCAGAATAAATTATCATTAGCCTTCAACAATGTTAAACTGATAAAATATAATAGACATCAAGTTTAACTGCAGCGGAACAAGCAATCCATTAAAAGAGTCAAGTAGAAAATAAACTCTACTATCTTTTATGATTTAAAAGATTTTCCAACACTGTGATCGCTGAGACTCAGCTTAATAAAATAATCCACATCATCGAATCACCCCTGCACTACGGCCAAGGATATTCGTATATTCATTAATGGTCATGATCATGCCAACAACTGTCCATCAATGCACTACGGGCCAATGAGGACTTTTACCACATCATTTGTAACATTACGGTCATGATTACACCGAATAATCCCTGGTCATAATCATACCAAGTCCATCTATGCACTACAGGCCACAGATGACTTTCAACAGAATATAAACATGAGGATGATGACAATGATATAAGAATTCAATAAAACAAGTTCAAGAATTAATTTATCCAAGAATTAACAACGTCCAAATTGTCAACATGATACTGCTTTGTGGAGTAAAATTCAAGAATGATCAGGAGAATATTTTCATGAATAGATACTAGATGAAGCGCAAATGTCAAGGATATTCCACAAATTTTATGGAGTATAGAAGTCAAAACTTAACCAACTGAGTATAATAAAGAATGGAATAACAAAAGAAATCACCATGCATGCGATAGACCGCACAGACAGGTTATTCCAACAGAATAATAAATAATGGAACCAGGTCCGGCGTAAACGCACAGACAGGATATTCCGACAGAATAATAAATAATGGAACCAGGTCCGACGTAAAAGCACAGACAGGATATTCCGACAGAATAATAAATAATGGAACCAGGTCCGGTGTAAAACACACAGACAGGATGTTCCAACAGAATAATAACAAGATGGAACCAGGTCCGGTGTAAACACACAGACAGGATATTCCGACAGAATAATAATAAAAACGGAACCAGGTCCGGTGTAAAACACACAGACAGGATGTTCCAACAGAATAATAATAAAAACGGAACCAGGTCCGGTGTAAAACACACAGACAGGATGTTCCAACAGAATAATAGGAGAATGTCACCAAGTATAGGGTAGACCGCGTATACAGGTTATTCCAACAGAATAATAAGAAATAGAATAACAACAGTTCTCTTCATGAATAAGAAAGAATAACACCCCTTACCGTTTTAAAGAAGAGCTGAAATAAGGAAGTAGTTAAGTAGCAGAATACTCTTCTTCTCTCTCTATAGTTTCTCTCTATAGTTTCTCTCTCTAGAGTTCAGTGAATTCGTAAGAAATAATGAAGGAATGAGCTGCTATTTATAGAAAAATAGAATGCATAGTAACTAATCCATGAACGGTCCAGATTGATTACTTTAATCTGACGGTCCATATTTAAAGAAAAATCTTTTAAATAAAATATAATATATTCTATTTATAGAATAACTTTAATAAAGTATTCTGTTTTATTACGTTAATAATACGAATAAAATAAAACGTCATTATCGCTAAATAATTCATATTATTAACTGACAATAATTGAATCAAACTGAGTGACTTCTCACATAAGCATTAATAATCAATACCGTGTGCTACTATGCAACCACACGTATTACTGTACTTTTACTACCGAGTAGTTCAACAGTAACAATGGTAAAACTTCCGCCGTTATTTTTAATAAAATATTTTTGTCGTTTTCTCAATCCGACAATAATTTCGTTGTGGGGTCCACCAATGATTGTGCCGTCGTACGAATATTCCCCGACAAAAAGAATATTCCCCGACCAAACGAATATTTTAAAACAACTTGCTACTTTGTAAAATTTATAAATATTACCCACAACTATAACATTATATCAAATTAACTCCATAATATTCAAAAATGATATTTATAGAAAATTCATCTTTATTTATAAAAGTTGGGGTCTTACAACCTCCCCTTCTTATGAAATTTCGCCCTCGAAATTAGGGTACGTACCTGGTATGTCGAAGAGGTAAGGATACCTTGATTTCATTTCAGATTCTAACTCCCAAGTCATTTCCTCAACATCGTGGTTTCTCCACAAAACTTTGACTTGAGGTATAACCTTGGAGCGTAGAATATGTTCCTTCTTATCCAAGATTTGAACAGGAACTTCTTCATACGTCAAATCCTCCGCTATTTCGTCCGGTTCTAACTCAATAATGTGGTTCGGGTCTTCCACATATTTGCGTAACATGGATATGTGAAAAACGTTATGAACACGAGACATACTTGGCGGTAAAGCGAGTCTATAAGCCACAGTTTCTACTCGATCGAGGATTAAAAATGGACCGATGAATCGAGGATTGAGCTTTCCTCTCTTTCCAAATCTCGTAACTCCTTTCCATGGAGCAACACGTAAGAACACATGATCTCCTACATCAAATTCCACGTCCTTTCGATGAAGATCAGCATAACTCTTTTGTCGATCTTGTGAGGTTTTTATACGTTGTCGGATCGTTTGAATCTTTTCTGTAGTCATACGTACCAACTCCGGTCCCAACAACGTTGCTTCACCCACCTCATCCCAGCATACTGGAGAACGACATTTTCTTCCATACAATGCTTCGAATGGAGCCATGCCAATACTTGCTTGATAACTGTTGTTGTAGGAAAACTCCACCAATGGTAAGAACTTGTCCCAACTTCCCTTGAAGTCAAAGACACAGAGTCTTAATAAATCTTCTAGAGTTTGAATAGTCCTCTCTGATTGTCCGTCCGTCTGAGGATGATATGCCGAACTAAATCGTAAATCTGTGCCCATAGCTTTTTGTAAACTAACCCAAAATCGTGAAGTGAATCTTGGGTCTCGATCAGAAACTATGGATACTGGCATACCATGCAGTCTTACAATCTCGTTTATGTACATACGAGCAAGACGTTCAAGTGTATAAGTTTCTCGTATCGGTAAGAAATGAGCAGACTTGGTCAATCTATCAACAATGACCCAAATCGCATCTATACCTTGAGAAACCTTAGGAAGACCGGTAACGAAATCCATGGTAATGTGCTCCCACTTCCATTCTGGAATTTCAAGTGGTTGCAATGGACCTTTTGGTACTTGATGCTCCGCTTTGACTCGTTGACAAGTTAGACACCTTGAGATAAACAACGCTATCTCTCTCTTCATATTGCTCCACCAAAATGTATGACGAAGATCATGATACATTTTGGTACTTCCAGGATGGATTGCAAACGGTGTGTTGTGCGCCTCCATCATGATTTCATACTTTAAATCAGGGTTGTTAGGAACACAAAGTCTGGAGTTGACTCGAAGTATTCCTTCTTCATCGATTCTTGCTTCCGGCATAGCACCTTCTTGCACTTTCTTCCTCATACGCATCAGCTCCAGGTCTGTAGCTTGAGCAGCTTTAACCTTATCGATTAAAGTTGGTTCTACTCGTATATTCGCCATCATCACATGGGTCCCTGGAGTCTTTAACTCTATCTCCATCCTTTGCAAATCACACAAAATGGGCCTTTGTGTTGACAATATCGCACTCGTACTTGCATATGATCTTCTACTCAATGCGTCAGCTACCACGTTCGCTTTTCCAGGATGGTATTGAATGGTATGATCATAATCTTTCAACAGTTCAAGCCAACGTCGTTGTCGCATGTTGAGTTCCTTTTGAGTGAAGAAATATTTAAGGCTTTTATGATCCGTAAAGATCTCCACCTTCTCCCCATACAAGTAATGCCTCCAAATTTTAAGTGCAAAGACAACAGCTGCCAACTCTAGATCATGAGTAGGATAATTCCTCTCATATTCCTTGAGTTGTCTTGATGCATAGGCTATGACTTTTCCATGTTGCATGAGAACGCATCCCAACCCTTTGCTCGAAGCATCACTGTAGATGACAAATCCCTCCGAGCCAGATGGTATTGTTAGAACAGGTGCTGAAATGAGTCTCCTCTTGAGTTCTTGAAAACTCTGCTCACATTCTTCGCTCCAACCGAACTTTGTATCTTTCCGAGTCAGCTGAGTTAATGGAGTAGCGATTCGAGAAAATCCTTCCACGAATCTCCGATAATAACCAGCTAGACCGAGAAAGCTACGTACTTCGGTTACTGATTTAGGTTGCTCCCAGCTTTGAATAGCTTCAATCTTTGCCGGGTCAACAGATATTCCACGACTTGATACTACGTGCCCAAGGAATGCTACCTCTTCCAGCCAGAACTCGCATTTCTTCAACTTGGCATAAAGTTTGTATTCACGAAGCTTTTGGAGTACCAACCTCAAGTGTTGCTCATGATCTTCACGGCTTTTGGAATAAACAAGGATGTCATCGATAAAGACGACCACAAAGTGATCCAAATATTCCTTGAATACCCTGTTCATCATATCCATGAAGGCAGCAGGAGCATTAGTCAATCCAAAAGACATAACTAAAAATTCATAATGCCCATACCGAGTTCTGAAGGCAGTCTTTGGAATATCCTCAGTTCTAACCTTCAGCTGATGATATCCAGAACGAAGATCGATCTTTGAAAAGAATTGTGCTCCTTGCAACTGGTCAAACAGGTCATCAATACGTGGCAATGGGTACCTATTTTTGATGGTGACATGATTCAACTCCCGATAATCAATACAAAGTCGCATACTCCCATCTTTCTTCTTCACGAACAGAACAGGAGCACCCCAAGGAGAAGTACTAGGACGAATAAAACCAATGTCTAACAATTCCTGCAGTTGAGTCTTTAACTCCTGAAGTTCAATAGGAGCCATTCGATATGGGGCTTTGGAAATGGGTTTTGTACCAGGTTCAAGGTCGATACAAAATTCAATTTCACGCTCTGGGGGTAGGCCAGGAAGTTCTTCGGGAAATACGTCAGGAAATTTATTAACAACAGAAATATCATTCAAAGCTGACGTATTTTTGTTTAGATCTGTGACATGAGCTAAGAAAGCTTGACATCCGTTTTTCAATAAACGAATAGCTTTATGGCTTGAGATGACAGCGATTGATTTTAATGGTTTGGTTGCTTGAATTCGCATAATAGGTCGATTAGGAATATGAAAGCTAACAACCTTACGAAAACAATCAATTTTTGCATGATGAGTAGTTAACCAATCAATCCCTAGAATCACGTCAAATGCAAGTATTTTTAATGAAATCAGATCGACAGGTAATGTGTGGGTACCAACTTGAACCAAACAAGACTTATAAACCGTGGATGTAATGAAGGTTTCTCCCAATGGAGTTTCAACTGCTAAGTCAAAGTCTAATTTCTCCGGAATCAAATTTAATCGATGAGCGCAAGTAGGAGAAATAAAAGAATGGGTAGAACCGGTATCAAATAAAGTATAGACTTCGTTAGAGTTTATGATAAGCTTACCCGTGATGACCTCATTCGGGTTCCTTGCTCTCTGGGAGTTCACAACAAACGCTCTCCCTTGCACAACCGGTTTTGACTTTTCTGGGACGGCCTTTGGTGCCTCCATCCTAGCTGAATTTGTCTTCGGTAAACGACAAAATCGGGCTAAATGACCTTCTCTTCCACAATTATAACATGCTTTGGACGGCATCGCGCAGTTTGGACTGATGTGCCCCTCCCCTCCGCATTTGAAACATATGATAGGTGGTCGTTCTCCTTCCTTAACGACAGGTGCTGGTGCTGACGTCTTTCCATCATTGTTGAATCTTCTCTTCTTGAAATGCCCATTCTTATTGTTTTGGCCCTGATTACCACCGAAGTGGTTACCATTTCTGGCCTGTTGATTCCCTCCACGCTTGTTGTCACCGCTTCGATGACTGCTCTCACTGGTATTATCATTTTGCCGGCTGCTCTCTTTTGGTTGCGTTGTCTCGTTATCGCGCTCCACCAACTGAGCCCTATTTACAACATCTGAATACAAACACAGTTTATGAGAAACAAGATGTTGACGTATCTCCGGCTTCAAACCTCTTAAAAACATCCGCGTCATTCTTTCTTCATTATCCACCAGGTGGGACGCAAACCGGGATAACTCCGCAAATTTTGCCTCGTACTGCGACACGGTCATATTATTCTGCTCCAATTTGATGAACTCCACCTCCTTCATGTGACGAATACTCTCGGGAAAGTATTTGTCGTTAAACAGCTCTTGGAACTTCTCCCAGGACATCTTCAGTGCGGCAGGTTGAGTACGCTTTATCGATTCCCACCAGTAATCTGCCTCTCCTCGCAACATAAAGGCGGCAAAGGGAACCTTTTGCTCCTCGGAGCAACCCAAGACATCAAATATCTTGGTGATCTGCTTTATCCATGTTTCAGCTACAAGTGGTTTGGGTTCTCCCTTAAACTCCGGTGGTCCCAGCTCCTTAAACTGTTTAGCGGTGACCGCCAGAGAGTTTCCAGTATTTCCACCTACGTTGTGGACAGGAGCCGCTTTCACCTGTTGTTGCATGAATTGCATAAAGCCTCTGAACATTTGATCATTCATCATTTGGTCAGTGTTGTTGTTTGCATGAGGATTGTCACCTTCCTGATGCACATTATCCTGATTATTGATATGTGGTGAATCAACAGTCGCCTGTGCTCCATTGCTATTCTCAACATTCTCAGATGCCATTTTCAGATACTGCCACAAAATAAAAATTAATTGATATGTCATATTTTATCCTTATATTATGACCGACCAATTAAATACCATGCAAATAAACTTAGGTAGGTCATACTAGCGAAGGAATTCCCCGTCTCTCCCCTCCTAGTTCTATTCTCACATCTTAGCCAGGGATCATATCCCTAAGCTCTGATACCAACTGTGACGCCCCCAAAATTAGGTATACATCACCCATCTTGGGTCGTCAGATACATAGTACAGAATACAAATACAACTTACTAATACAACTGTCGTGTACAATACGACAAAACATAAACTGTGAGTTTGAATACAAATATTATCTTCTAGAGAGTATTCATACTCAAAAGGAGTCCTCATTACATTTATTAACACACCATTACATAGAATAGTGAGGACTACTAACTAATACTATCATTCGGACCATCACTCCGTTCCCCGACTTGCCCCAGCTACGTTCTCATTTCCTGAAGAGAACAGTGAAAGAAAGGGTGAGCTCAACTAGCCCAGTAAGAAATATTATGACTAAGATAATGCAGAATAAATTATCATTAGCCTTCAACAATGTTAAACTGATAAAATATAATAGACATCAAGTTTAACTGCAGCGGAACAAGCAATCCATTAAAAGAGTCAAGTAGAAAATAAACTCTACTATCTTTTATGATTTAAAAGATTTTTCAACACTGTGATCGCTGAGACTCAGCTTAATAAAATAATCCACATCATCGAATCACCCCTGCACTACGGCCAAGGATATTCGTATATTCATTAATGGTCATGATCATGCCAACAACTGTCCATCAATGCACTACGGGCCAATGAGGACTTTTACCACATCATTCGTAACATTACGGTCATGATTACACCGAATAATCCCTGGTCATAATCATACCAAGTCCATCTATGCACTACAGGCCACAGATGACTTTCAACAGAATATAAACATGAGGATGATGACAATGATATAAGAATTCAATAAAACAAGTTCAAGAATTAATTTATCCAAGAATTAACAACGTCCAACTTGTCAACATGATACTGCTTTGTGGAGTAAAATTCAAGAATGATCAGGAGAATATTTTCATGAATAGATACTAGATGAAGCGCAAATGTCAAGGATATTTCACAAATTTCATGGAGTATAGAAGTCAAAACTTAACCAACTGAGTATAATAAAGAATGGAATAACAAAAGAAATCACCATGCATGCGATAGACCGCACAGACAGGTTATTCCAACAGAATAATAAATAATGGAACCAGGTCCGGCGTAAACGAACAGACAGGATATTCCGACAGAATAATAAATAATGGAACCAGGTTCGGCGTAAAAGCACAGACAGGATATTCCGACAGAATAATAAATAATGGAACCAGGTCCGGTGTAAAACACACAGACAGGATGTTCCAACAGAATAATAACAAGACGGAACCAGGTCCGGTGTAAAACACACAGACAGGATGTTCCAACAGAATAATAATAAAAACGGAACCAGGTCCGGTGTAAAACACACAGACAGGATGTTCCAACAGAATAATAATAAAAACGGAACCAGGTCCGGTGTAAAACACACAGACAGGATGTTCCAACAGAATAATAGGAGAATGTCACCAAGTATAGGGTAGACCGCGTATACAGGTTATTCCAACAGAATAATAAGAAATAGAATAACAACAGTTCTCTTCATGAATAAGAAAGAATAACACCCCTTACCGTTTTAAAGAAGAGCTGAAATAAGGAAGTAGTTAAGTAGCAGAATACTCTTCTTCTCTCTCTCTATAGTTTCTCTCTATAGTTTCTCTCTCTAGAGTTCAGTGAATTCGTAAGAAATAATGAAGGAATGAGCTGCTATTTATAAAAAAATAGAATGCATAGTAACTAATCCATGAACGGTCCAGATTGATTACTTTAATCTGACGGTCCATATTTAAAGAAAAATCTTTTAAATAAAATATAATATATTCTATTTATAGAATAACTTTAATAAAGTATTCTGTTTTATTACGTTAATAATACGAATAAAACAAAACGTCATTATCGCTAAATAATTCATATTATTAACTGACAATAATTGAATCAAACTGAGTAACTTCTCACATAAGCATTAATAATCAATACCGTGTGCTACTATGCAACCACACGTATTACTGTACTTTTACTACCGAGTAGTTCAACAGTAACAATGGTAAAACTTCCGCCGTTATTTTTAATAAACTATTTTTGTCGTTTTCTCAATCCGACAATAATTTCGTTGTGGGGTCCACCAATGATTGTGCCGTCGTACGAATATTCCCCGACAAAAAGAATATTCTCCGACCAAACGAATATTTTAAAACAACTTGCTCACTTTGCAAAATTTATAAATATTACCCACAACTATAACATTATATCAAATTAACTCCATAATATTCAAAAATGATATTTATAGAAAATTCATCTTTATTTATAAAAGTTGGGGTCTTACAGAAGTTTCATTTATAGGATAGTTCAAAGTTTTAGAATAATATCATGAGTAATGAATATCAATAATTCTTGTAATAAGAACGACAATTCAATATAAATCAACTGATATATATGAATTCAACGACTATCAAGGTATCCGATTGGATAAATAATTTATACTGAGCAGTCACTCAGGACTATTGACCATCTACTAGATTTACCAATATTAAACTGATACCCCTAAAGAATCAAGTAATGTAGAGGATCAGTCTACAATACTTCACGTTATGCATAACACCACAGTAATAATATACTTATGTGTTGGGGTTTCCAACAACATACAATCCCCTTACCATAAGGGTTGTTCAACTCAGTTTTTCGGATTTTCGCACCAATCAATTGGTTTGGACAGTTTTATAAACATGCATATAGTCTAGCCGAATCAAATGGCATCGACTCTTTCACAATATTCAAGAACAATACTAAGTTCATTATGAATAATAATTTTTACAAGGGTTTAAGCATAATGGCTCATTTAAACGAGAATATAACTTGTATTCAAAGAGGTAAGCTTACGGTATTCGTCGAATAAAGAATGCAAATATGCTTACACAATAAGAGTAGGGTTCGAATACTTGCTCAATGTAATACGATAGGTTTAGAAACTTGCCTTACACGTAGTTTATCCTCGTTTAAGAATTCAACACTTTTGAATTCTATTTATAACGTATTATATGTTCAAGATGTTCATTAGCTAACATAGTCTTTAATCAAGCTTGACATGATACAAGTAGGCATGTAAGGTACAAAATCAGTTTATATGTCACCATAAATCAAATACTTAGTTACTTCATAAGCAAATCAAGAATGCTCAAGGTTAAGACCTCCTTACTTATGGACTTTTCATTTCAAAGCAACACCAACTTATCGACTAAGCATCACACGCATATATACACATCAGTAGGTTTTAGATCACATTTAGCATTATAGGCATCATACAAGTTACTATCCAAAAGTCAGAACTCACTAACTGTGATTCCAGACTGGCGCGGTCGTGCCTGATTTGTACTAAGGAGACGCGCGACTGCGTGGTTCCCAGTTCAAACCAGGGCTGAGCCGTTATTTTCTTGGCCTAGCTTGTCCATCCTTACATACATAACATATATTGTGAGACCCCAGATTTTATGAATAAAGATTTAATTTTCTCGAAATAATTTTTTAATATAATGGTGTGGATTTGATATAATGTTATAGTTATGGGTAGTATTTATAAATTTGGTAAAGTATGCAAGTTGTTGTATAATATTCGATTGGTCGGAGAATATTCTTTTTGTCGGAGAATATCTGTACGATGGTACAATCATTGGTGGACCCCGCAACAGAATTATTGTCGGATTGAGAAAACGACAAAAATATTTTATGAAAATAACAACGGAAGTTTTACCGTTAATACTGTTGAAACACCCGGTGTTAAAAGTACAGTAATACGCGTGGTTGCATAGTAGTACATGATATTGATTATTGATGCTTATGTGAGAAGCCACTTAGTATTGTTCCATCGGGTATTCGGGACACTTTTTCGTGTCGGAGTACTATTCATGAGTTACTATTCACAAGTTACTATTCACGAGTTACTATTCACGGGGTACTATTGATCACCCGTAAAATATATTTCTTTTCGGTCTAAATCATTTTGGGTACAATATTATTATATGAGGAGATGTGCTAATTTTTCAGACCGTTGGTTGAAGATATAATAGTAAATCAATATGGACCGCTGTTGGAAAGTTATAATAGTGAATCAATATGGATCGTTAGTTTAAAGTTTTAATAGTAAATCAGTATGGACCGTTGCTTTAAGTTTTAATAGTAAACCAATATGGACAGTCCGTTTAAAAGTAAATTAATCTGGACCGTTCATGAATTAGTTACTATTCAGTCCATTTTCCTGTAAATAGAAGCTCATTCCTTTATTATTTCTTATGAATTCACTGAAACTCTAGAGAGAGAAATTATAGAGAGAGAGAGAAGAAAAGTATTCTGCTACTTCACTACTTCGATATCAAGTTTCTTTTACGGTAAGGGATATTATTTGTTGTACCTGTAAGGGGTATTATTTCTTTTGTATTCATAAAGAGAACTTCTGTTATTCCATTCTTTATTATTCTGTAGGAATAACCTGTATACGCGGGCTACCCTATACTTGGTGAAATTCTTCTGTTATTATATTCTTTATTATTCTATTAGAATAACCTGTATACGCGGACTCCCCTATACTTGGTGAAATTCTTATGTTATTCCATTCTTTATTATTCTGTTGGAATATCCTGTCTGTGCGCTTTACGCCGGACCTGGTTCCATTATTTATTATTATGTCAGAATACTCTGTCTGTGCGTTTTACGCTGGACCTGGTTCCATTATTTATTATTCTGTCGGAATATCCTGTCTGTGCGTTTTACGCCGAACCTGGTTCTATTCTTTATTATTCTGTTGGAATATCCTGTCTGTGCGTTTTACGCCGGACCTGGTTCCGTTATTTATTATTCTGTTGGAATAACCTGCCTGTGCGGTCTATCGCATGCATGGTAATTTCATTTGTTATTCCATTCTTTATTATACTCAGTTGGTTAAGACTTTGACTTCTATACTCCATGAAATTAGTGGAATATCCTTGATATTTGCGCTTCATCCAGTATCTTTTCATGAAAATATTCTTCTGAGCATTCTTGAATTTTACTCTACAAAGCAGTATCATGTTGACAATTTGGACGTTATCAGTTCCTAGATAAATTAATTCTTGAACTTGTTTTATTGAATTCTTATATCATTGTCATCATCCTCATGTTTATATTTTGTCGAAAGTCATCTATGGCCTGTAGTGCATAGATGGACTTGGTATGATTATGACCAGGGATTATTCGGTGTAATCATGACCGTAATGTTACAAATGATGTGAAAAAAAAAGTCCTCATTGGCCCGTAGTGCATTGATAGACAGTTTTTGGTATGATTATGACTATGGATTCTCTTTGGTCGTAGTGTAAAGATGAATTGTTTTATGGCATGATCAGGACCGTTGATAAAAACATGATTATCTTTAGCCGTAGTGCATGGATAATTCGTGGTCGTGACACTAAAGAATATCCTTGGCCGTAGTGCAGGGGTGATTCGATGATGTGGATTATTTATTAAGCTGAGTCCCAGCGATAAAAGTGATGAAAAACCTTTTAAATCATAGAAGATAGTAGATTTTATTCCCTACTTGACTCTTCTAATTGATTGATTGTTCCACTGCAGTTAAACTTGATGTTTGTTATATTGTATCAGTTTAACACTGTTTAAGGCTAATGATAATTTATTTTGCATTATCTTAGTCATAATATTTCTTACTGGGCTAGTTGAGCTCACCCTTTTGCTTTCATTGTTCTCTTCAGGAAATGAGAACGTAACGGGGACTAGTCGGGGAACGGAGTGACAGTTCAGATGATAGCATTAGTAGTCCTCACTATTCTATGAAATAGTGTGAAAATAAATGTATAGAGGACTTATTTTGAGTTTGAATCCTGTTTAGAAGATAGTGTTTTATTAAAACTCACAGTTTATGTTGTCGTATTGTACACGACAGTTGTATTATTAAGTTATATTTGAATTCAGTACTATATATCTGGCGACTCAAGATGGGTGATGTATACCTAATTTTGGGGGCGTCACAGTTCGTATTAGAGCTTAGGGATATGATCCCTGGATGAGATGTGAGATAAGAACTAGGAGGGGAGAGACGGGGAATTCCTTCGCTAGTATGACCTACCTAAGTTTATTTGGTATTTAATTGGTCGGTCAGAGTATATTGATAATATGTGATATGTCAATTAACCCTTGTTTTGTTGTAGTATTTAAAAATGGCATCTGAAAATGTTGAGATAAGCAGTGGAGCACAGGAGACCGTTAAGTCTCCACAGATCAATAATCAGGACAATGTGCAACAAGAAGACAATAATCCTCATGTAAACAATAACACTGATGAATTGACGAACGATGGTACGTTTAATAGTTTTTTAGAATTCATACAACATTAGGCGAAGGCGGCTCCTGTTCATAATGCAGGAGGAAACAATGGCAACCCACCGTTGGTCACCGCTAAGCAGTTCAAGGAGCTGGGACCACTAGAATTTTTGGAAAAGCCAGAACCACTTAAGGCGGAGACGTGGTTAAAGCAGATCACCAAGATATTTGATGTCTTGGGATGCTCCGAGGAGCAAAAGGTTCCCTTTGCCACCTTTATGTTACATGAAGAGGCAGATCACTGGTGGGAATCTATAAAACGTACCCAGCCTGACGCACTCAAGATGTCTTAGGAGAAGTTCCAAGAGCTGTTCAATGACAAGTACTTTCCCGAAAGCATTCGTCACATGAAGGAGGTGGAATTTATCAAGTTGGAGCAAAACAACATGACCGTGTCGCAGTACGAAACCAAGTTTGCGGAGTTGTCCCGATTTGCGTCCCAGTTGGTTGATAATAAAGAGAGAATGACGCGGATATTTTTAAGAGGTTTGAAGCCGGAGATACGTCAATATCTTATTTCTCATAAACTGTGTTTGTATTCAGATATTGTAAATAGGACTCAGTTAGTAGAGCGCAATAATGAGTTAACGCAACCAAAAGAGAGCAGCCGACAAAATGATAATACCGGTGATAACAGTCATCAAAGAGGTGACAATAAGCATAGAGGGAATCAACATGCCAGAAATGGTAACTACTTCAGTGGTAATCATGGTCAAAACAATAAGAATGAATATTTTAAGAAGAGAAGGTTCAACGATGACGTGAAGACGTCGGCGCCAGCACTCGTTTCAAAGGAAGAAGAATGACCACCGGTCGTATGTTTCAAGTGCGGACATGAGGGACACATCCGTCCAAACTGTACGCAGCAATCCAAAGCGTGTTTTAATTACGGAAGAGAATGTCACCTAGCTCGATTTTATTGTATTGTGAAGTCAAGTCCAGCTGGGATAGTGATGCCAAAGGATGTCCCAGACAAGCCAAAGTCGGTAGTTTAAGAGAGAGCATTTTTTTTTCGTGACGAGGAACCTAAATAAAATTATGACGGGTATGTTAGTCATAAACTCTTTTGAAGTCTATACCGTGTTAGATACCAGTTCTACTCACTCTTTTATTTTACCTAATTGTGTTCAATGTTTCAACTTAACTCTGGAGAAGTTAGACTTTGATTTATCTGTTGAAATTCTGTTGGGAGAAACCTTCGTTACCTCCACTATTTATAAATCTTGTTTGATTCAAATCAACACGTTCACGTTACTTGTCGATCGTATCTCTTTAAAAATACTTGCCTTTGATGTGATTTTAGGAATCGATTGGTTAACTACTCATCATACTTTTCGTAAGGTTGTTAGCTTTCATACTCCTAACCAACCTGTTATACGAATTCAAAGTAACCAAACCACTAAAGTCAATCATTGTCATATTAAGCCATAAATAAAGAGCCCCGATCCTTTCATTGTTGACTTTCTTGTGTGGAATGCACCAAAGCTAGACTTTCTGTAGGCAACATTGTGAATGACGATGGCAAGTTGATAGGTATCAATATGACGTACTATCCAAGTCTTGGATGAGAGTCACAGTTTTGAATGATATTTCTATTGTTAATAAATTTTCTGACGTATTCTTGAAGACTTCTTAGCCTACCCCAGAGCGTGAAATCGAATTTTGTATTGACCCTAGTACAAAATCCATTTCTTAAACCCTTAAATATTTCTTCAACTAAAGCGAACGTATCATGCGCCAAAGACGCTGGCTCGAGCTGTTGAAGATTACGATCGTACCATTCAATACCATCGTGGAAAAGAAAACGTGGTAGCTGACGCGTTGAGTAGAAGATCGTATGCGTATACGAGTGCGAATATACGAACCCACGTGAAGATAACGAATATACGAGTAGAATCGACTTTAATCGATAAAGTTAAAGCCGCTCAAGCTACGCACTCGAAGCTGATGAACATGAAGAAGAAGGTTCAAGAGGGCGTTATTTTAAATAACAAGAGTTGCTGAAATCTCAACCCTCGATTTAATTGGCCCATTTGAAATCCTCGATCGAGTAGGAACTGTGGCTTATAGACTCGTTTTACCGCCAAGTATGTCACGTGTTCATAACATTTTTAACGTATTGATGTTACGACCCGAACCACATTATTGATTTAGAACCGGACGAGATAGCAGATAATTTAACGTATGAAGATGTACCTGTTAAAATCTTGGAATGTATTCAACACTCAAAGGTTATACTTCAAGAGTTAGAATCTGATGAAGTGTCCTCATCTATTCGACATACCAAGTACGTACGTAAATTTCGAGGGTGAAATTTCATAAGGAGGGGAGATTGTAAAATCCCAGATTTTATGAATAAAGATTTAATTTTTTCGAAATATTTTTTTAAATATTATGGTGTGAATTTGAGATAATGTTATAGTTGTAGGTACTATTTATAAATTTTGTAAAGTATGCAAGTTGTTGTATTATATTCGATTGGTCGGGGAATATTATTTTTGTTAAAAACTATTCGTACGACGACACAATTATTGGTGGACCCCACAACAGAATTATTGTCAGATTGAGAAAACGACAAAAATATTTTATGAAAATAATGACGGAAGTTTTACCGTTAATACTGTTGAACTACTCGGTAGTAAAAGTACAGTAATACGTGTGGTTGCATAGTAGCACACGGTATTGATTATGGATACTTACGTGATATGTCACTCAGTTTTGTTTTATTGATATTATTAATGTAATAAAACAGAAAAACTTTTTATATAAAACAAAATACTTTTATAAAGTTATTCGTTTTATTAGGCTAATAGTAAATTTTTTTTTTATATAAAACAGAATACTTTTATAAAGTTATCTGTTTTGTTAGATAATAATTAGAATATATTATATTTTATTATGCATAGTATTTGCATAATGCTTGCATAGTATTTGTATAGTAAAATCTTTTATAAAGTTATTCGTTTTATTAGATTATAAATAGAATATATTATATTTTATTTAAAAGATTTTACTTTAAATATGGACCGTCAAATTAAAGTAAATCAATCTGGACCGTTCATGAATTAGTTACTATGCAGTCCATTCTTCTATAAATAGAAGCTCATTCCTTCATTATTTCTTACGAATTTACTGAAACTCTAGAGAGAGAAACTATAGAGAGAGTTCTTCTTCTATAATTTTGAGCGTATTTATTTAGAGTTTAAGAAAGCTTTGAGCGTAGTGCAAGTTTTCTTCGAGTATATCCTCGCCCTACCAGTCGGAATGCTTTTCTTTCAAAGGTAAGGAATATTATTTGTTGTACTCGTAAGAGGTATGATTTCTTTTGTATTCATAAAGAGAACTTCTGTTATTCCATTCTTTATTATTCTGCTGGAATAACCAGTATACGCGGACTACCCTATACTTGGTGAAATTCTTCTGTTATTTCATTCTTTATTATTATGTTGGAATAACCTGTTTATGCGAAGTACCGCATATATGGTAAAATTCTTCTGTTATTCTGTTCTTTATTATTCTGTCGGAATATCCTGTCTGTGCGTTTATGCCGGACTTGGTTCCATTATTTATTATTCTGTCGAAATATCATGTCTGTGCGTTTACGCCGGACCTGGTTCCATTATTTATTATTCTGTCAAAATATCCTGTCTGTGCGTTTTACGCCAGACCTGGTTCCATTCTTTATTATTCTGTTGGAATATCCTGTCTGTGCGTTTTACGCCGGACCTGGTTCCGTTATTTATTATTCTGTTGGAATAACCTTCATGTGCGATCTATCGCATGCATGGTGATTTCTTTTGTTATTTCATTCTTTATTATACTCAGTTAGTTAAAACTTTGACTTCTATACTCCTTGAAATTAGTGGAATATCCTTGATATTTACGCTTCATCCAGTATCTTTTCATCTAAATATTCTTCTGAGCATTCTTGAATTTTACTCTACAAAAGCAGTATCATGTTGACAATTTGGACGTTATCAGTTCGTAGATAAATTAATTCTTGAACTTGTTTTATTGAATTCTTATATCATTGTCATCATCCTCATGCTTATATTATGTTGAAAGTCATCTGTGGCCTGTAGTGCATAGATGGACTTGGTATGATTATGACTAGGGATTATTCGGTATAATCATAACCGTAATGTTACAAATGATGTTGAAAAAGTCCTCATTGGCGCGTAGTGCATTGATGGACAGTTTTTGGTATGATTATGGCTATGGATTCTCTTTGGCCATAGTGCAAAGATGAATTGTTTTATGGCATGATCAGGACCGTTGATGAAAACATGATTGTCTTTAGCCGTAGTGCATGGATAATTCGTGGTCGTGATACTAAAGAATATCCTTGGTCGTAGTGCAGGGGTGATTCGATGATGTGGATTATTTATTAAGCTGAGCCCCAGCGATAAAAGTCATGAAAAACCTTTTAAATCATAAAAGATAGTAGATTTTATTCCCTACTTGACTCTTTTAATAGATTTCTTGATCCGCTGCAGTTAAACTTGATGTCTATTGTATTGTATCAGTTTAACACTGTTTAAGGCTAATGATAATTTATTCTGCATTATCTTAGTCATAATATTTCTTACTGGGCTAGTTGAGCTCACCCTTTCTTTCACTGTTCTCTTCAGGAAATGAGAATATAGTTGGGACGAGTCGGGAAACGGAGTGATGGACCAGATGATAGCATTAGTAGTCCTCACTATTCTATGTAATAGTGTGATAATAATTATAATGAGGACTCTTTTTGAGTATGAATACTCTCTAGAAGACAATATTTGTATTCAAACTCACAGTTTATGTTTTGTCGTATTGTACACGACAGTTGTATTATTAAGTTGTGTTTGAATTCTGTACCATGTATCTGGCGACTCAAGATGGGTGATGTATACCGAATTTTAGGGGCGTCACAGTTGGTATCAAGGCACGTTTAGGAGTTTTTTAGAATTCATTAAACATCAGGCGAAGGCGACTCCTGTTCATAATGCAGGTAAAAATAATGGCAACCTACGGTTGGTCACCGCTAAGCAGTTCAAGGAGCTGGGACCACCGGAGTTTTTGAGAAAGCCAGAACCACTTAAGGCGGAGACGTGGTTAAAGCAGATCACCAAGATATTTGATGTCTTGGAATGCTCAGAGGAGCAAAAGGTTCCCTTTGCCACCTTTATGTTGCGTGAAGAGGCAGATTACTTATGGGAATCTATAAAACGTACCCAGCCTGATGCACTCAAGATGTCTTGGGAGAAGTTCCAAGAGTTGTTCAATGACAAGTACTTTCTCGAAAAGCATTCGTCACATGAAGGAGGTGGAATTTATCAAGTTGGAGCAAAACAACATAACCGTGTCGCAGTACGAAGCCAAGTTTGCCCAGTTGTCCCGATTTTCTTCCCATTTGGTTGATAATGAGGAGAGAATGACGCGAATGTTTCTAAGAGATTTGAAACCTGAGATACGTCAATATCTTATATCTCATAAACTGTGTTTGTATTCAGATGTTGTTAATAGGGCGCAGTTATTGGAGCGCGATAACGAGTCAACGCAACCAAAAGAGAGCAGCCAACAAAATGATAATACCGGTGATAACGGTCATCAAAGCGGTGATAATAAGCATGGAGGGAATCAACATGCCAGAAATGGTAACCACTTCAGTGGTAATCATGGTCAAAACAATAAGAATGGACATTTGAAGAAGAGGAGATTCAATAATGATGGAAAGACGTTAGCACCATCACCCGTTGTTAAGGAAGGAGAACGACCACCTATCATATGCTTCAAATGCGGAGGGGAGGGACACAGCAGTCCAAACTGCGCGATGTCGTCCAAAGCATGCTATAATTATGGAAGAGAAGGTCACTTAGCCTGATTTTGTCGTTTAAGGAAGACAAGTTCAGCTAGGATGGAGGCACTAAAAGATGTCCCAGACAAGCCAAAGCCAGTAGTTTAAGAGAGAGCATTTTTTTTGTGACGAGGAATCTGAATAAAATTATCACGGGTATGTTAGTCATAAACTCTTGTGAAGTCTATACCGTGTTAGATACCGGTTCTACTCACTCTTTTATTTCACCTAGTTGTGTTTAATGTTTCAACTTAACTCCGGAGAAGTTAGACTTTGATTTATCTGTTGAAATTCCGTTGGGAGAAACCTTCGTTACCTCTACTATTTATAAATCTTATTTGATTCAAATCAACACTTTCACGTTGCCTGTCAATCATATCTCTTTGAAAATACTTGCCTTTGATGTGATTTTAGGAATCGATTGGTTAACTATTCATCGTGCTTTTTGTAAGGTTGTTAGCTTTCATACTCCTAACCAACCTGTTATGTGAATTTAAAGTAACCAAACCACTAAAGTCAATCATTGTCATATCAAGCCATAAGTAAAGAGCCCCGATCCTTTTGTTGTTGACTTCCTTGTGTGGAATGCACTGAAGCCGAACTTTCCGTAGGCGATGTCGTGAATGACGATGGCAAGTTGATAGGTATCAATGTGACGTACTATCCAAGTCTTTGATGAGGGTCACAACTTTGAATGATATTTCTATTGTTAATAAATTTCCTGACGTATTGTTGAAGACTTCTTAACCTACCCCTAGAGTGTGAAATTGAATTTTGTATTGACCCCAGTACAAAACCCATTTCTAAAATCCTCAAATATTTTTTTCACCTAAAACGAACGTGTAATGTGCCAAAGATGTTGGCTCGAGCTGTTGAAGATTACGATCGTACCATTCAATATCATCGTGGAAAAAAATGAACGTGGTAGCTGTCGCGTTGAGTAGAAGATCGTATGCGTTTACGAGTGTGATGTTGTTAACACAAAGACTCATTTCGTATAACTTACAAGTGATGAAGATAGAGTTAAAGACTCTAGGGACTCACGTGAAGATAACGAATATACGAGTAGAATTAACTTTAATCGATAAAGTTAAAGTCGCTCAAGCTACACACCTGGAGCTGATAAATGTGAAGAAGGTTCAAGAGGGCGTTATTCTAGAAGCAAGAATCGACGAAGAGAGGAAATCTCAACCCTCGATTTAATTGGCCCATTTGAAATCCACGATAAAGTAGGAACTGTGGCCTATAGACTCGTTTTATCGCCAAGTATGTTGCGTGTTCAGAACGTTTTTTTTACGTATCGATGTTACGTAAATATGTGGACGACCCGAACCACATTATTAAATTAGAACTAGACGAGATAGCAAAAATTTAACGTATGAGGAGATACGTGTTAAAATCTTGGATAAGAAGGATCGTGTTCAACACTCAAAGGTTATACCTCAAGAGTTAGAATCTGAAATGAAGTCAAGGTATCCTCATCTCTTCGGCATACCAGGTACGTACGTAAATTTCGAGGGCAAAATTTCATAAGGAGGGTAGATTGTGAGACCCCAAATTTTATGAATAAAGATTTAATTTTCTTGAAATAATTTTTTAATATTATGGTGTGGATTTGATATAATGTTATAGTTATGGGTAGTATTTATAAATTTTGCAAATTATGCAAGTTGTTGTATAATATTCGATTGGTCGGGGAATATTCTTTTTGTCAGAGAATATCTGTACGACGATACAATCATTGGTGGACCCCGTAACAGAATTATTGTTGGATTGAGAAAACGACAAAAATATTTTATAAAAATAACGGTGGAAGTTTTACCATTAATACTGTTAAAACACCCGGTGTTAAAAATACAGTAATACGCGTGGTTGCATAGTAGTACATGGTATTGATTATTGATGCTTATGTGAGAAGCCACTTAGTATTGTTCCATCGGGTATTCGGGACACTTTTCGTGTCGGAGTACTATTCATGAGTTACTATTCACGAGTTACTATTCACAAGTTACTATTCATGAGTTACTATTCATGAGTTACTATTCACGAGTTACTATTTATGAGTTACTATTTACGGGGTACTATTGATCACCCGTAAAATATATTTCTTTTCGGTCCAAATTATTTTGGGTACAATATTATTCTATGAGGAGATGTGCTAATTTTTCAGACCGTTGGTTGAAGATATAATAGTAAATCAATATAGACCGCTGGTGGAAAGTTATAATAGTGAATCAATATGGATCACTAGTTTAAAGTTTTAATAGTAAATCAGTATGGACCGTTGCTTTAAGTTTTAATAGTAAACCAATATGGACCGTCTGTTTAAAAGTAAATCAATCTGGACCGTTCATGAATTAGTTACTATTCAGTCCATTTTCCTATAAATAGAAGCTCATTCCTTCATTATTTCTTACGAATTCACTGAAACTCTAAAGAGAGAAATTATAGAGAGAGAAGAAAAGTATTCTGCTACTTCACTACTTCGATATCAAGTTTTTTTTACGGTAAGGGATATTATTTGTTATACCTGTAAGGGGTATTATTTCTTTTGTATTCATAAAAAGAACTTCTGTTATTCCATTCTTTATTATTCTGTAGAAATAACCTGTATACGCGGGCTACCCTATACTTGGTAAAATTCTTCTGTTATTCCATTCTTTATTATTCTGTTGGAATAACCTGTATACGCGGACTCCCCTATACTTGGTGAAATCCTTATGTTATTCCATTCTTTATTATTCTGTTGGAATATCATGTCTGTGCATTTTACGCCGGACCTGGTTCCATTATTTATTATTCTGTCGGAATATCCTGTATGTGCGTTTTACGCTGGACCTGGTTCCATTATTTATTATTCTGTCGGAATATCCTGTCTGTGCGTTTTACGCCAAACCTGGTTCTATTCTTTATTATTCTGTTGGAATATCCTGTCTGTGCGTTTTACGCCGGACCTGGTTCCGTTATTTATTATTCTGTTGGAATAACCTGCTTGTGTGGTCTATCGCATGCATGATGATTTCTTTTGTTATTCCATTCTTTATTATACTCAGTTGGTTAAGACTTTGACTTCTATACTCCACGAAATTAGTGGAATATCTTTGATATTTGCGCTTCATCTAGTATCTTTTCATGGAAATATTCTTCTGAGCATTCTTGAATTTTACTCTACAAAGCAGTATCATGTTGACAATTTGGACGTTATCAGTTCCTAGATAAATTAATTCTTGAACTTGTTTTATTGAATTCTTATATCATTGTCATCATCCTCATGTTTATATTTTGTTGAAAGTCATCTATGGCCTGTAGTGCATAGATGGACTTGGTATGATTATGACCAGGGATTATTCGGTGTAATCATGACCGTAATGTTACAAATGATGTGAAAAAAAAAAGTCCTCATTGGCCCGTACTGCATTGATGGACAGTTTTTGGTATGATTATGACTATGGATTCTCTTTGGCCGTAGTGCAAAGATGAATTGTTTTATGGCATGATCAGGACCGTTGATGAAAATATGTTTATCTTTAGTCGTAGTGCATGGATAATTCGTGGTCGTGATACTAAAGAATATCTTTGGCCGTAGTGTAGGGGTGATTCGATGATGTGGATTATTTATTAAGTTGAGTCCCAGCGATAAAAGTGATGAAAAACCTTTTAAATCATAGAAGATAGTAGATTTTATTCCCTACTTGACTCTTCTAATTGATTGCTTGTTCCGCTGCAGTTAAACTTGATGTTTGTTATATTGTATCAGTTTAACACTGTTTAAGGCTAATGATAATTTATTCTGCATTAACTTAGTCATAATATTTCTTACTGGGCTAGTTGAGCTCACCCTTTTGCTTTCATTGTTCTCTTCAAGAAATGAGAACGTAGCGGGGACTAGTCGGGGAATGGAGTGACTGTTCAGATGATAGCATTAGTAGTCCTCACTATTCTATGAAATAGTGTGAAAATAAATGTATAGATGACTTATTTTGAGTTTGAATCCTGTTTAGAAGAAAGTGTTGTATTAAAACTCACAGTTTATGTTGTCGTATTGTACACGACAGTTGTATTATTAAGTTATATTTGAATTCAGTACCATGTATCTGGCGACTCAAGATGGGTGATGTATACCTAATTTTGGGGGCATCACATATATTAACATGTCAAGGGTCCTTTCGTATCTTTCAAGTTCAATCTAGGTCCCGTCTTGCACAATACGGTTCTAAGTTGGACATCTCAACGATTTAAGACTATTTAAGATTATGAAATCAAAACGTCCAACATGCTTGATTCTTAAACATATAAGGTAGTCATATAAATTATATTAGACATGCTTGTGAGTATTCATATCTCATACGTGTATTTAACATCGTTTTGTTTTTCTTGAATTGAGATACATAATCATGGTATATATATGTTTATACTATATGAATGAGTTTAAGAGTGCCATCAAACATGATCACAAATGTCAGATTTTAGTCCTCATGGTATCTTGACAATATTCACATTCAAAGCTTGCTAATAGGTTCAACATGCTCATTTTCCTTACTAATCAAATAAACACAAGCTAAAGGTTTATTCATGCAGTTCCAAGTCATACTCACATGCCTTCAAAGTCAGAATATAAACCATGTAGAAATTATGCACGTTAGCTCACCAAGCTAAGCTTCTTATTGAAAATATTTCTAACATAAGGCTTAATAAGTTTGATCACGCTCAAAAGAACTATACACACTACAACATATGCTCATGCTTCAATATGAAATCCATGTACTGAAGTTAGTATGTTCGACACGCATTTTAAAACCATACTAACATGCTTGCAAGGTCGGAATATGCATTAATTCAAGTTCACAATTTCTAGTTTTCCAAATCTTGAAGTTTTCTTGAAAACTCAACTCAATCAATGCTACAACAACGCACTAAGTTCAAAACAATATCTAACCACATGCTAGGGCCATTCATATGCATATTCTAACCAAAGTAACATGCTCAGAACAATACAGAAACATTACAGCAGTATCTGAGAATAACACCACGCGCGGCCGCGCGGTATTAGCCTATGGAAGTGGCGCGGCCACGCCACTTCGAGCAGACTGAAAAAAAAATGACTCTGCTTCTGCAGAGTCTTAACACATGAGATGCTAAACCTACAACCAGACCAGTTACCATGTTCCAAGACATGTGTACCAACTCAAATAACACAATGGCATGCTATTCTACATCAATTAACAGAGATTTCATACCTTTGCAAGAATTTGAAATCTCTAGACTAGAACTCATTTTTGACAGAGAATGAAAATGGCAACAAGGAAAAATGAGTTATACCTCTGTAATGTGCTAAAAACACTTGCTCCAATTGAACTCCTAAGCTCTAGATTACTTGTATGCTCTCAGCCTTACTACTTAGCGATTCACAGACAATTTAAGAAACACAAGGAATGAAGGGAAGTGTTCATTATATAGGAAATCCATTGACCATGCCAAGCCTTTGCCCAAGAATTCAAACTCATGGATTGAGGGATTGCATGAAGTATAAGAAGGAGTTGGTAATTTAGTTGTTGATTTGCATCATGAGCACCACTCCCCTCATGATCATTGCCTAGCAAGCTTGGAAGAAAAGAAGATGAATAGGCCTTAGCCTTTTTGCTATTCACGTGATTGAGATTTAGGAGTGAATGGGACACTCATTTTGGGACAATCCAATATAACTCAGTATTCTTATATACTAGGCTTGGTTTGGTTTATTTAATTCCCATAGTGTAACCTTAATGTATAATTGTTACCATATTAGAAATTTTAGGGATAAATTATACACTCATATCATATAGTTCATGTTCATTAAATATACGCAATAAAATAATGCAGTCAGATATTATTGTCCGAGTAGTTCCATAAGTATATCTGCCACTCATATAATCATATTATAACCTTAGTATAGTAATTTATGTCAATTAAATAATTTATTCACTTCCTTGATTAATTACCACTTAAAATACTATAGTTTAATATATAGTCACACAATGTCACACTACATTATATAGTATAGTTGCATTATTGCTCATATGCACATAACTGTCACCATAACATTGTTATATTACTAACTTACTTGTTTATGTTAAATAAATAAATCATGCACTTCCTAAATTAATTAAGACCAATATTAATTAATCCATCCATTAATTAATATATTTGTGGGTTTCCATAATCATTATTCATCTTTATCATATATTGCAAATAATAGTAATCACACATTATTAGTTAATTACTAAAATTCAATCCTCTACCACAACCATCATCAATTAATTAATCCTCATTATTAAATAATTAATCTACCACACATCAATTAACAACTAATAGTATACTACAACAACAATTTACAATTAATATTACTTAATTGTTTACTTTATAATTTCTTTGCCGATTAACATTACTATTAGTATTTCCCATCACCATGCCACACAAGGCTTTCAAAGAGTTCATCACAAAACTCCACATATCCTCAATCATTCAGTTATTTAATATAATTGAGTTATCTCATTTCATAACACGAAATTGTTCATATTCAAGTAAATATTCATTTCCATTAATATATTCACTTAATAATAAGTGGAAATTCTCGGGTATTACATCTTCCCCCCTTATAAAAATTCCATCCCGAAATTGCTACAAGGTTACACAAACAGATGGGGATAATCCCGCATCATCCTATTTTCTAACTCCCACGTTGCCTCCTCGACATCGTGGTTACGCCAAAACACTTTTATAGAAGAAATAACTTTATTTCTCAAGGTTTGCTCTTTTCTGTCAAGAATTTGGACATGAATTTCTTCGTACGCTAAATTCTTTTCCACTTAAATGGGTTCATAAGAAATCACGTGCTTGTAGTCAGGCTTGTACGAATGCAACACGGATATGTGAAACACGTTATGGATGTGCTCCAACTAAGGTGGTAGTGCAACTTTGTACGCTACCTCGCCTATTCGCTTCAGTATCTCGAACGATCCTATGAATGTTGGACTCAATTTCCCTTTCTTGCTGAAACGGATCTTTCCTTCCATGGAGATACCTTCAAGAATACAAAACTGCCGACTTCAAAATCTCGGTCTTGCCGATGCAAGTCTGTGTACTTCTTCTGGCGATCTTGAGCTGCTACTAGTCTGGCTCTTATCATTACCACTGTGTCTGCGGTTTGTTGTACTAACTCTGGTCTGAGTATTCGTCGTTCCCCGACTTCATCCCAACACATAATGGCGTTCTGCACTTTCTTCCGTAAAGATCTTCGTATGGTGGCATGCCGATAGTCGCATGGTAACTATTATTATACGCAAATTCAACTAAAGGTAGGTGGTCGTCCTAATTTCCCTTGAAGTCCATCACGCAAGTCCTAAGCATGTCCTCTAGCGTTTGTATTGTTCGCTCACTTTGTCCGTCGGTCTAAGGATGATAAGCAGTACTTAACCTTAAATGTGTTCTCATCCTCTCTTGCAAGCTTTTCCAGAATTTTGATGTGAAACGCGGGTCTCGGTCAGAAACAATCGACACCGGCACTCCATGTCGTGAAATGATTTCCTTTACGTATAGACTCGCTAACTGATTCAAACTGTAGCGAATCTTGATCGGTAGAAAATGTGCGGACTTTGTAAGTCGATCCACTATAACCCAAACGGCATCCAAACCTTTCTGCGTGACTGGAAGTCCTACCACGAAATCCATCGTGATATGATCCCATTTCCACTCTGGTATTTTCAACGGTTGTAATAAACCACTCGGCCGTTGATGCTCTGCTTTTACACGTTGACACGTAAGACATCTACTAATGTACTCCGCGATTTCTCGTTTCAAATTTGGCCACCAAAAATTTTGCTTCAAGTCCCGGTACATCTTTATGCCTCCCGGATGAACGGAATATGTCGTATTGTGCTTCTTGTAAAATCTCCTCTCTCAACTCGGTTACCGTCGGTACCCATATTCTCCCCTCGAATCTTAAGATACAGTCTTTATTTATTCGAAATTTTTCTACCTCATTTTTCGCGATCCTACTCTTGATTTTCTCATATTCTCCATCTTTCTCATGTGCCTCCTTTACCCTATCCAACAATGTCGAACGAGCTTCCATTACAAATAATTTCTCTTCAGACCTCTTGGGTCCTTTCACCTCTATTTCCAACTTCTCCATATCTCTTATTAACTTCTCCTGAGTCGTTAGTTGAAACAATTTCTCCCTTCCTTTCCTGCTTAGAGCGTCAGCAACTACGTTTGCCTTCCCCGGGTGATAAAGAATCTCACAGTCATAATCTTTGATCAGTTCTAACAACCATCTCTGATGCATATTCAACTCCTTCTGTGTGAAGATATATTTCAGACTTTTGTGGTCCATGTATATCTCACATTTTTCTCTGTACAAATAATGTCTCCATATCTTTAACACAAAAACTACTGCCGCTAACTTTAAGTCATGAGTAGGGTATCGTTTTTCGTAATCCTTTAATTGTCTTGATGCATACGTAATGACTTTGCCATGTTGTATCAGCACACAGCCCAGTCCTCTATGCGATGCATCACTATACACCACAATCCTCCCGTATCATCTGGTAAGGATAATACAGGTACCTCGCTTAATCTCTTCTTCAACTCTTGAAAATTCTCCTCGCATTTGTCGGTCCATACAAATTTCACTGTCTTTCTCGTCAGATTAGTCAACGGGGTTGCTATCTTAGAAAAATCCTGGATAAATCTTCAATAGTATCCAGCTAACCCTAAGAAACTTCTCACCTCCATCGCTGTTCTCGGTTGTTCCCAACTACTTATGCTTCGACCTTTTCGGGGTGTACTGAGATTCCATTCTCATCCACCACGTGGCCTAAGAATTGAACCTTCTTCATCCAAAATTTGCATTTTAAAAACTTTGCATACATCTTCTCCTTTCATAGTGCTTCCAAAACGATCTCCAGATGTTCAGTGTGTTCTTCCTCTGTCTTTGAGTAGATCAAAATATCGTCGATGAAAACTACTACGAATTTTTCCAAGTATGGCTTGAAAACTCGATTCATCAAGTCCATGAATGCTGTCGGAGCATTAGTTAAACCGAATGACATTACCAAAAACTCGTAATGTCCATAACGGGTTCGAAACGCAGTCTTCGGTATGTCCTCATCCCGCACTTTCAATTGATGATATCATGTCCGTAAGTCGATCTTCGAGAAACATTTTGCTCCCTTTAGTTGATTAAACAAGTCATCTATCCTCAGTAATGGATATCTTTTCTTGATTGTTACTTTGTTCAATTCCCGATAATCGATACAGAGCCTCATCGATCCGTCCTTGTTCTTAACGAATAACACTGGTGCTCCCCAAGGAGACACACTCGGTCGAATATAACCCTTATCCAATAGCTCCTGAAGTTGTATCATCAATTCTTTCATTTCTACTAGCGCCATAGGATATGGAGCTTTCGAAATCGGTGTCGTTCCCGGTGCTAAGTTTATTACGAATTCGATTTCTCTGTCTGGCGGAAGACCAAGCAGATCGTCCGGAAACACGTCTCGAAATTCATTCATTACAGGTATATCCTTAATCTCTACTCCCTTTTTTCAAGTATCTACAATGTAAGCTAAATAACCTTCACATCATTTCCTTAATAACTTCTTGGCATGCATCATTGTAACGCAACACGATTGCCTAAGCGATGAGCTACCATGAAACACTACCTTAGACTTACTCGGAGTCTGAAGGTTCATACACTTTTTTTGACAGTCAATTATCGCTGCATGATTATATAACCAATCCATTCCCAATATTACGTCGAAATCTCCCAATCTAATAGGAATTAAGTCTACGCTCAGTTCTTATTCTCTAATGTTTGCGCGACAATTTCGATAGACGTATTCTACAGGGATTATTTCCTTATTCGCAACTTCTACGTTCAAGGAATCTTCTAAATATTCTCGGGGTGTACTAAGTTTACTAGCAAATTCTTCAGATACAAAAGAACAGGTCGCACTTGAATCAAATAATACATAAGCACTTATATTATTGATTGGGATTATACCTGACACCACGTCCTTTGCAGCTACGACATCTTGGACGGTCATGTTAAAGGTTCGAGCGATCGATCGATTGGGTTGCACAGGTCCACCAATCATTAACTTACTTCCTCTTCCCTGGCTTCCTCCAGCTCCACCGCTTCCTTTCTTCGGGCAATCCTTTATCTGGTGCTCTGTCGATCCACAAGCGAAACATCCTCTGATCTTCTTCGGCTTTGGGCAATTTACCGAGATGTGCCCCTCTTGGCCGCAATTATAGCAAGTGGTCTTCCCCTTCCAGTATTCTCCCTGATGGCTTCTCCCACATTTGTTGCAAGCTTCGGTCCTCTTCTTAAAGTTTCCCTGGTGACTCCCACCTTGGTTGTTGTTGTGATTTTCCCACTTCCTCTTTTCGGAGTTACTTCCTCCACTGCTGCTCCCTCCACGATGCTCACTACCAGTGTTTTTGTTCTTCTTCTCCTTATGATATAGACTTAAGGCCTTACTGCCACCTTCCGCAATGATTGCCTTTTCCAACAATGTTGTAAAGAAATTAATTTGGAAGACCGATACCTTATTATACAACCACGGCTTTAACCCCTGATCAAAACGTCTCGCTTTCCTCTCCTCATCCACAACTTGGTGTTCTGTAAATCGCGCTAGTTCATTGAACTTAGATGCGTATTGCGGCACCGTTATATCACCTTATTTCAACTCTAGGAACTTCACTTCCATCCTACTCTTCATACTCTTCGGGAAATAGTTCTCAAAAAACAGCGTCGTAAACCTCTCCCAAGTTATCGTTCCTTCCCCCGCTCTATGCTGATTAGTTTTCCACCAATAGTTTGCTTCGCCTCTCAGCATATATGTGGCAAATACGATCTTCTAGTCTTCACCCACGGGAGCTATAGTGAAGGCCTTCTCGATCTCCTTGATCCAGGTTTGTGCAACTATCGGGTCAGTAGTTCCTGTGAACACTCTTAAAATCCTTGAAGGTTGTTATTGGGACAGCTTGGGGAACGGGTGGTATGGGTTCGTTTCTTCCCCTCAGAGCTTCTCCCAATAAATCTACAAGTCTCTGTATCGGATCTATAGGACCTCTCTCATCATTAACTGACTCTTCTGGGATAGTTATTCTACGTCTGGGCAGCATTTTCTGCATCACAAAATTTTCATTTAATTATCTAACTATCATATTTAGACATTTCTCAAACGAAAAGAACTAAAAGTGTATAACACGTTTCTGAAATAAGATCATTTATATTCATATGCCAAAGGGTTATAATACACGTTCTTTTCTAGCATACTGCTATAAATGAAAACACCTATCCCCTAATATCACAAAAGACGGGGACCACACTAACTTACTACCCCTCTAACATTTTTCAAAAGTTTGGGGTTACCACTGTCTCTCATCTTACACAAAAGACAGAGATTACAACAACTTATTAACAACACATAAATAAAATACTACACTACTGAGCTTTTACTGCTAGACTCAATCTAACATCCAATGCTCCACAGCGCTCTGATACTCCTACGTAATGAGTGCTACCATATCCCGACTTATGGTATGTCGGGTCTGTCCTTGCTTAGCTGGGTAGTGATTTACCCCATCGATCAATCTCTCCATGGCCGTGCGTAGAGCATAGCCCATCTTGTTCATCTTCCTCCTCTTGCATCGCACCTCATCCTCTAGGTCATTCACCCTATCATTGGAATCCTCCCACTTCTCCTCGAAGTGAATCCTATCCATCACCTCCATCTCTAACTGAGTTCGGAGAGCCTCCTTCTCCGTCCTCTCACTCAAAACCTTCTGCTCCATTTCTTCTAGCTTTCCTGCCAATTCAACGTTCCTCGCCACCGATCTGTGAAACAAGGCTCCCATCTGGATCCCTGCCTCCTTTCGGTGAACAATTTCCACCTCCATCTCCTGCATCACTAGTTGCCTCTTAAGAGACTCAGTCTCTAACTCCTCGACTCTACACCCTAATTCCAAAATATGTTCTTTATATTCTCCCAATCTCCGATCTTCGAAAGTGGTCCCATCAGAATCCTCCATGGGCTCGGGTTCCTCCTCTACGGGTTCCTCCTCCGGATCAGACTCCTCAGGTAGAGGCTCCATCTCCTCCTCCTCATCATCATCATCAATAGGGGCAACTACCGATATAGGTTCTTCTATCAAGGGTGTCTCATAGACTACGTGGATATCACGCGACTCCTCCTCTACTACTCAACTAGGTCCTCTCATGTCAGTCATCCTACAAACACCAACATAAGACAAGGAAAACAACAACCCCATCAGAATGTTAAATAAACATAAGTTCATTGTATAGAATGAAGTTTTATTTCATAACACACTAAGTCTCTCAAGGAAACTCTACATGAGTTTTATCCCCTTCCTAACTTCTAAGTTTTCTTAAGTTATAATCTAAGGACTCTCGTTCCTAAGGTTTATAACTATAGCTCTGATACCAACCTGTGACGCCCCCAAATTTGGACCTCCACTTGGTCACTCACATTCGGTTCATCACGTGCTCAAAGTATTACCATAATAACTAAAATCATACATTCACAACAGAAAATCTAAATTAGAATAATATACAATGATTTATTATAATTATTCCCCCAAGTCTCGCAACCTACAATACTTAATAGATTACATAATAGCATCGAATAAAGGCCTATTATATAATCCTACTTAAGTTTAAACATAGTCTTAATACAACATAATAATCTTAAACATAAAAGGGGCAAGCTAGTCGGTAGCCTTGCCCTTGTCTACTCCAGAGACACCTCCCTATTCTTCCTTAACTGAAAGGTTTTAAACAAGCAAGGATGAGCACAAATTGCCCAGCAAGTAATATACAACAAGGGTGTAGGATATAATATCACAAGGTTTGAAATATCGAAGTGTCATTTCTAGGATAGTTTAAAGTTTCAGAATAATATCATGAGTAATAAATATCAATAATTCTAATAATAAGAATGACAATTCAATATAAATCAACTGATATATATGAATTTAACGACTATCAAGGTATCTGACTGGATAAACAATTTATACTGAGCAGTCACTCAGGACTATTGAACATCTACTAGAATTACCAATATTAAACTGATAATCCAAAAGAATCAAATAATGTAGAGGATCAGTCTACAATACTTCACGTTATGCATAACACCACGGTAATAATATACTTATGTGTTGGGGTTTCCAACAACATACAATCCCCTTACCATAAGGGTTGTTCAACTTAGTTTTTCGGATTTTCGCACCAATCAATTGGTTTGGACAGTTTTATAAACATGCATATAGTCTAGCCGAATCAAATGGCATCGACTCTTTCACAATATTCAAGAATAATACTAAGTTCATTATGAATAATAGTTTTCACAAGGGTTTAAGCATAATGGCTCATTTGAACGAGAAAGTAATATAACTTGTATTCAAAGAGATAAGCTTACGGTATTCGTCGAATAAAGAATGTAAAGATACTTGCACAATAAGAGTAGGATTCGGATACTTACTCAATGTAATAAGACATGTTTAGAAACTTGCCTTACGCGTAGTTTATCCTCGTTTAAGAATTCAACACTTTCGAATCCTATTTATAATGTATTATATGTTCAAGATGTTCATTAGCTAACATAGTCTTTAATCAAGCTTGACATGATACAAGTAGGCATGTAAGGTACAAAATCAGTTTATACGTCATCATAAATCAAATACTTAGTTACTTCATAAGCTAATCAAGAATGCTCAAGGTTAAGACCTCCTTACTTATGGACTTTTCATTTCAATGCAACACCAACTTATAGACTAAGCATCACACGTATATATACACATCAGTAGGTTTTAGATCATATTTAGCATTATAGGCATCATACAAGTTACTGTCCAAAAGTCAGAACTCACTAACTGTGATTCCAGACTGGCGCGATCGCGCCTGATTTGTACTAAGGAGAGGCGTGGCCGCGCGGCTCCCAGTTCAAACCAGGGTTGAGCAATTATTGCTTGGCCTAGCTTGTCCATCCTTACATACATAACATATATTAACATGTCAAGGGTCCTTTCGTATCTTTCAAGTTCAATCTAGGACTCGTCTTGCACAATACGGTTCTAAGTGGGACATCTCAACATTTTAAGACTATTTAAGGTTATGAAATCACAACGTCCAACATGCTTGATTCTTAAACATATAAGGTAGTCATATAAATCATATTAGACATGCTTGTGAGTATTCATATCTCATACGTGTATTTAACATCATTTTATTTTTCTTGAAATGAGATACATAGTCATGGTGTATATATATGTTTATACTATATGAATGAGTCTAAGAGTGCCATCAAACATGATCACAAATGTCAAATTTTAGTCCTCATGGTATCTTGACAATATTCACATTCAAAGCTTGCTAATAGGTTCAACATGCTCATATTTCCTCACTAATCAAATAAACACAAGCTAAAGGTTTATTCATGCATTTCCAAGTCATACTCACATGCCTTCAAAGTCAAAATATAAACCATGTAGAAATTATACACGTTAGCTCACCAGGCTAAGCTTCTTATTGAAAATATTTCTAACATAAGGCTTAATAAGTTTGATCATGCTCAAAAGAACTATACACACTACAACATGCTCATGCTTCAATATGAAATCTATGTACTGAAGTAAGTATGTTCGACATGCATTTCAAAACCATAATAACATGCTTGCAAGGTCGGAATATGCATTAATTCAAGTTCACAATTTCTATTTTTCCAAATCTTGAAGTTTTCTTGAAAACTCAACTCAATCAATGCTACAACAACGCATTATGTTCAAAACAATATCTAACCACATGCTAGGGCCATTCATATGCATATTTTAACCAAAGTAACATGCTCAGAACAATACAGAAACATTACAGCAGTATCTGAGAATAACACCACAAGCGGATTCTCGGTATTAGCCTATAGAAGTGGCGCAGCCGTGCCACTTCGAGCAGACTGAAAAAAATGACTTTGCTTCTACAGAGTCTTAACACATGAAATGCTAAACCTGCAACCAGACCAGTTACCATGTTCCAAGACATGTTTACCAACTCAAATAACACAATGGCATGCTATTCTACATCAATTAACAGAGATTTCATACCTTTGCAAGAATTTGAAATCTCTAGACTAGAACTCCATTTTTTACAGAGAATGAAAATGGAAACAAGGAAAAACGAGTTATACCTCTATAATGTGCTAAAAACACTTGCTCCAATCGAACTCCTAAGCTCTAGATTACTTGTATGCTCTCAGCCTTACTACCTAGCAATTCACAGACAATTTAAGCAACACAAGGAATGAAGGGAAGTGTTCATTATATAGGAAATTCATTGACCATGCCAAGCCTTTGCCCAAGAATTCAAACTCATGGATTGAGGGCTTGCATGAAGTATAAGGAGTTGGTAATTTAGTTGTTGATTTGCATCATGAGCACCACTCCCCTCATGATCATTGCCTAGCAAGCTTGGAAGAAAAGAAGAGGAATAGGCCTTAGCCTTTTTGCTATTCACGTGACTGAGATTTAGGAGTGAATGGGACACTCATTTTGGGACAAATCCGATATAACTCAGTATTCTTATATACTAGGCTTGGTTTGGTTTATTTAATTCCCATAGTGTAACCTTAATGTATAATTGTTACCATATTAGAAATTTTATGGATAAATTATACACTCACATCATATAGTCCATGTTCATTAAATATACGTAATAAAATATTGTAGTCAGATATTATTGTCTGGGTAGTTCCATAAGTATATATGCCACTCATATAATCATATTATAACCTTAGTATAGTAATTTATGTCAATTAAATAATTTATTCACTTCCTTGATTAATTACCAATTAAAATACTATAGTTTAATATATAGTCACACAATGTCACACTACATTATATAGTATAGTTGCATTATTGCTCATATGCACATAACTGTCACCATAACATTGTTATATTACTAACTTACGTATTTATGTTAAATAAATAAATCATGCACTTCCTAAATTAATTAAGACCAATATTAATTAATCCATCCATTAATTAATATATTTGTGGGTTTCCATAATCATTATTCATCTTTATCATATATTGCAAATAATAGTAATCACACATTATTAGTTAATTACTAAAATTCAATTCTCTACCACAACCATCATCAATTAATTAATATAATCATTAATTAATCCTCATTATTAAATAATTAATCTACCACACATCAATTAACAACTAATAGTATACTACAACAACAATTTACAATTAATATTACTTAATTGTTTACTTTATAATTTCTTTGCCGATTAACATTACAATTAGTATTTCCCATCACCATGCCACACAAGGCTTTCAACGAGTTCATCACAAAACTCCACATATCCTCAATCATTCAGTTATTTAATATAACTGAGTTATCTCATTTCATAACACGAAATTGTTCATATTCAAATAAATATTCATTTTCATTAATATATTCACTTAATAATACGTGAAAATTCTCAGGTATTACAGTAGCAAACGCTACAAAGTTATCATATATAGCATCGACCTTTCGCTCCAACCTTCGGAGATGACGGTCATCATAAGCAGCAGTGGCTTGAGTGGCTTGTGTTGACGTTCCTGCTTTAGTTTCCTGCATAGACTGTGGTGGAGGCACCGAGGATGCGGGTTGAAGGATGAAACCTTTTCCCCTCGGGTGTGGTTCACCTCCTGCCCAATCTTCGAATTTGGCTATCGTCGCATGAGTTATATCTTGACTAGGCATTTACATCTGTTCATCATCCCACTAGACTCCTTGTTGTGCACATAGACTTGCAATCACAGACGCATGTGGGATACTTCCCATAGTGCTCCCCCTCATGTAACGTAACATGTTCCTATTAATGAGATAGCCCACATCGATGTATTTACCTATGACTATTCCCCACAAAATGATAGCTCTCTCAGTTGTGATTTCATGTTGATGCGTTGAAGGCACAAGCTTTGCACATATGAACAAATTCCAAGCCTTTGCATAGCGATTTAGGGCTGATGCTGGGAAAGTACGATGCTGATTCCTTCCTGCTCTACAAGTCCATTGCGTTCCTGGAATGAACAAGTCAATGATGACTTCATCCAAACCCGTCGCAAAACGGGCAGACTCGACCCAATTATCATTCCCAGTCGGTGGAGTGTCGAGTATTCTGAAAACTGCCCTGATTGATTGAGGGGAATAATCAACTTGAACTCCTCGAACCATTGATAAACCACTCATAGTATCTCCGGCATTAGCGTAAAATTCTCGAACAATACCCACGGGTGCAGGCATAAAGGTTGCAGTAAATCCTCCCCATCCTCTTTCTCGAATCATATTCCACAGTTGCCCATCCTGTTTCCCAGGCTTGAAGCCTCGTTCCTTCACAAATGTCTTTGACACTATTTTATAATACTCTGTTTGTGCCTCAAGACTGAGAAATTTTGTATGATCCACAATATCCTCGTCTTGACTGCGGGAAGAAGAAGATGATAATGGAGCGACAGATCGTGCACGCTTAGGACCCATTTGCAATTGATGAAGAAGAAGGAAGTTTGCTTGATATAATCGTGACTGATATAATCGTTTTACTGAGAACCCCCAAACTTATTTTGCATAAACCAACTGAAGCCCTAGTTTTATCAGTGTAGATGTTGAACGTGGGTAGGAGAACCAATGCGATAATCAAGTAGTGGAGATGAGACGTTACACCTTCAATTTGGAACGGTTTTGGAAAGGAAGAGTCGTGCGTATTTTGGAGAGAATAATACGCTCTCTGTTATTTCAAATAATGGCAGGTATGGTGCAAGACACATTTTTAAATCTAAAATATTTTCTAAGTCTGGTGTCGCGCGCGGCCGCGCAGTCTTTGAATAGGGAAATGGCGCGGGCGCGTGATTGATTTTATTTTCTGGATAAACCTTCAGCGCGGGCGCGCGATTTCTCAATGCTTTCTTAGCGCAGCCGCGCGACCCTACATCCTGCAATGTCAATCTGCATTCCAAATACCTTAAACAATGACGACTTCATTCCACTACACCTGCACAACACCAATTAACAATATCAAAGCATGAATGACTGAATAGACAAGAATGCCTATCTTAACACCATATGTTTATGCTATGCTTAAACATAATCATGTGCAAATTCAGCTCTCATGATATTTATGCAAAATTAATTAACTAACACAGCTAACTAACAAAAACAATCTAAACAAAATAAATAAAAAAAATAAAGATAGAAATAATGGGTTGCCTCCCATCAAGCGCTAAGTTATAGTCAATTAGCTTGACTGTCTCTAACTTCTCATGTTGAAGAAAGAATTGAGGTTACTTTTTGTCTGTCAACCTCGCCACCAAAATAATGCTTCAGCCTCTGTCCATTCACTTTAAACGGCTTGTCCGGGAACTTATCGAACACTTCTACCACACCATGTGAGAAAACTGTCTTCACTATGAAAGGCCCTGACCACCTTGATTTGAGCTTCCCAGGAAAAAGTTTAAGTCTGGAATTGAACAGCAAAACCCTTTGTCCCGGCTCAAATACTCTCTCTATGATCTTGCGATAATGCCATTTCTTCACATTTTCCTTGTATAGCTTTGAGTTTTCATACGCCTGTAATCGGAATTCATCCAACTCATTGAGTTGGAGTAGGCATTTTTCTCCTGCAGCCTTCAAATCAAAATTAAGCTTCCGAATTGCCCAATATGCCTTATGCTCAAGCTCCATAGGAAGGTGACATGCTTTGCCATAAACCAGCTGAAAAGGTGACATTCCCAATGGAGTTTTATATGCAGTTCTATATGCCCAAACTGCGTCATCAAGTTTTAAGGACCAATCCTTTCATGTGGGGTTCACAACTTTTTCCAAAATTCTTTTGACTTCTCGATTGGAAACTTCGGCTTGGCCATTGGTTTGAGGATGATAAGCTGTAGCAATGCGATGATTAACCCCATACTTAGCCAACAGAGATGTGAACTGTTTATTACAAAAATGACTGTCTTCATCACTAATGATAGCCCTTGGAGTCCCAAACCTTGTGAAAATACTCCTCTGTAAAAATCTGAGGACTACTTTGGCATCATTTGTTGGAAGAGCTGCCACTTCCATCCACTTTGACACATAATCAACTGTTAACAAAATGTACAAATTTCCACATGAAGAAACGAATGGGCCCATGAAATCTATCCCCCAAACATCAAAAATTTCCACTTCGAGGATTGTGTTCAATGGCATTTCATTTCTTTTCGAAATATTCCCGACTCTTTGACATCTGTCACATCTTTATACGAAACTGTAAGCATCCTTGAAAATTGTCGGCCAGTAGAATCCTGCTTGTAGCACTCTAGCCGCTGTTCGCTCTCCACCGTAATGACCACCATATAAAGAGGCATGACAATCCTGCAAAATCCCTTCTATCTCACTATATGGGATACACCTTCTTATCATCTGATCAACACATTGTTTGAACAAATATGGTTCATCCCATATAAACCATTTAACATCATGCAAGAATTTCTTCTTTTGATGACCAACCAAGTCAGAAGGTACCATCTTGCTCACCGTGTAGTTTGCGTAGTCTGCAAACCATGGCACTTCCCCTTTTACCACAAATAACTATTCATCTGGAAAGGATTCATTAATCACGATCTTGTCATATGTCTTCCTTTTTGGATTCTCTAGTCCAGATAAGTGGTCTGCCACTTGGTTTTCAGTTCCCTTTCTGTCCTTGATCTCTAAATTAAACTCCTGCAATAGTAATATCCATCTGATCATACGAGGCTTTGCATCCTTCTTCGCCACTAAGTGTCGAATTGCTGCATGATTCGTGTACACTATCACCCTCGTACCAATCAGATATGCTCGAAATTTGTCAAAAGCATGCACAACTGCCAATAATTCTTTCTCTGTAGTGGTGTAGTTCAACTGTGCATCAGTAAGGGTCTTGCTAGCATAGTATATCACATGAAAAATCTTTTCCTTTTGCTGACCCAAAATAGCCCCCACAGCATAATCACTGGCATCACACATCAATTCGAATGGTAGGTCCCAATCCGGTGCTGTGATTACTGGTGCTGAAGTTAACCTCCTCTTTAAGTGCTCAAATGCAGACACGCAATCCTCGTCAAACTTGAACTGTACATCCTTCTCCAATAAACTACAAAGTGGTTTAGTTATCTTGGAAAAGTCTTTAATGAACCTGCGGTAAAAGCATGTATGTCCTAGAAAACTTCGAACACTTTTACTGAAATTGGTGGCGGCAAATTCTCAATGGTTTCTAATTTAGCTCTATTCACCTCAATTCCTCTCTTCGACACCTTATGTCCCAGAATTATTCCTTCTTGTACCATAAAATGGCATTTTTCCCAATTCAATACCAAGTTTGTTTCAACACATCTTTTCAACACTAAAACCAAATTATCAATACATAAATTAAAAGAATCTCCAAATACTGAGAAATCATCCATGAATACATTCACATTCTATTCCACCATATCTGAAATAATAGCCATCATACATCTCTGAACGGTGGCTAGAGCATTGCACAACCCAAAAGATATCCTTTTGAAAGCAAAAATACCATATGGACATGTAAAGGTTGTCTTTTCTTGGTCCTCTGGAGCTATAACTATCTGATTGTAGCCTAAATATCCGTCCAGAAGACAATAAAACTCGTGACCCGCTAGTCTGTCCAACATCTGATCGATAAATGGTAGTGGGAAGTGATCTTTCCTTGTAGCTTTATTAAGCTTGCGGTAGTCCACGCACACTCTCCACCCCGTCACTATTCTTGTTGGAATCAACTCATTATTCTCATTAGAAACCACGATCATACCACCCTTCTTCGGTACACATTGTACTGAGCTCACCCATGAACTATCTAAAATTGGATAAATTATGCCTGCATCCAGCCATTTCAATACTTCTTTCTTGACCACTTCCTTCATGATCGGATTAAGTCTTCTTTGTTGCTCCACTGAGGGCTTGCTATCATCTCCCAGCAGGATCTTATGCATACAAAAAGAAGGGTTGATCCCTTTTATATCTGCTATAGTCCATCCAATAGCTGATCTGAACTCTCTAAGGACTCGTAGCAGTTTTTCTTCCTGAAAAGATGTTAGTGCAGAAGAAATAATCACAGGTAACTTTGAATCTTTATTTAAAAATGCATACCTCAAATGGTCTGGAAGTGGTTTCAATTCAAGTTCTGGAGGTGTCTCAAGAGATGGTTTTAATTTCACTGATGATTCTCCAGCTTTCTTTAATGGCTCAATAGGAGTCTTGAATTTTCTAAATTGTGGAGTAGTATCACGAAAGTGCACAAGTTCTTTAATCTCCTTATCATCTAATTCTGAATTTCCAGCCATAACACTTCTCAACGGTTCATGATCCATCAAACTCTCTACTTCATCATTTAAGACCCTGCCCACCAAATCAACCTTGAAGCATTCCTCTTCATCTGTCGGGAATTTCATTGCCTTGAATACGTTGAAAGTGACTTCCTGATCATGAACACGCATTGTGAGTTCCCCTTTCTGAACGTCTATCAAGTTCCTTCCTGTGGCTAGGAATGGTCTTCCAAGTATGATTGGTATACTCCTATCTTCTTCATAATCTAAAATAATAAAATCAGCCGGGAAGATGAATTTATCCACTTTTACCAAAACATCTTCAACAATTTCCCTTGGATAAGTGATCGACCTGTCAGCTAACTGTAACGAAATATTTGTCGGCCTTGGAGCCAGCAATCCCAACTGATTAAATACTGACAAGGGCATCAAATTGATACTTGCCCCAAGATCACACAAGCATTTACTGAAGTTCATCTTTCCAATTGTACATGGTATTGTGAAACTACCCGGATCCTTCAGCTTTAGAGGTAAATTACGTTGAAGCACTGCACTGCATTCCTCCGTCAAGGCTACTGTTTCAAATTCTTCTAATCTCTTCTTCCTTGATAAGATACCCTTCATGAACTTTGCATAACTAGGCATCTGTTCCATTACCTCAGTGAATGGTATGTTAATCTGTAGATTTTTAAAGACCTCTAAGAACTTACTAAACTGCTTTTCATCCCTCTGCTTATGCAATCTCTGTGGATAAGGAACCGGAGGGTGAACTGGTGGGCTATTGTTCATGGGCTTTTCAACTAAACCTGCTTTATCCTTCTCTTCATGCTATTGTCCAGAATCTTCATCATTTAATTTCTCAGTAGACAAATTTTTGCCTCGCGCGGCCGCGCGTCCTACCCTTGTAAACATGGCACGGTCGCGTCATGCTGATTTCCTGCAACCTGTTTCCCAGACCTGAGTGTGATCGCCTGACATTGCTCCTTCCCTTCTCTTCTTGGATTTGCCTCTGTGGTACTTGGCAATGAACCTTGGGGTCTGTTGTTAAGCATGCTCGCCATCTGACCCATTTGAGTTTCCAGATTTTTAATAGTCACTGCTTGGCTTTTAATCATCACCTCTGTATTTGCCATGTACTTCATTATCATCTCCTCCATTTGTGATTTCTTTTCTTGCTGAGGTGCAGATGGAGTATGATATTGTTGCTGAGAAAATTCAAGTGGATAAGGTGGTCTTAGTGCAAACTGTTACTGAGCTTACTGTGACTGAAATTGGTTATTTGGTTGAAACTGACTTTATTGATTGCCTTGGTTATTTGACCAACTGAAGTTTGGATGGTTGCAGTAGTTGGCACTGTATGTGTTCTGAAATTGACTTTGATCCTTCCTATAGTTGCTCACATATTGCACAGACTCCGAACTGATAGCACATTGGTCCATTGAATGTGACCCTGCACATATCTCACACACAAAAGAAAATGTCTTCGCCTTAGTCTCTGTCAACGAATCAATTTTCTTTGCCATGGATGCCATCTGTGCTGACAATTGAGTGATTGCATCCATGTAAGACCACAACTTATTAATGAATAAAATCAAATTTTCTCTAATTATTATTGTGAATAATAAGGTGTTAATTTGATATAATATTTTGGTTATGGGTGAAATGTGCAAATTTTGCAAAAATAAACAAGTGGTTATAAAATATTCTTTCTATCGGGGAATATTCGTACGACGGCGCAGCTATTTGTGAGCCCCATAACGAAAAACGGTTGGATGAAGATAACGACAAAAATTGAGTTTTTATAAATAACGGCGTAGTTGTTACCGTTAACACTGTTGGAATACCTGGTGGTTAAAATACAGTAATACGCGTAGTTGCACAGTAACACACGGTATTGTACAGTATTTTTTTTAATTATTAATTCTTACGTGAGAAGACACTACTCAATAATTGTTACAGTAATTTCTGTTCAATATTTTATTTTATTGAATCAATAATTGCTGCGTTGATATTTTATATTATTGTTGTTTCAATAATTATTGCTGCATAATATTTTCCATTATCAGATCAATAATTCATATTATTTGAATAATATTATTAGATAGCATTATTGGCAATGTCTAGAAAGTTCTGTCTAAGGAGAGGTTTGGTCATCTAATTACGCGCCAGTAAGGAAAATCCTTATTAGAAAGCCTCCTCTTTCTTGGGAACTGTCTGGTTGTCATTATTGTGATTCTGTAATATTATTTGTGAATAATTAATTATTGATCTATATGATAATGAAATATTTATTTGATGTGGATATAAATGATGGATTTATTTATGTGGTTATAAATGAAGAAATTAATGTTGAGGTATTTTATCAATATTTTGTCGGATTGGAGGTATTAAAAGATCAAGTCAATGTTCTTATGGCTTTATTGTGTGAGTTATAATTTTTAATCTGACCGTTGGATCATTGTGATTTTTGGATATGTTATACATATATAAGTTGAGTATATGTTCACAAATTTTGAACCGTTAAAAATGAACGAATGATTTGTTATGAATTTTAAGAGGTGACTGATTCGAAAATTAGGTTTATAAATGATTTTGGTGGAAAATTATAGAAATGGATGGGCCCCACTTTTGGTTGTTGGGGAAGATGGCTGATTTTTGGTGGGTGGAATAGTTGCAGGTAAAGCCATCAGGTAGCAGGTCAAGTCTGCTTCGGCGTGCTAACATTTTCCTATAAATAGAGGGCTAAGTTAGAATTGAAAATCACACCAGAATTCATAAGTTTTCTCTCTTTTTCTCTCTAGATTATCGAGTATATTTTGTGAGTATTTAGATACTTGGTGAGTTGCTATTCATCGGTGCAAGTTTCCTTCAGCGTCATATCCGATATCCAGTCAAAAGTGTTGCTCTTTTGAGGTAAGGGATAGTAAGGGATATTAAAGGATGCTATATATTCTTTATAATGATGCTATTCTTTCAATATCATTATACTGAAATATTGGTATAGATTTTATTGTGGAATTTCTACCTTTTTGAGTCGGGATTACTATTTACGTATATGACATTATTTACGTATACGACACTATTCATGTATACGGCACTATTTACGTATATGACATTATTTACATATACGGTACTATATACGAATACGGAGTAATTCACGAGTTACTATTCATGAGTTACTATTCACGAGTTACTATTTACGAGTTACTATTCACGAGTTACAATTCACTGGTACTATTCATGACAAAAATACCAAATTATAGTTGATTTATGAATATTACTCTTGAGATTAAATCTAGATGTTTTGATTATATTAATTTTACTATTATATATAACATTTTTATAACCCTGATGTTGAAATTCTCTTTCACTTGAGTGTAAAGATGGGTAGATTATTGGTATGATCATGACTATGGGTTCTCTTTGGCCAGTAGTGCAAAGTTAAATTATTGACTAGTATGATCATGACCATTAAATTTATAATTGAATATCTTTAGCTTAAGTGCAAAGGTGAATTGATCAACATGGTTATAATTATTGTTTATATAAATTCTGAAATGATTATATATTTCTTTGAGATATTAATATATTTGGCCTATAGTGCAAATATGAACTGTTGATGAATATATTTGGCCTGTAGTATAAATATGAACTGTTGAGGAATATCTTTGGCCTGTAGTACAAAGATGAATTATTGATAAATATCTTTGGCCCGTAGTTCAAAGATGACATGTTGTTGAATATCTTTGGCCAGTAGTGGAAAGATGAACTGGTGACGAATATCTTTGGGCAGTAGTGCAAAGATGAAGTTATTAGTATGATTATGAACAAGAATTGTGATTTGGTATAACCATTAGTATGATTATGAACAGGAACTATGATTTGGTATAACCATTAGTATGATTATGAACAGGAACTGTGATTTGGTATAACCATGATCTTTGATGTTTCAGGTAAAGACATGTGATAAAAATTATCTTCGTCCTGGGTGCGAAGAGGAATTTAGAATCACAATTATGATTATGAGTTATTCATATAATTGTGGACCAGAACTGTTGATTGATGTTACGGGGATAAATTATTATTGGTGAATTTTTAACATGGAGAAGATAATAGACTTTATGGTCTATTTGACTCTTCTAATGGATTGCTCGTTCCGCTACAACTATGGTTGAAAATTTTTATCATCTACCATATGTTCTAAATCTCTGATTTATTACTGTTGAAGGCTATTGATAATTTATTTATCTTTAGTCATGATATTCTTTACTGGGCTAGTTGTGCTCACCCTTCTGTTTCACAATTTCTTTCAAGTAATAAGAGTGTAGCTGGGTCGAGCGGGGATAACAGGGGAATAAAACGGTGGTCATCATTTAGTAGTTATATTTGGTGAATCAAATAGGGTGAGGCGAACCCAACGTTGGAAGGGTGCTTTGTCACTATCATACAAGATGTCTAATGACATATAATCTCGTGTCATCATAAGACACGGTTGTGCACATCCACTTGCTGAATATATTTACAAGCACTACCTATATAATCTTGGTGTTTGTTTGAAGTATAATTCACGATTAGAGACAGTGGAGATATTGATATGTCAAGAGAAGACTCACCACTGGAAAGAATATGATAGTAATCTTTTCGTTTTTCTTTGGGGTCTATTGGGTCAACCAAGGATAATTCTGTGGACATATGATATCTATCATAACCTAGACGCATGGCCTCCCATGTACGAAGGTTTCCTTGAGCACTTCCCAAATATTCTAATTTTTAAAACAGTTTTTGACTATACTTTTATGTAGGTATCACTGTGAGGTGCTGTCCACTGATGGGACATTTGTCACAGTTGGTATGTATTTGTATCCAAACTCACAGCATATGTGTTGTTGTATTTTGTACAATAATTATTGTAATAAAATTGTAGTTGTTTTCTGTACCATGTATTTGGCGACTCAGAATAGGTTGGGTGAAATGGACCTATTTTGGGGTTATCACAATCCACCTCTAACAAACCTGCAACTTTTGCTTGTGGCATCCTAGCCGTAGGATTTTGGAAATCATTAGCTGTGACGCCCCCAAAATAGGTCTATTCCACCCAACCCATTCTGAGTCGCCAAATACATGATACAGAAAACAACTACAACTTTATTATTACAATTGTCGTGCAAAATACGACAACACAAATAATGTCATCTAGACAGTATTATAGCTCAAATGGAGTCCTCATTATAATTACTGATACACTATTTTACAGAATAGTGAGGACTACTAAAATAACTATCTTGAACCATCATTCCATACCCCGACTAGTTCCCGCTATATTCTCGTCTCCTAAGAAGAAAAATGGAACAAAAAGGAAAAGAGTGAGCTCAACTAGCCCAGTAAAGAATATTATGACTAAGATAATATATAACAAATTATCCTTAGTCTTCAACAGGGAAACAATCTGATAGAATATAATAGACAACAAGCTTTAGATCAACAACTGCAGCGAAAATAACAATTTATTAGAAGACTTAAGTAGAGAATGAAATCTACTATCATCTATGAATTTAAAAGTCCATCATCGATATTTTATCCCTATAACATCAATCAATATACATCTTGAATTAAATATTCATCTTTACACTACGGGTCAAAGATATTTATTTGTATCACCAGTTGGTCATGTTCATCTTAACACCTGTTCATCTTTGCACTACGGGCCAAAGATGTTCATCAGAAAATTATTTATCTTTGTACATCAGGCCAAAGATATTCAGTAATATCATCATTTAGGACTGAGTATGATGAAAAATATTTTTAAAGAAACGAATTCAATGAGACAAAAGAACAAAGATTAGGGATTCGTACTTTAGACAATCCAAATTTAAAAATACTCCATAACAAATCATAGTGGAGTAAAATTCAAGAATGAAGATCAAAACATGGATACAATCAAAGATAGGAACCATAACAGACAATCTTGGACACAGAAAAGAAAATTTAATTTTTCTGTGAATAGAGTCGTATACGTGAATAGTGTCGTATACGTGAATAGTAACCCCGATACAAAAAGGCAGAAATTCCACAAGAAAAATCATCATGCTTCGTGAATAGTACTCATGAATAGTAACTCATGAATAGTAATTCGTGAATAGTAACTTATGAATAGTAACTCGTAAATAGTAACTCGTGAATAGTAACCCTGACATGAAAAGGTAAAATTTTCATAATAAAAATCATACCAATATTTCAGCATAATGATATTGAAAAAAATAATATCATTTATAAAAAAAATAACATCTCTTACCTCAAAAGAATAGTACTTCTAGTTGGAATATCAGATTTAATGTAGAAGGAAACTTGCACCGTATAACAACACTCAAAGTATTGAAATACTCACAAAAATACGCTCGATAATATAGAGAGAGAAAACTTTAGTTTTTGGTGTGATTTTCAATTCTAACTTAAGCACCATATTTATAGGAAAATGCTTAGAACACCAAAGCAGAAAATTTAATAAAATAATAATATTTTTAATAAAAATTCTTACGCACACCTTAAACATCTAATTTCAGAATTTTGCATATGCTAGTGGGGTCCGCCAACATGAAAAACTTGTTTTAAACAATTTTTGTAACAAAATCAATTCAGACCCAATATTCCAGAACTTCAATAATTCATAATAAATAGCCATTTTATCAGAAAAATTTGAATCTTATATCCATTCCATAGAAAATTCAATTCTCTACAACTTTGTAGCTTTAAATTTTTCCAAATTCCAAACAGAAATTGACCGAAATCCACATACGGACGATTTTGTAGGCTATAATCAAATTTCAGTCAAAAATAAGGTCCACCAACATGTTTAACATGTTTTTAGTATTTATTGTAACAAAAATACTCTTCCTCCTCATTTATTCATATATCACGCATTCATTGTAAAAATATCACCATTATTATATTATTACAATATAATAATATATTTAAATAAATTATTTTATCAGAAAAGATAAAATATCAATTTTCAACAATTGTCACTTTTTAAAAAAAATTCATTTATATCCACATAAAATAAATATTTTCCTTATCATATAAATCAATAATTAATTATTTACAAATAATATTACAGAATCACAATACTGACAACCAGGCTGTTCCCATGAAAGAGAGGGCTTTCCAATATGAATTTTTCCTTAGTGGCGCGCAATTAGGTGACCAAACCTCTCCTTAGACGGAACTTTCTAGACATTGCCAATAATGCTATCTAATAATATTATTCAAATAATATGAATTATTGATCTGATAATGGAAAATACTGTGTAGTGACAATTATTGAAACAATAATAATATAAAATATCAACGTAGCAATTATTGAATCAATAAAATAAAATATTGAACAGTAATTACTGTAACAATTATTGAGTAGTGCCTTCTTACGTAAGAATCAATAATTAGTGCAATACCATGTGCTACTGTGCAACACCGCGTATTACAATGTTTTAACCACCGGGTATTCCAACAGTGTTAACGGTAACAACTACGCCGTTATTTATAAAAATGCATACTTGTCATTTTTTTTCATCCAATCACTTTCAGTTATGGGGCCCACAAATGGCTGCGCCTTCGTACGAATATTCCTCGACAGCAAGAATATTTCACGACCAAACGAATATTTCCCGACAACAATAAATATTTTATAACCACTTACTTATTTAAAATATTTGCGTATTTTACCCATAACTAACCACATTAATCAAATCAACCCTTACTATTTCAAAATAATAAATAGAGAAAATTCAATTTTATTTATAAAAAGTTGGGGTCTTACATTAGCTGCCATTGTCTCAATGAGGTTATAAGTTTCTTCATAGCTCTTCACCCATAAAGCTCCTCCTACAGCTGCATCTAAAATCGGCCTTGAAAGCCATCCCAATCCATTATAAAATGTGTTGATAATCATCCAATCTGGCATGCCATGGTGTGGACACTTCCTTAGCATTTCCTTATAACTCTCCCAGGCTTCATATAATGATTCACCCTGTTGCTGCTCAAATTGGGAAATTATTGTCCTCATCTTTGCAGTCTTAGCCATTGGAAAGAATTTGGCTAAGAATTTCTATGCTAGGTCCTCCCATGTGGTGATAGATCCCGGAGGTAAATAGTGAAGCCAACTTCTTTCTTTATCCCTCAATGAAAATGGAAACAATCTAAGTCTGATTGCATCCTCAGTTACCTCGTTGTATATGAAAGTATCACATATTTCAATGAAGCTCAATAGGTGTTCATTTGGATCGTCTGTAGCAGCACCCCCAAACTATACCGAATTCTGCACCATTTGAATAGTGCCCGGCTTTATCTCGAAGGTATTAGCTGCTATCGCTGGTCTAACTATACTTGACTGTAATCCATTAATATTCGGCATCGAATAATCTCTTAAAGCCCTTTGCTTCTCCCTTTGCTCGTTTCTTTGTTCGGCGGCTTCCATATTAGATGTTGTGGTTTCTAACTTTGCTTGTATATTTCTACGTGTTCTAGATTTTCAACCCCTACCGTTGATGTTGTCCTGTAAAGGTGTTAACTCAGGATTGGAGGATCGAGTGCACATATACTATATACAAGTACCTGAAAAACAAAAAAAAATAGAAATGAGATAAGATTAGATTTGTCTAAGTCATACAAATTTAGCTTAAAACTGATGATAATAAAATAATTAAACGCCTTTCCCCAGCAACGGTGCCAAAAACTTGTAGCCTCCTTTTCAGCTTTAATAAAAGGACTATAACTCATGCAAGTGTAAATGGGTCAACTAGTAGTTCAGAGTAAGAACAGTATCGATCCACGGAGAAAGATTTCAAAATTAAATTATTATGCATCAATTGTATCACTACTTTTAATGCTTAAATGAATGCTTACAATTTTAAATTAATATAAATTCAAACAATGAATAAAATAATAATATTAGAAAACTAAATCAAATTCAGAAATAATGGGATTCTAACTTCATTTCATATTTCATCTAAATATTGCCCTCATGCAAGATTATACATGTATCATGGAAAATTAGCCAAGAGCACAAAAGTAGACATAACTATTTTTCAATGCACTATGCCCTGCTTACATAACCTCCACATACAATAGAAATCATGTAATCTGTGACGCCCCCAAAATAGGTATACATCACCCATCTTGAGTCGCCAAATACATGGTACAAAATTCAAATATAACTTAATAATACAACTGTCGAGTAAAATACGACAAAACATAAACTGAGAGTTTTAATACGAATATTGTCTTCTAGACAGTATTCAACTCAAATGGAGTCCTCAATATATTTATTATCACACTATTTTATAGAATAGTGAGGACTACTAATGCAATCATCTGGACCGTCGCTCCGTCCCCGACTAGTCTCTTCTACGTTTTCATTTCCTGAATAGAACAATGAAAGCAAAAGGGTGAGCTCAACTAGCCCAGTAAGAAATATTATGACTAAGATAATGCAGAATAATTTATCGTTAGCCCTCAACAGTGTTAAACTGATAAAATATAACAAACATCAAGTTTAACTGTAACGGAACAAGCAATCCATTAGAAGAGTCAAGTAGAGAATACAATCTACTATCTTCTATGATTTAAAAGGTTTTACATCACTTTTATCGCTGAGACTCAGCTTAATAAATAATTCACATCATCCCTGCACTACGGCCAAGGATATTCATTAGTATCACGACCATAAATTTTCTATGCATTACGGGCCAAGGATATTCGTGTATTCACCAATGGTCATGATCATGCCAACAACTATCCATCAATGCACTACGGGCCAATGAGGACTTTTACCACATCATTTGTAATATTACGGTCATGATTATACCGAATAATCCCTAATCATAATCATACCAAGTCCATCTATGCACTACAGGCCACAGATGACTTTCAACATAATATAAACATGAGGATGATGACAATGATATAAGAATTCAATAAAACAAGTTCAAGGATAAATTTTTAAAGATTTATAATTTAATTTATCCAGAAATCAATAACGTCCAAATTGTCAACATGATACTGCTTTGTGGAGTAAACTTTAAGAATAATATTGTACAAAAAAATAATTTGGACCGAAAACGAATCAATTTTTATTATGAATAGTAATTTGGGTGAATAGTACTCGAGTGAATAGTACCCCGTGAATAGTACTCCGGCATGAAAAAGTTAAAACTTATCAAGAATGCTCAGAATAATATTTTAATGAAAAGATATTAGATGAAGCGCAAATATATATCAAGGATATTCAACTAATTTCATGTAGTTTAGAAGCCAAAATTTTAATAAACGAGTATAGAATTCGAAATCTGAAACGAAATAATATTACTTACATACTACATAGTATGGAAGAAAATATTATTTCAAGCGAATATTAAACAAAAATAACATCCCTTACCTTGAAAAGAAGAGTATTCCAACTAGTATAGTGGGGATATTCTTGAAGAAAACTTTCACTGTTTTCTACGCTCAAAGCTTTGTAAAACTCTAAAGAAATACACTCAATATTATAGAAGAAGAATTCTCTGATTCTGGTGTGATTTTCAATTCTAACTTAAGCGTTTATTTATAGGAAAATGCTAGAACGTCATATGAGACTAAATAATAAAATATTATTATTATTATTTTCTATGCATGCCAAGACCAAGCTTAGCATGCCTACTTTGAACAAAAAAATAGCAGCCCACATGTTTTCAAAAAAAACAAAAGTGGGTCCTACCCAATTTTAATAAAAATATTTTCATTTCTGAAACTTCAATAATTCATAAAAAATAGCCCTTTTATCAGGAAAAATACGAATTTTATGTCCATTTCATACGAAATCGAATTCTCTACAACTTCGTAGCTTTAAGTTTTTAGAAATTCCAAACCGAAAATATCTGAATTCCACAAACGGATGATTTTTAATACCTCATAAAATTCATAACAAATCATACGTTAATTTTTAACGGTTCAAAATTTATGGACATATACTCAACTTATATATGTATAATATATCTAAAAATCACAACGATTATATTATGTAATATAATAATATATTTGAATGAATTATTTTATCAGAAAAGATAAAATATTAATGTTCAACAATTGTCACTTTTCTAAAAATTCCTCCATTTATATCCACATAAAATAAATATTTTTCTTATCGTATAAATTAATAATTAATTATTCACAAATAATATTACAGAATCATAATAATGACAACCAGGTCGTTCCCAAGAAAGATGGGACTTTCCGATAAGGATTTCTCCTTACTGGCGTGCAATTAGGTGACCAAACCTCTCCTTGACAGAACTTTCTAGACATTGTCAATAATGCTATCTAATAATATTATTCAAATAATATGAATTATTGATTTGATAATGAGAAATACTGTGCAGTGACAATTATTGAAACAACAATAATATAAAATATCAACGCTACAATTATTGAATCAATAAAATAAAATATTGAACAATAATTACTGTAATAATTATTATGTAGTGCCTTCTTACGTAAGAATCAATAATTTAAAAAATATTGTGCACTACCGTGTGCTACTGTGCAACCACGCGTATTACTATATTTTAACCACCGGATATTCTAACAGTTAACGGTAAAACTTAGTCGTTATTTTATAAAAAAATATTTTTGTCGTTTTCTCAATCCGACAATAATTTTGTTATGGGATCCACCAATGATTGTGTCATCGTACGAATATTCCCTGTTAAAATGAATATTCCCCGACCAATCGAATATTATATAACAACTTGCGTACTTTGCAAAATTTATAAATATTACCCCACAACTATAACATTATATCAAATTTACTCTATAATATTTAAAAATGATATTTATAGAAAATTTATCTTCATTCATAAAAGTTGGGGTCTTACAACCTCCCCTTCTTATGAAATTTTGCCCTCGAAATTAGGGTATGTATTGTCGAAGAGGTAAGGATACCTTAATTTTATTTCAGATTCTAACTCCCAGGTCATTTCCTCAACATCGTGGTTTCTCCACAAAACTTTGACTTGAGGTATAACCTTGGAACGTAAAATATGCTCCTTCTTATCCAAGATTTTAACAGGAACCTCTTCATACGTTAAATATTTCGCTATTTCGTCCAGTTCTAACTCAATAATGTGGTTCGGGGTCTTTCACATATTTACGTAACATAGATATGTGAAAAACGTTATGAACACGAGACATACTTGGCGGTAAGGCGAGTCTATAGGCTACAGTTCCTACTCGTTCGAGGATTAAAAATGGGTCAATGAATCGATGATTGAGCTTTTCTCTCTTTCCAAATCTCGTAACTCCTTTCCATGGAGCAACACGTAACAACATATGTTCTCTAATATTGAATTTTACGTCCTTTCGATGAAGATCAGCATAACTCTTTTGTCGATCTTGTGCGGTTTTTATTCGTTGTCGGATCGTTTGAATCTTTTCTGTAGTCATACGTATCAACTCCGGTCCCAACAACTTTGCTTTACCCACATCATCCCAGCATACTGGAGAACGACACTTTCTTCCATACAACACCTCGAATGGAGCCATGCCAATACTTACTTGATAACTGTTATTGTAGGAAAACTTCACCAATGGTAAGAACTTGTCCCAACTTTCCTTGAAGTCAAGGACATAGAGTCTTAATAGATCTTCAAGAGTTTGAATAGTCCTTTCTGACTGTCCGTCTGTTTGAGGATGATAAGCCGAACTAAATAGTAAATTCATGCCTATAGCTTTTTGCAAACTAACCTAAAATCTTGAAGTGAATCTTGGGTCTCGATCAGAAACTATGGACACTGGCATACCATGCAATCTTACAATCTCGTTTATGTACATACGAGAAAGACATTCAAGTGTATAAGTTTCTCGTATAGGTAAGAAATGAGCTGACTTGGTCAATTTATCAATAATGGTAATGTGCTCCCACTTCCATTTTAGAATTCCAAGTGGTTGCAATGAACCTTTTGGTACTTGATGCTCCGCCTTGACTCGTTGACAATTTAGACACCTTGAGATAAACTCCACGATCTCTCTCTTCATATTGCTCCACTAAAATATATTTTGAAGATCATGATACATTTTGGTACTCCCAAGATGGATTACAAACGGTGTGTTGTGCGCCTCCATCATGATTTTATACTTTAAATAAGGGTCATTAGGAACACAAAGTCTGGAGTTGACTCTAAGTATTCCTTCTTCATCGATTCTTACTTCAAGGATAGCACCTTCTTGCACTTTCTTCTTCATACGCATCAGCTCCAGGTCTGTATCTTAAGCAACTTTAACATTATCGATTAAAGTCAGCTCAACTCGTATATTTGCCATCATCACGTTGGTCCCTGAAGTCTTTAACTCTATCTCCATGCTTTGCAAGTCATATAAAATAGGCCTTTACGTTGACAATATCGCACTCGTACCCGCATATGATCTTCTACTCAATGTGTCAGCTACTACGTTCGCTATACCAGGATGGTATTGAATGGTATGATCATAATCTTTTAACAGTTCAAGCCAACATCGTTGCCGCATGTTGAGTTTCTTTTGGGTGAAAAAATATTTAAGGCTTTTATGATCTGTAAAGATCTCCACTTTCTCCCCATACAAGTAATGCCTCCAAATTTTAAGTGCAAAGACAACAGCTGCCAACTCTAAATCATGAGTAGGATAATTCTTCTCATATTCTTTGAGTTGCCGAGAGGCATAGGCTATGACTTTCACATATTGCATGAGAACATATCCTAACCCTTTGCCCGAAGTGTAAGACCCCAACTTTTTATAAATGAAATTGAATTTCCTCTATTTATTATTTTGAAATAGTAAGGGTTGATTTGATTAATATGGTAAGTTATCGGTAAAATGCGCAAATATCTTAAATAAGCAAGTGGTTATAAAATATTCTTGTTGTCGGGAAAAATTTCTTTTTATCGTAGAATATTCTTACTGTCGGAAAATATTCGTACGACGGCGTAGCCTTGTGTGGGCCCCATAACGAAAAGCGATTGGATGAAGAAAATGACAAGTATGAGTTTTTTATAAATAACAGCGTAGTTGTTACCATTAATACTGTTGGAATACCCGGTGGTTAAAACACAGTAGCACACAGTATTGCACCAATTATTGATTCTTACGTAAGAAGGCACTACTCAATAATTGTTACAGTAATTACTGTTCAATATTTTATTTTATTGATTCAATAATTGCTACGTTGATATTTTATATTATTGTTGATTCAATAATTGTCATTGTACAGTATTTCAAATTATCAGATCAATAATTTATATTATTTTAATAATATTATTAGATAGCATTATTGGCAATGTCTAGAAAGTTCTATCTAAGGAGAGGTTTAGTCACCTAATTGCGCGCCAGTAAGGAGAAATCCTTATTGAAAAGCCCCCTCTTTCCTGGGAACGGTCTGGTTGTCAGTATTGTGATTCTGTAATATTATTTATGAATAATTAATTATTGATTTATATGATAAAAAAAATATTTATTTTGTGTGGATATAAATGGAGGAATTTTTAGAAAAGTGACAATTATTGAACATTAATATTTTATCTTTTTTGATAAAATAATTCATTCAAATATATTATTATATTACATTATAAATGTATAATGTGATAATAAAATAATATAATAATGGTGATATTTTTACAATGAATGTGTGATATATGAATAAATGAGGAGGAAAAGTATTTTTGTTACAATAAATGCCAAAAACATGTTAAACATGTTGGTGGATCCCATTTTTGACTAAAATTTGATTATAACCTGCAAGATCATCCATATGTAGATTTCGGTCAATTTCTGCTTGGAATTTGAAAAAACTTAAACTTACAAAGCTGTAAAGAATTGAATTTCCTATGAAATTGGTATAAGATTCGAATTTGTTTGATAAAAGGGCTATTTATTATGAATTATTGAAGTTCCGGAATAATTAATTTTTGGAGATTAAAATATTTATTTTAAGAAAAACGTTTTTTACAATTGGGTGGGCCCCACATGAGTGGCAAACATGCTGAATTCAGATTTTCTAAGGTGGGCGTGAAATTTTTTTAAATATATTAATATTTTATTAATTTTTCTGCTTTTGTGTTATAAGCATTTTTCTATAAATAGGGTGCTTAGGTTAGAATTAAAAATCATACCAGAAATTGAAGTTTTTTCTCTCTATATTATCGAGCGTATTTTTGTGAGTATTTTGATACTTTGAGTGTTGCTATACGGTGCAAGTTTTTTTCAGCATTATATCCGATATTCCACTCAGAAGTACTATTCTTTTGAGGTAAGGGATGTTATTTTTTTCGTAAATGATATTATTTCTTTCAATATCATTATACCGAAATATTGGTATGAATTTTATTATAAAACTTTTACCTTTTCATGTTAGGGTTACTTTTCATGAGTTATTATTCACGAGTTACTATTCATGAGTTACTATTCAAGAGTTACTATTCACGAGTACTATTCACGAAGTATGATGATTTTTCTTATGGAATTTCTACATTTTAGTGTCGGGGTTACTATTCACGTATACGACACTATTCACGTATATGGCACTATTCACGTATACGTACTATTCATAGAAAAATTAAATTTTCTTTTATGTGTCCAAGATTGTCTGTTATGGTTCCTCTCTTTGATTGGATCTATGTTTTGATCTTCATTTTTGAATTCTACTCCACAATTGGTTATTCTGGAGTATTTTTGAACTTAGATAAACTAAAGTACGAATCCCTAATTTTTGTCCTTTTATCTAACTGGATTCGTTTTCTTAAAAATATTTTTATTATCCTCAGTCCTAAATAGTGATATAACTGAATATCTTTGGCCGGTAGTGCAAAGATGAATGATTATTTGATGAATATCTTTGGCCCGTAGTGTAAAAACGGACAGGTGTTGAGATGAACATGACCAACTGGTGATATAAATGAATATCTTTGGCTCGTAGTGCAAAGATGAATATTTGATGATTGATGTTACAGGGATAAAATATTGATGATGAACTTTTAAATTCATAGATGATAGTAGATTTCATTATCTACTTAACTTTTCTAATGAATTGTTGTTTCCGTTGCAGTTGTTGATCTAAAACTTGTTGTCTATTGTATTCTATCAGATTTTTTCCCGTTGAAGACTAAGGATAATTTGTTGTATATTATCTTAGTCATAATATTCTTTACTGGGCTAGTTGAGCTCACCCTTTTCCTTTTTATTCCATTTTTCTTCTCAAGAGGTGAGAATATAGCGGGAACTAGTCGGGGTATGGAATGATGGTTCAAGATAGTTATTTTAGTAGTCCTCACTATTTTGTAAGATAGTGTATCAATAATTGTAATGAGGACTCCATTTGAGTTTTAATATTGTCTAGATGACAATATTTGTGTTGTCGTATTTTGCACGACAATTGTAATAATAAAGTTGTAGTTGTTTTCTGTACCATGTATTTGGCGACTCAGAATGGGTTGGGTGGAATGGACCTATTTTAGAGGTGTCACACGAAGCATCACTGTAGATGACAAATCCCTCCGAGCTAGATAGTATTGTCAGAACAGGTGCTGAAATGAGTCTCCTCTTGAGTTCTTGAAAACTCTTCTCACATTCCATGCTCCAACTGAATTTTGCATTTTTTCGAGTCAGTTGAGTTAATGGAGTAGCGATTCGAGAAAACCCTTCTACGAATCTCCGATAATAACCAGCTAAGCCGAGAAAGCTACGTACTTCGGTCACTGATTTAGGTTGCTCCCAGCTTTGAATAGCTTCAATCTTTGTCGGGTCAACAAATATTCCATGATTTGATACTACGTGCCCAAGGAATGCTACTTCCTCAAGCTAGAACTCGCATTTCTTTAACTTGGTATAAAGCTTGTTTTCACGAAGCTTTTGGAGTATCAGCCTCAAGTGTTGCTCATGATCTTCACGGCTTTTGGAATATATGAGGATGTCATCAATAAAGAAGACCACAAAGTGAGCCAAATATTCCTTGAATACTCGGTTCATCATATCCATGAAGGCAGCAGGAGCATTAGTCAATCCAAAAGACATGACTAGGAATTCATAATGCCCATACCGAGTTCTGAAAGCCGTTTTTTGAATGTCATCGGTTCTAATCTTTAACTGATGATACCCGGAACGAAGATCGATTTTTGAAAAGAATTTGGCACCTTGTAACTGGTCAAACAGGTTATCAATACGTGGCAATGGGTACCTATTTTTGATGGTGACATGATTCAACTCCCGATAATCAATACAAAGTCGCATATTCCCATCTTTCTTCTTAACGAATAGAACAGGAGCACCCCAAGGAGACATACTAGGACGAATGAAACCGATGTCTAATAATTCCTGCAATTGAGTCTTTAACTCCTGAAGTTCAATAGGAGCCATTCGATATGGGGCTTTGGAAATGGGTTTTGTACCAGGTTCAAGGTCGATACAAAATTCAATTTCTCGCTCTGGGGGTAGGCCAAGAAGTTCTTCAGGGAATACGTCAGGAAATCTATTAACAATAGAAATATCATTCAAAACTAACGTATTTTTGTTTAAATTCGTGACATGAGCTAAGAAAGCTTGACATCCGTTTTTCAATAAACGAATAGCTTTATGGCTTGAGATGACAGTGATTGATTTTAATAGTTTGGTTGCTTGAATTCGCATAATAGGTTGGTTAGGAATATAAAAGCCAACAACCTTATGAAAATAATCAATTTTTGCATGATGAGTAGTTAACCAATCAATCCCTAGAATTACGTCAAATGCAAGTATTTTCAATAAAATAAGATCGACAGGTAATGTGAGGGTACCGATTTGAACCAAACAAGACTTATAAACAGTAGATGGAATGAAGGTTTCTCCCAACGGAGTTTCAACAGATAAGTTAAAGTCTAATTTCTCCGGAGTCAAATTTAAACGTTGAGCGCAAGTAGGAGAAATAAAAGAATGGGTAGAACTAGTATCAAATAAGGTATAGACTTAGCTAGAGTTTATGATAAAGCTTACCCATGATGACCTCGTTTGGGTTTCTTACTTTCTGGGAGGTCACGACAAACGCTCTCCCTTGAACTACCGGCTTTGACTTTTCTGGGACGGCCTTTGGTGCCTCCATCCCAGCTGGACTTGTCTTCGGTGCACAACAAAATTTGGCTAGGTGACCTTCTCTTCCACAATTATAACACGCTTTGGACTGCATCGCGTAATTTGAACTGATGTGTCCCTCCCCTCCATATTTGAAGCATATGATAGGTGGTCGTTCTCCTTCCTTAACAACGGGTGCTGGTGCTGACGTCTTTCCATCATTGTTGAATCTCCTCTTCTTGAAATGTCCACTTTTATTGTCTTGGCCATGATTACCACCGAAGTGGTTACCATTTCTGGCATGTTGATTCCCTCCACGTTTGTTGTCACCGCTTCGATGACTGCTACCACTGGTATTATCATTTTGTCGGCTGCTCTCTCTTGGTTGGGTTGACTCATTATCACGTTCCAATAATTGAGCCCTATTCACAACATCTGAATACAAGCAAAGTTTGTGAGAGATAAGGTATTGACGTATCTCGGGTTTCAAACTTCTTAGAAACATCTGCGTCATTCTCTCCTCATTATCAACTAAATGGGACGCAAACCGGGACAACTCAACAAACTTGGCTTCGTACTGTGACACGGTCATGTTGTTTTGCTCCAGTTTAATGAACTCTACCTCTCTCATGTGACGAATACTTTCGGGAAAGTACTTGTTGTGACGCCCCCAAAATAGGTATACAACACCCATTCTGAGTCGCCAAATACATGGTACAGAAAGCAAACTATAACTTCAATAATACAATTGTCGTGCAAAATACGACAACACATATTGTGAGTTTAAATACAAATATTGTCTTCTAGATAATATCCACACTCAAATAAGTCCTCATTACAATTATTCAAACACTATTTTACAGAAATAGTGAGGACTGTTAAAACATCTTTCTAGAACCACCACTCCATACCCCGACTAGATCCTGCTATGTTCTCTCCTCCTGAGAAGAAAAATGGAACAAAAAGGAAAAGGGTGAGCTCAACTAGCCCAGTAAAGAATATTATGACTAAGATAATATACAACAAATTATCATTAGTATTCAACAGGAAAAAATCTGATAGAATATAATCGATAACAAGTTTTAGATCAACAACTGCAGCGGAAACAACAAACCATTAGAAGAGTCAAGTAGAGAATGAATTCAACTATCTTCTAAGATTTTAAAGTCCATCATCAATATTTTATCCCTGTAACATCAATTAATAATTATCTTTATCCAAATATTCATCTTTGCACTACAGACCAAAGATATTCAATTGTATCACCTGTCAGTCATGTTTATCTCAACACCTGTTCATCTTTGCACTACAGGCCAAAGATATTCATCAAGTAATCATACATCTTTGCACTACAGGCCAAAGATATTCAGTAGTATCATCATTTAGGACTGAGGATGATGAAAAATATTTTAAAGAAAACGAATCCAATAAGACAGAAGGACAAATATTAGGGATTCGTATAACAGTTTATCCAAGATCAATAATACTTCATAAGAATCAATTGTGAAGCAAAATTCAAAAATAAAGATCAAAATATGGATACAATCAAAGATAGTAACCATAATAGACATCTTGGACAAAAAGGGAAAATTTTATTTTTCGGTGAATAGTGCCGTATTCGTGAATAGTACCATATACGTGAATAGTACCGTATACGTGAATAGTAACCCCGACACAAAAAGTTTTAAATTTGATAAAAACTCATATCAATATTTCAGCATAATGATATTGAAGAAAATAATATCATTTAAGAAGAAATAATATCCCTTACCTCAAAATATCAGTACTTCTGGTCGGAATACCGGTATAAGGCTGAAAGAAACTTGCTCTGATGAATAGAAACTTTCAAAGTATCTAAATACTCACAAAATACACTCAATAATCTAGAGAGAGAAAGAGAAAAAACTTGTTTCTGGTGTGATTTTCAATTCTAACTTAGCCCTCTATTTATAGGAAAATGTTAGCACGCCGAAGCAGACTTAACATGCAACCTGATGGCTTTACCTGCTACTATTCCCGCCCACCACATTTGAATAAAAATTTCAGCACATTTTTACCAACCAAAAGTGGGGCCCACCAATTCTAGAATTTTCCACCAAAATGATAAACTCCGAAAATTCAACAATTTCTGAACCAGTCATCTCGTAAAATTCATAACAAATCATACGTTCATTTTTAACGGTTCAAAATTTGTGGACATATACTCAACTTATATATGTATAATATATCTAAAAATCACAACGATCCAACGGTCGAATTAAAAATTATAACCCCCGTAATATTTCTCAAAAACCCTGATTTGATTTTTAATACCTCCATTCCGATAAAAATACTGATAAAACACCTTAACATTAACTCCTTCATTTTTAACCACAAAAATATATCTCTCATTTATATCCACATAAAATAAATATTTCCTTATCATATGAATCAATAATTAATTATTCACAAATAATATTACAGAATCACATTTATGACAATCAGGTCGTTCCCAGGAAAGAGGGGGCTTTCCAATTAGGATTTCTCCTTACTGGCGCGCAATTAGATGACCAAACCTCTCCTTAGACAGAACTTTCTAGGCATTACCAATAATGTTATCTAATAATATTATTCAAATAATATTAATTATTGATCTGATAAAGGAAAATACTGTGCAGCAATAATTATTGAAACAACAATAATATAAAATATCATCGCAGCAATTATTGAATCAATAAAATAAAATATTGAATAATAACTACTGTAACAATTATTGAGTAGTGCCTTCTTACGTAAGAATCAATAATTGGTGCAATACCGTGTGCTACTGTATTTTAACCACCGGGTATTCCAACAGTATTAACGGTAACAACTATGCCGTTATTTATAAACAACTTATACTTGTCGTTTTCTTCATCCAATCGATTTCCGTTATGGGGCCCACACAAGGCTGCGCCGTCGTACGAATATTCCCCGACAGCAAGAATATTCCACGACCAAACGAATATTCCCGGACAAAATGAATATTTTATAACCACTTGCTTTATTTTGCAAAATTTGCACATTTCACCCATAAACAAAGTATTATATCAAATTAACCCCTTATTATTCACAATAATATTTAGAGAAAATTTGATTTTATTCATTAATAAGTTGGGGTCTTACAACCTCCCCTCCTTATGAAATTTCGTCCTCGAAATTGACGTACGTACCTGATATTTCGAAAATGTGAGGATACCTCGCTTTCATTTCTGATTCCAACTCCCAGGTCATTTCTTTAATAGCATGGTTTCTCCACAAAACCTTAACTTGTGGTATAACCTTTGTGCGTAGGACATGCTCTTTCCTATCCAAGATCTTAACAGGTACCTCCTCGTACGTTAAATCTTCAGCTATCTCGTCTGGTTCTAACTCAATAATGTGGTTCGGGTCTTTAACATATTTACGAAGCATAGATATGTGAAAAACATTATGAACACGAGACATGCTTGGAGGTAATGCGAGTCTATATGCCACATTTCCTATTCGCTTAAGAATCTCAAATGGACCAACAAATCTTGGATTGAGCTTTCCTCTCTTCCCAAATCTTGTAACTCCCTTCCATGGTGCAACACGTAACAATACACGATCCCCAATATTACATTCCACGTCCTTCCGATGAAGATCCGCATAACTCTTTTGTCGATCCTGTGCCGTTTGTATACGTTATCGAATCGTTTGGATCTTCTCTGTAGTCATGCGTACCAACTCTCGTCCCAACAATGTTGCTTCACCCACCTCGTCCCAGCATACTGGAGAACAATATTTTCTTCCATACAACGCCTCGAATGGAGCCACACCTATGCTCGCCTGATAACTATTGTTGTAGGAGAATTCCACCAACGGTAGGTACTTATCCTAACTCCCTTTGAGATCTAGGACACAGAGTCTTAATAGATCTTCAAGAGTTTGAATAGTCCTCTCTGATTGTCCGTCCGTTTGAGGATGGTATGCCGAACTGAATCATAAATCCGTGCCCATAGCTTTCTGCAAGCTAACCCAAAATCGTGAAGTGAATCTTAGGTCACGATCCGAAACTATGGATACTGGCATGCCATGCAATCTCACAATCTCGTTCACGCACATATTAGCAAGACGTTCAAGGGAATAAGTCTCACATATCGGTAAGAAATGAGCAGACTTGGTTAATCTATCAACAATAACCCAAATCGAATCTATGCCTTGAGAAACCTTGGGAAGACCTGTAACGAAATCCATGGTAATGTGTTCCCACTTCCATTTCAGGATCTCAAGTGGTTGCAATGGACCCTTTGACACTTGATGCTCCGCCTTTACATGTTGACAAGTTAAACACCTCGAGATAAACTCCGCGATCTCTCTTTTCATATTGCTCCACCAAAATATGTGTCGAAGATCATGATACATTTTGGTACTCCCAGGATGGATTGCAAACGGTGTGTTGTGTGCCTCCATCATTATTCTATGCTTCAAGTCAAAATCGTTAGGAACACAAAGTCTGGAGTTGACTCGAAGTATTCCTTCTTCATCGATTCTTACTTCTGGAATAGCACCTTCTTGCACTTTCTTCTTCATACGCATCAGCTCTATGTCCGTAGCTTGAGCAGCTTTAACTTTATCGATTAAAGTCGGTTCTACTCGTATATTTGATATCATCATGTGGGTACTTGGAGCCTTCATCTCTATCTCCATCCTTTGCAAGTCATACAAAATGGGCCTTTGTGTTAACAACATTGCACTCGTACTCGCATATGATCTTCTACTCAATGCGTCAGCTACTACGTTTGCTTTTCCAGGATGATATTGGATGGTATGATCGTAATCTTTCAACAGCTAAAGCCAACGTCGTTGCCGCATGTTGAGTTCCTTTTGGGTGAAGAAATATTTGAGGCTTTTATGATCTGTATAGATCTCCACTTTCTCCCCATACAGGTAGTGTCTCCAGATCTTCAACGCGAAAACGACTGCTGCCAACTCCAAGTCATGAGTAGGATAATTCCTCTCATATTCTTTGAGTTGTCGCGAGGCATAGGCTATGACTTTCCCATGTTGCATGAGAACACATCCTAACCCTTTGCCTGAATCATCGCTGTAGATAACAAATCCATCCGAACCAGATGGTATTGTCAGAACAGGTGCCGAAATGAGTCTCCTCTTGAGTTCTTGAAAACTCTTCTCACAATCCTCGCTCTAATCGAATTTTGTATCCTTCCGAGTCAGCTGAGTTAACGGAGTAGCGATTCTAGAAAATCCTTTCACGAATCTCCGGTAATAACCAGCTAAGCCCTAAAAGCTACGTACTTCAGTTACCGACTTCGGTTGCTCCCAACTTTGTATGGTTTCAATCTTCACCGGGCCGACCGATACTCCATGTTTTGACACCACGTGCCCAAGGAATGCTACTTCTTCAAGCCAGAACTCGCATTTCTTCAGTTTGGCATATAGCTTGTTTTCACGAAGCCTTTGCAATATCAGCTTCAAATGGCGCTCATGATCTTCACAGCTTTTGGAATAGATGAGGATGTCATCAATAAAGACAACAACGAACTGATCTAAATATTCTTTGAACACACGGTTCATCATATCCATGAAGGCAGCAGGAGCATTAGTCAATCCAAAAGACATGACTAAGAATTCATAATGCCCGTACTGAGTTCTGAAGGCAGTCTTTGGAATATCCTCAGTTTTAATCTTCAGCTGATGATATCCAGAACGAAGATCGATCTTTAAAAAGAATTGTGCTCCTTGCAATTGGTCGAACAGGTTATCAATACGAGGTAGCGGATACCTATTCTTGATGGTGACATAGTTCAATTCTCGATAGTCAATACAAAGTCGCATACTCCCGTCTTTCTTCTTTACGAATAAAACAGGAGCACCCCATGGAGACGTACTAGGACGAATGAAGCCGATGTCTAACAATTCTTGTAATTGGACTTTTAACTCCTGAAGTTCAATAGGAGCCATTCGATATGGGGTTTTAGAAATGAGCTTTGTACCGGGTTCAAGGTCAATAAAGAATTCAACTTCACGTTCTGGGGGTAGACCAGGAAGTTCTTCAGGAAATACATCAGGAAATTCTCTAACAACAGAAATATTATTCAAATCTGACTTGTCTTTGTTCAAATCCATAACATGGGCTAAGAAAGCTTGACATCCGTTTTTCAATAAACGAATAGCTTTGTGGCTTGATACGACAGTGACTAATTTTAGTGGTTTAGTAGTTTGAATTCGTATGACAGGTTGGTTAGGAATATGAAAACTAACAACTTTACGAAAATAATCAATTTTAGTATGATGAGTGGTTAACCAATCAATTCCTAAAATCACATCAAAAGCAAGTATCTTTAAAGAGATAAGATCAACAGGTAATGTGATAGTGCCAACTTGGATCATGCAAGATTTATAAACTGTAGATGTAACGAATGTTTCACCCAACGGAATTTCAACAGATAAGTCAAAGTCCAATTTCTCCGGAGTCAAGTTTAAACGTTGAGCACAAGCAGGAGAGATAAAAGAATGGGTAGAATCGGTATCTAATAAGGTATAAACTTCACAAGAGTTTATGATTAGCTTACCCATGATCACCTCGTTTGGGTTCCTCACGTTTTGGCCAGTCACGAAAAACGCTCTTTCAGGAACCGCTGATTTTGACTTATCCGGGACAGCTTTTGGAGTCACCATCCCCGCTGAACTTGGTTTTGCTATAGAACACTCTCGAGCTATATGACACTCCTTTCCACAGTTATAGCATACCTTAGATTGTTGTAGGCAGTTTGGGCTGATATGTCCCTCTTTCCCACATTTGTAACATACGACCGGTGGTCGTTCTCCTCCCCTAGAAACAGTTGATGTTTGTGCTGACGTCTTCATATTATCATTGTTGTACCTTCTCTTCTTGAAATCTCCTCCCGACTCGCTCCTTTTATTATCACGACCACGATTACCACCAGAGTGGTTACCACTTTTGTCCGAATGTTTTCCTCCCTGCTGGTTTTCATTGCTTCGATGACTGCCGCCATCGGTATGACCCTGGTTGTGGTCCCTCAGTTGCACATACTCATTATCTCGCTCTAATAATTGAGCCCTGTTTACAACATCTGAATATAAAGAAAATTTATGAGAGATAAGATATTGTCGAATCTCGGGTTTTAGACCTCTCAGAAACATCCTTGTCATTCGTTCCTCATTTTCGACCAAATGAGGTGCAAACCTGGATAACTCTGCAAACTTCGCCTCGTACTGGGACACCGTCATGTTGTTTTGTTCCAGTCTGATAAACTCTACCTCCTTCATATGACGAATACTTTCAGGAAAGTACTTGTCATTGAACAATTTCTGAAATGTTTCCCAGGACATGTTGAGTGCGTCATGCTGGGTACGCTTCACAGACTTTCACCAGTAGTCTGCCTCACCCCGGAACATAAAGGTGGCGAACGGAACCTTCTGTTCCTCCGTGCATCCCAAGACATCGAATATCTTGGTAATTTGCTTGACCCACGTTTCCGCCATGATCGGATCCGACTTTCCCTTAAATTCTGGTGGTCCCAACTCTTTGAACTGCTTGGTTGTGACAGACCGCGCGTTACTATCACTTCCACCCGTATTTTGTACACGAGTCTCCCTCGTCTGATTTTGCATGAACTGGAAAAAGCTCCTAAACATTCCATCATTCATCGTTTGCTCGGTAATGTTGTTTACAGGAGGAATATTGTCTTCCTGTTGCACGTTCTCCTGGTTTGTAACTAATGGTTGTTCCACAGTCTCATACACTCCATTGTTAACGTTCTCAGCCGCCATTCTTAAATACTGCCATAAAATAAGGGCTAATAGTCATATATTATCCCTATACTCTGACCGACCAAATAAACACCAAATAAACTTAGTCATGTCATACTAGTGAAGGAATTCCCAGTCTCTACCCTCCTAGTTCTTGTTTCATATCTCAGCCAGGGATCATATCCCTAAGCTCTGATACAAACTGTGACGCCCCCAAAATAGGTATACAACACCCATTCTGAGTCGCCAAATACATGGTATAAAAAGCAAACTACAACTTCAATAATACAATTGTCGTGCAAAATACGACAACACATACTGTGAGTTTAAATACAAATATTGTCTTCTAGACAATATCCACACTCAAATAAGTCCTCATTATAATTATTCAAACACTATTTTACAGAAATAGTGAGGACTGCTAAAACATCTTTCTAGAACCATCACTCTATACCCCGACTAGATCCTGCTATGTTCTCACCTCCTGAGAAGAAAAATAGAACAAAAAGGAAAAGGGTGAGCTCAACTAGCCCAGTAAAGAATATTATGACTAAGATAATAAACAACAAATTATCATTAGTATTCAACAGGGAAAAATATGATAGAATATAATCGACAACAAGTTTTAGATCAACAACTGCAGCGGAAACAACAAACCATTAGAAGAGTCAAGTAGAGAATGAATTATACTATCTTCTAAGATTTTAAAGTCCATCATCAATATTTTATCCCTGTAACATCAATTAATAATCATCTTTATCCAAATATTCATCTTTGCACTACAGGCCAAAGATATTCATTTGTATCACCTGTCAGTCATGTTTATCTCAACACCTGTTCATCTTTGCACTACAGGCCAAAGATATTCATCAAGTAATCATACATCTTTGCACTACAGGCCAAAGATATTCAGTAGTATCATCATTTAGGACTGAGGATGATGAAAAATATTTTAAAGAAAATGAATCCAATGAGACAGAAGGACAAATATTAGGGATTCGTATAACAGTTTATCCAAGATCAATAATACTTCATAATAATCAATTGTGAAGCAGAATTCAAAAATAAAGATCAAAACATGGATACAATCAAAGATAGTAACCATAATAGACATCTTGGACAAAAAGGAAAAATTTTATTTTTCAGTGAATAGTGCCGTATTCGTGAATAGTATCGTATACGTGAATAGTGTCGTATACGTGAATAGTAACCCCGACATAAAAAGTTTCAAATTTGATAAAAACTCATATCAATATTTCAGCATAATGATATTGAAGAAAATAATATCATTTAAGAAGAAATAATATCCCTTACCTCAAAATATCAGTACTTCTGGTCGGAATACCGGTATAAGGCTGAAAGAAACTTGCTCTGATGAATAGAAACTTTCAAAGTATCTAAATACTCACAAAATACACTCAATAATCTAGAGAGAGAAAGAGAAAAAACTTGTTTCTGGTGTGATTTTCAATTCTAACTTAGCCCTCTATTTATAGGAAAATGTTAGCACGCCGAAGCAGACTTAACCTGCAACCTGATGGCTTTACCTGCTACTATTCCCACTCACCACATTTGAATAAAAATTTCAGCACATTTTCATCAACCAAAAGTGGGGCCCACCAATTCTAGAATTTTCCACCAAAATGATAAACTCCGAAAATTCAACAATTTCTGAACCAGTCATCTCGTAAAATTCATAACAAATCATACGTTCATTTTTAACGGTTCAAAATTTGTGGACATATACTCAACTTATAAATGTATAACATATCCAAAAATCACAACGATCCAACGGTCGGATTTAAAATTATAACCCCCGCAATATTTCTCAAAAACCCTGATTTGATTTTTAATACCTCCATTCCGATAAAAATACTGATAAAACACCTTAACATTAACTCCTTCATTTTTAACCACAACAATATATCCCTTATTTATATCTACATAAAATAAATATTTCCTTATCATATGAATCAATAATTAATTATTCACAAATAATATTACAGAATCACATTTATGACAACCAGACCATTCCCAGGAAAGAGGGGGCTTTCCAATAAGGATTTCTCCTTACTGGCGCGCAATTAGATGACCAAACCTCTCCTTAGACAGAACTTTCTAGGCATTGCCAACAATTTTATCTAATAATATTATTCAAATAATATGAATTATTGATTTGATAAAGGAAAATACCGTGCAGCAACAATTATTGAAACAACAATAATATAAAATATCAACGCAGCAATTATTGAATCAATAAAATAAAATATTAAATAATAATTACTATAACAATTATTGAGTAGTGCCTTCTTACGTAAGAATCAATAATTGGTGCAATACCGTGTGCTACTGTATTTTAACCATCGGGTATTCTAACAGTATTAACGGTAACAACTACGCCATTATTTATAAACAACTTATACTTGTCGTTTTCTTCATCCAATCGCTTTCTGTTATGGGGCCCACACAAGGTTGCGCCTTCGTACGAATATTCCCCGACAGCAAGAATATTCCACGACCAAACGAATATTTCCCGACAAAATGAATATTTTATAACCACTTGCTTATTTTGCAAAATTTGCACATTTCACCCATAACCAAAGTATTATATCAAATTAACCCCTTGTTATTCACAATAATATTTAGAGAAAATTTGATTTTATTCATTAATAAGTTGGGGTCTTACACTTGTCGTTGAACAATTCTTGGAACTTCTCCCAAATCATCTTCAGTGCGGCAGGTTGAGTAAGCTTTATAGATTTCCACCAGTAATCTGCCTCTGCTCGCAATATGAAGGTGGCAAAGGGAACCTTTTGCTCCTCGGAGCACCCCAAGACATCAAATATCTTGCAGATCTGCTTTTTCCATGTCTCCGCCTTAAGTAGTTTTGGCTCTCCAAAAAACTCCGGTGGTCTTAGCCCCTTGAACTGTTTAGCTGTGACCGTCCGAGAGTTTCCAGTGTTTCCACCTATATTTTGGACAGGAGCTGTTCTCGCCTGATGTTGCATGAATTGCATAAAGCCTCTAAATAATCCATCGTTCATCATTTAGTCAGTGTTGTTGTTTGCATGAGGATTGTCACTTTCCTGATGCACATTATCCTGATTATTGATCTGTGGAGACTTAACAATCTCCTGTGCTCCATTGTTATTCTCAATATTCTCGGATGTCATTTTCAAATACTGCCACAAAACAAGGGTTAATTGACATGCAACATATTATTCCTATACTCTGACCGACCAATTAAATATCAAATAAACTTAAGTAGGTCATACTAGCGAAGGAATTCCCCGTCTCTCCCCTCCTAGTTCTTGTCTCACATCTTAGTCAGGGATCATATTCCTAAGCTTTGATACCAACTGTGACGCCCCCAAAATAGGTATACATCACCCATCTTGAGTCGCCAAATACATGGTACAAAATTCAAATACAACTTAATAATACAACTATCGTGTAAAATACGACAAAACATAAACTGAGAGTTTTAATACGAATATTGTCTTCTAGACATTATTCAACTCAAATGGAGTCCTCAATACATTTAATATCACACTATTTCATAGAATAGTGAGGACTACTAATGATATCATCTGGACCTTCACTCCATTCCCTGACTAGTCTCGACTACGTTCTCATTTCCTGAATAGAACAATGAAAGCAAAAGGATGAGCTCAACTAACTCAGTAAGAAATATTATGACTAAGATAATGCAGAATAATTTATCGTTAGCCTTCAACAGTGTTAAACTGATAAAATATAACAAACATCAAGTTTAACTCCAGCGGAACAAGCAATCCATTAGAAGAGTCAAGTAGAGAATAAAATCTACTATCTTCTATGATTTAAAAGGTTTTTCATCACTTTTATCGCTGAGACTCAGCTTAATAAATAATCAACATCATCCCTGCACTACGGCCAAGGATATTCATTAGTATCACGACCACAAATTATCCATACATTACGGGCTAAGGATATTCGTGTATTCATCAATGGTCATGATCACGCCAACAACTATCCATCAATACAATACGGGCCAATGAGGACTTTTATCATATCATTTGTAACATTACGGTCATGATTATACCGAATAATCCCTAGTCATAATCATACCAAGTCCATCTATGCACTACAGGCCACAGATGACTTTCAACATAATATAAACATGAGAATGATGACAATGATATAAGAATTCAATAAAACAAGTTCAAGGATAAATTTTTAAATATTTATAATTTAATTTATCCAGAAATCAATAACGTCCAAATTGTCAACATGATACTGTTTTATGGAGTAAAATTCAAGAATAATATTGTAAAAAAAAATATTTGGACCGAAAACGAATCAATTTTTATCATAAATAGTACTCCAGGTGAATAGTACTCGAGTGAATAGTTCCCCGTGAATAGTTCTTCGAGAATAGTAACCTCGTGAATAGTACTCCGACATGAAAAATTTAAAACTTATCAAGAATGCTCAGAATAATATTTCCATAAAAAGATACTAGATGAAGCGCAAATATATATCAAGGATATTCAACTAATTTCATGTAGTTTAGAAGTCAAAATTTTAACAAACGAGTATAGAATTTGAAATCTAAAACGAAATAATATTACTTACATACTACAGAGTATGGAAGAAAATATTATTTCTAGCGAATATTGAACAAAAATAACATCTCTTACCTTGAAAAGAAGAGTATTCTAACTGGTATAACGGGGATATTCTTGGAAAAAAAACTTTTACTGTTTTCTACGCTCAAAGCTTTCTAAAACTCTAAAGAAATACGCTCAATATTATAGAAAAAGAATTTTCTGATTCTGGTGTGATTTTCAATTCTAACTTAAGCGCTAATTTATAGGAAAATGCTAGAACGCCATAGGAGACTAAATAATAAAATATTATTATTATTATTTTCTACGCATGCCAAGACCAAGCTTAACATGTCTTCTTTGAAAAAAAAATAGCAGCCCACATGTTTTCAAAAAAAAAAGTGGATCCCACCTAATTTTAATAAAAATATTTTAATTTTTGAAACTTCAATAATTCATAAAAAAAATAGCCCTTTTATCATAAAAATACGAATTTTATGTTTATTCCACACGAAATCGAATTCTCTACAACTTTGTAGTTTTAAGTTTTTCTAAATTCCAAACCGAAAATATTCGAAATCCACAAATGGATGATTTTCAATATCTCATAAAATTCATAACAAATCATACGTTAATTTTTAACGGTTCAAAATTTGTGGACATATACTCAACTTATATATGTATAATATATCCAAAAATCACAACGATCCAACGGTCGGATTAAAATTATAACTCACGTAATAGAGCTTTAAAAACACCGATTTAATTTTTTAATACTTCCAATCCGATAAAATACTAATAAAATACCTCAACATTAATTCTTTCATTTATAACCACATAAAATAAATATTTTTCTATCCATCATTTATGTCCACATAAAATAAATATTTTCTTATTATATAAATTAATAATTAATTATTCACAAATAATATTACAGAATCACAATAATGACAACCAGGTCGTTTCCAAGAAAGAGGGGACTTTCCGATAAGGATTTCTCCTTACTGGCGCGCAATTAGGTGACCAAACCTCTCCTTGACAGAACTTTCTAGACATTGCCAATAATGCTATCTAATAATATTATTCAAATAATATGAATTATTAATTTGATAATAAAAAATACTGTGCAGTGACAATTATTGAAACAATAATAATATAAAATATCAACGCAGCAATTATTGTATCAATAAAATAAAATATTAAACAGTAATTACTGTAATAATTATTAAGTAGCGCCTTCTTACGTAAGAATCAATAATTTAAAAAATATTGTGCAATACCATGTGCTACTGTTCAACCACGCGTATTACTATATTTTAACCACCGGGTATTCTAACAGTTAACGGTAAAACTTTCGTCGTTATTTTATAAAAAGATATTTTTGTCGTTTTCTCAATCCGACAATAATTTCGTTGTGGAGCCCACCAATGATTGTGTCGTCGTACGAATATTTCCTGTTAAAACAAATATTCCCCGACCAATCGAAAATTATATAACAACTTGCATACTTTGCAAAATTTATAAATATTACCCACAGCTATAACATTATATCAAATTCACTCCATAATATTCAAAAATGATATTTATAGAAAATTCATCTTTATTCATAAAAGTTGGGGTCTTACATAATCATCAATAAAACCAAAATCACTATATTTCTATGTGAAATTGCTGTAATATTGAATTAAAGCACAAGCTCTTATAATACTACACACGGTGAAATAGTATATTTCTATCTGGTTCATGAAATATAAAGCTAAACAATTCAGCCTCATACACGCATGCTATCATGATTACAACCATACTCACATGTCATTTTTCAATTCCATACAAGTACATAAAATGAATGGTGATCAAACATTCATGTAATCCAATCAATCATAATAGAAATTCCAATGATAAATAAACAATCAAGCAATCAGGCCATAAATGTTTAGACTACATATCAAAATCCGTTAGAATCCTATAATGAAATTTAGTTCATTTCTGAACCGAAAGCCATTATGGGATTATAGTAACACATGGAAACTAATTAAAGCAATTGAAAGAGAAGATATAATCGATCAAACCCAATTGTTGTTTATGTTCCAAAATGTTGTTCAAATCTCCAGTAATTTCCAGTAAAATGAAATGAAAAATTATTCAATGATTAATTTCTAAAGAAGATGTAGAAAATATTAAGTCTATGCTCCAACCCTTCTTTTGAAATATTGTTCCAAACTTAGAACCCTAGTTTTTTTTTCTCAAAAATTGATAAAAAACAATAATAATGACGTCTGGTACCAACCAGAGTAGTTTAGATTCACTCAAACACTTCAAATTTCAAGTTTAAAATAAAGTCATATAACAGCTGTAGATGACTCGCGCGGCGGCGCGAGGTCCCAATATAGAATGGGCGCGGGCGCTTGTATACGTTTCTAGCTTATGCAGGCTGATGGCGCGGACGCGCGTGTTCCAGCTTCTTTAGCCGCGCGGCTTCTATGTGCTGTATACTTGTGTTCTGCTACTGTTTCCTATTATTCCACATGCTTGTTGCTTGCTCTTCCATCATTGCTCAGTTTCGTATCTCCACTCAGTCTATTTGCCCAACCTTGGTTAGATCCATACCACAATGCCAACGTCGAATCATGCCATCTTCTGCATTTCCATACCAGAGGGATTCTAATTACAAGTAATGCAAAATTAACACAAAATGCACTAAAAACACACTAAAATGTACTTGAGATGAGCATAATTCTCGTGAATTGATATCCAATAAGTAGGTATAAAACCTACTTATCAGAAGACCTCATTGAGCTGCCACAGTCGAATGAGGATGAGGAGGACGAGGAGGAAGAAATTCCACTAAACTCGATCGCTGCCCGTATGTACGACGAAGTATACGACCGCAATGTGGAACTTCAGGATACCGTCGAGGAGTTAGAAGAGATAGCAGCTAAACAGTGGATCGCAATGGCGCAAAAGGACAACGAGATCCAGGATCGAGATGAACGTCTGGATAATGTCGAAGGGAAGCTGATCCACACCGAAGGAGAGAATAAACAACTGACAGAGGAGATTACAGAACTGAAGAACAAGTTGAAAGAAGAATCTGCTAAAAGGGCAAGAGCCGAAGAAGCTTATGAGGAAGCTTTTCAACGAGCCAGGGTAGCAGAGAGAGAGGAACAAGTAAAGAAGATCAAGATAGAAGAGATGAATAGTGTTTTCAACACCGTGATCAATGGAGCTCAAGATCAGATCATGTGTTATCCTATTCAGTTCGAGACGCTGCCATCGTACATTTTAGATCGCCGAACAATGTTTCGTATTATGGAAGAGAAGCGTCGTAAGGCTATGCAGTATTTTAGTAGGTCATCATAAATGTAATTACTATATGATTAATGAGTAAATAAGATGTAAATCCTGGGTATAATACAACCCATCGGATATGATGAAGATGAAGTTATCCTGAAACTTTTGTAGTTCAGGAAAGTGATGTAGAAAGCAAGAATGATATTATTATTATGTTTTAAAATATTATGAATGAATAAAAGTTACTTTTTATTCAAGATATTATGTGTTATGTGGTAATTTTTGTGATGTGCAAGTTGAGTATATAATACTTAAAAGATTGAATAGAATCTAATGAGTATATTTTAACAGAAAATGCCTCTAAGACGTCAACCACGACAAAGGACCCCTGAGAATAACAACAATGTTGAGGCTAATCTAGTTCAGTAATTAGTAACGCTACTGACGGGAGCATTACAGAATCAATCGTAGAATCAAGCTGCGACATTTAAGAACTTTAAGGCGGTTGGGCCACCAGAGTTCCGTGGGTCCATGAATTCGGTTGAGGCACAGACCTGGATCATGGAGATAGAGAAAGTTTTTGATGTTGCAAGGGTAGGGGATAATCAGAAGACTGCTTTTGCAACATTTATATTGAAAGCAGAGGCTAGTTATTGGTGGTAAGCCAATAAAACTCGAGGAGGTCAAGGGGTAATGACTTGAGATAGATTTAAGGAGATATTCTTCGAGACTTATTTCCCAGAGAGTTTGAAGAATCAAATGGAGATGCAGTTTTTAGAACTAAAATAGGGATCAATGTCGGTGTCGGAGTATGCCGCGAAATTCAATGAGTTAGCGAGGTTTGCGCCATATCAAGTCAACACGGATGAGCGCAAGGCTAGGAGGTTTGAGCAGGGACTGAAACCCTGGTTGTATAGTAGGGTCTTCACGTTTCAGCTGAAGACATTTACAATAGTCTTGGATAAGGCAATTCTCGCTGAGGGTAGAGGCGAGGCTGTAACAAAGTACAACCAAGAGTAGAGAAAGAAGAAGAATGAGGGCAAAGTTAAGAATGGTAGTGGTAGAGGTGGAAATGGTAAAAATAACTTGAAGAGGAAGTGGAATGCAAATGAGGGAGCTGGAAATCAGCAAGGTAACCAACAGAAGAAGAAGATTAATGCATATGCTACATGTGGGAGCTTTCACACGGGAATGTGCTTAAGGGGAAAGTGTGTGTGCTTTAACTGTGGCCAGGAGGGTCACATTGCCCCAAACTGTAATCAACCCAAAAAGAATGATTGCTACACCTGCGGGTCAAAGGATCATTTTGCTCGCGAGTGTCCAAAGAAGAAATCTGGTGAGACAACGGGAAGCAAGGGAAGTGGCGGTGGAGGAACACTGACTATTGCGGGACCAACGTCATCAAATAAGCCCACAGCTAGAACCTTCAATATGACAGTGCAGGACGCGGTGCAATCAAAAGATGTCGTGTCAGGTATTATCCTAATCAATGATATAAATGCATATCTATTATTCGATTCGGGTGCTACTTGCTCGTTTATATCTGATGAATTTTTTAAGAGATTAGAGTTTCCTAGTGAAGAGTTGAATTTCCCTTTACAAATAGAAATTGCAAATAGGGAGGTAATTTCTGTTAGGTTCGTATACAAGAATTGTAGGGTGAATATTAAGGGGAATATTATGACAGTAGATTTAATCCCGATTAAGCTCGGAGAGTTCGATGTTATTTTGGGAATGGATTGGCTATTCAATTATGAAGCGATAATTGACTGCCAAAAGAAATGTGTAAACCTTATGACTCCGTCAAAGGTGGTTTTCTATGGTAGCAAATTGCCTAGACAAGCGAGATCTCTGACGGTTATGCATGCCAAGAAGTTATTGAGTCAGGGTTGTATAGGGTACCTAGCTTACATAGTCGATACTCAAAAGAAGAAGGATGTGAAACTGGATGAGATACCAATGGTTAGGGACTTTGTGGACGTGTTTCCGAAATATTTGCCAGGATTTCTGCCTGATAGAGAAATTGAGTTCATGATCGACTTAGCACCAGGAACTGCTCCAATATCGAAGGCCCCGTACAGAATGGCTCCGGTAGAGATGAAGGAACTAATGGTACAACTGCAAGAACTGTTAGATAAGAAGTATATTCAACCAAGTGTATCACCGTGGGGAGCACCGGTGTTATTCGTGAAGAAGAAGGATGGGTCAATGCGTCTTTGCATTGATTATAGGGAATTAAACAAAGTTACTATTAAGAATAAATATCCATTGCCAAGAATAGATGACTTGTTTGATCAATTGAAGGGTGCTAAATACTTCTTAAAGATAGATTTGAGAAGTGGGTATCATCAATTAAAAGTAAGGAAGGAGGATGTACCGAAGACGGCATTCCGAACTGTGACGCCCCCAAAAATAGGTATACATCACCCATCTTGGGTCGCCAGATACATGGTACAAAATACAAATACAAACTAATTATACAACAGTTGTAATAATCGTGAACTTTAAGTCACCATATATGTATGTGCATTATTGATTTTTTTTTTTAAAACTTTGTGTTATATAAGGATTTAATATGTGACCACATATGTGAAGTGGTGCATGTGACAATTAACATATATACTATACTTATGGATACATACATTTATAGATTTCATTAAAAATGAAAGCTTTGTAATCTAATTATACATTAGGTAAGACTATTAAATAACCTAAGGGTTATGGTAATACGGAAAAGTTAGTATTTAATATGTATACTAACTTAAGTGGGTAAACATAGTATTTTAAGTGACTAATAATTTTAAACCTAATTCTTGTAAATCTAATTAGGTTATGAGATAAAGTCACATGTATAAGTAATTAAACTTCATATGATTGAAAATGGAAGCCCTAAATAATAAAATTGGGTAACATTATTAAAATTGCTAGACTATGTTTAGTATATAGCCCAAAACAATTAAAGGAGAAGCCCAAAAGAAATAAAACACAATCCAATACTTAGCCCACTTGATTAGGGGTATTCTAGACATTTGATTAATCAAAATTGGGCATTTAAAATAAAAGCTAAATAGAGGATATTATGGGCTAGAGGATCCTAAGTGGAATAATTAAGCTAACTTATCCATTAGTAGAAATTATTAAACACAAGGACAATGTTGTCAAGCTCTCATTGGTTGCCACTCCATTATGCACATTTAATCATGTCTAGCCTAATGGAAATAATAATACAAAGTTTTTACCCAATGGACAACAAATTAGTTATGGGAGGATTATTAGTGAATTGCTCATTTCATTTTGTAATCACATTTCATTCTTCCAACATCTCATTTTCTCTCCATCTTCTTCTTCTATCTTTTGCTCCCAAGCTAGCCAACTTCATAGAGAGAAAAGAGAGAGAGGGTTTTGGTTATAGAGAGAAGAGATAAGAGTGCTAGTTGTTCATGCCTCCTAAGTATATTACTTACTTTGGAAAATCAAGAAAGGTAGCAATTAAGTCAAGGTATAACTTACCTTCATCTTCTTCTTTTACTTTGTTTTGCTAGCTTGAGTTTTGATGGGGTTATATACAAATACTCAAGATACACTAGTTCTACATATTATCATGTATGGAACTAAGTAACTTGAGTGTTAGATCAAAGACTTAGAGGAAGAAAATGAGCATATGTTCTCCAAGGGTGAAAACTCTTGTTTTTCTTCCACTAAATCTTGAGTAACTCAAGTTTTACAACTTGGAATTATGATCCGTCGAAGAGGGGTACTAGATACATGAGTTATGTAGTAAACCCAAGTGGTAGAACACAAATCTAGCAAATTTTGAAACTTTTGAGACTATTTTTCCCAAAACAGTCCGCTTTGCATGTTGAGGCTTTGGAAACCCTAAATTAGCTACTGATCTATTTTTCATGAGGATGTTTCGGTCAGTTGTTTGCCTTTTAAAAATTTGGAAAAAATCACAAAGGTACCTTGAAAAGTTATGTATATGCAGGAAAAAGAACGGACACGTTTCGAGTTATATATTGTGCGTAATAACTATTTCCGTAAAGGACTCCGAAATATTAACCTTCGAATGTCTCACTGTGTATACACTGGAAAATTCTGAAATTTTTACAGTAGCTTCATATATGTTACGAGAGCATACCCTGAAAATTTCAGAGTTTTCTGAGCAAAACTCAATTTATGAAAAATGGGGCAAGATTCGAGTGTTTTAGACACTTTAAAAATAGTAAATCATTTTCTAAAATTCTAAAAAAATTAGGAGACCATTGTGGGTTTATATTCTGTCAAAATCCAGAAGTTGAGAATTTTTGGAATCAGTTTGCTATTTTTTCTAAAAATAGTTAAATTATGAATAAAAAGAAATAAATAGTTAAATGATGTCTTTAATGAGAAAAATGTGATTTTTATGCTTGAATGCTCATAATATATTATATCATGACTATCTTAGAGCATGTTGGTAATTTATAATAATAAATATTATTTATGACCTTTTGTGAATATTAAATAAGGGGTTAATAAAGGATGAACAATTAGAATAAATTATTTATTAATTTAGTAAATCATTGAAATATTATTATAATATTAATAATATTATAATATGATGTTGTTAAGTAAATAAAAATATTAAGATTAAAATTTTATTAAAATATTATTAAATAATTAATAATATTAGATTAAGATATTAATCCTAGATTAAAATATTATTAAAAGATTAATAATATTAGATTAAAGTATTATTATTAAATAATTAAAATATTATTAAATAATAATATTCGAGATTAAATAAAATGTTATTAAATATAATAACATTAGTAAAGGTATTGAAATATTACTAAGATAATAATAATATTAGTAAAGTATTGAAAGTATTATTAGTAAACCAATAATACTAGAAGGTGAATTAAATATTATCTAAGATAATAATATTATGTGAATTAAAGGTAGTCGTTAATTAATAGTAACACTATCTAGACATGATAATGTTTATAAGAACTAAATGTAATGTATAATACCTATGTGATTACATAATCTAATGTTATGCTTTGACTAATTGAAAGATTAATTTATAGGTCTCTCAAAGGAAGATAATTTAACTGCATAGTGGATAGAAATTTAATTTCGTAGCTGTAACCTACGATCGAGGCAAGTTTCCTAACTCAAGCTCGAGTTATTATTTTCAAAGCATGTTAGTGAATAATTATTGATGATTATTCACGTCTATATTGATTATTGAAATTCGCACTTTGTGCAATTGAATTTCGTCCTACTGCTATTGAACTGTGAATTAAATTAAAGTTCTTCATTTATGAACTGTTTATGAAATAGATCTATGCTAATTGTATCAGCTAGATCAAGCATGTCTAAATTTGTTAAATCAAATGTGTTTTAAATAACTGTTCTTATTAAATTGATATAGTAAGAACTCTTGACTGAGAAAAGGACGAATTTGATTAAGGCATGATATCAATGCCGGATTATTAAGTGTTTATGCATAAATCACGAGGTATGAAAGGCTGATCCCCTTGAATACCAAAACTTATTAAGAGGTCCAGTTTAAATCACTGAGCACCTTAGCAAATGTTCATGGTTATTCAAAACCACTCAGTTCATGTTATTCAATTATAGAATATTCAATTGTTGATTATTAATTCATGTTCCTTCACAATCTTATGCCATTGTTGAACATTGAACGCAATATTTCTTTCTAAGTCATGATATATCTCTCTTGTATATAAACTTGCGAAGCAAATTAGTTGCTTACTCTTGCTATATCATGACATCTATTTCAGTTAAGCCCGAAGGATCCAACACGAAGGACAAGGGCAAGGGCAAGGGCAAGATCCAAGAGTAATTTAGAATGAATGTCAATTTAGTTATTATCTGATGGAATTTCTTAAGTAAACTATTTGTATGATAAATGGTGTATTTAAAGTTAAGGTTATGGAGACCTTGGGACCGTGTTATGAGACTTTATTATAATAAACAATGTATGTTTATTATTTCGTAATAGTTATAGAATACTTATGATGATGATAGATCGTGAGCACCGAATCTGAGGTTAGAGAACCTGGATTTAGGGGTGTCACAGGTTGGTATCAAAGCTGTAGGTTATAAACATTAGGAATACGAAACCTAGGTTATAACCTTAATAGAAAACTCTTATAGAGTATGTTAGGAGATGGATTATGAAAATTCATCGAGTATGTGTTGTACTTAATAAAATATTATTTCATTTCATCAATGAATATATTTTATTGTAGTACTGATGTTGTATCCTTGTTTTATAGGATGCCGGGTGATAGTCAGGGGAGCCATTCTGTAAACCAGGAGGAGGTCATTCCAGAGGAAGTGTCGGACACCTCGAAGGATGTGATGATCAGTAACCTGTTAGAGAAAAACCATGCTCAGGAGCAAAGGATTTTGCAGTTGGAGGCGGAGAATATGAACCATCAGCACATGGATCAGTAGTATAAGGATGCTGCTCATCAGGCACTGATGGAGTTAGCAGAGATGAGAGTCCAGCTAGAGCATGAGAAGGCAAAGTTCGCAGCACTGAGCGTAGAGCATCTGGCGATGCGAAGTGAGTTTGATGTGGAGATTGCCGATAAGATACGGGTGGAGGAGGCATTTCATGAGTCGGCCAAGCGGGTGGACCTATTAGAGATTGCACTGGATGCCATGAAGGTCAGGGTAGAGACTTTAGGACTGGCATTAGACGCAGCGTATGAGGGCCAGCGCAGTGGGGCTAGGAGGGTCCACTCTGAGATAGGAGAGTCTAGTCGATCCGTTCGACGTAGAGTTCTGGAGCAGTTGCTTCCCTAGGAGCTTGTGCAGGTGACCCGGCAGGGCCACCAGTGGTGATGATGTGATGACCCAGTTGTAGATAGATGTATTAGTACCTTTCTTTTTGTGTAATAAGGTTTTATGATGATGTAAACCTCAGCAGGTGTGAGGTAGTAAGTAGTTAGGTACTATCCCTATTTGTGTTGTAGGGAGGTATCATTATGAGTTAATCCCATCTTTTGTGTTTAAAATGGGATAGTAGCATTTATAAAATATACCTATATTAATCATGTAAGTCACTGAAGATTGGTGTATGAATATAAATGCAGTATTATTATGATATGTGTTGGAAAATTTTAAATAGTAAATTGTATATTTAATGTTATGTGAATCCAGTAGATTAATTTGGGAAAATGTTCTTTAAAAACAAACTTAACCCACTAATCAGGGAGAAAGACTTCCAAATCTTGGTAATTTAAAACTCTCACATAATGATCATCTGATTGTTTAAATAAAATAGCGTGTTACACGCTAAGTAATCATATGATAATAAACCCGAGTAACGTGTTAGAATTTTGTTTCACTAGATAATGTCGCCCAGACGTGGACTGAGGAACCAAGAGATTGAAGAGTCAGTTAATAATGCAGCGGGAGCTCAACAAAACCCAATGCAAGATTTTATCAACATGATGGCTGAAGCCATGAGGAATCAAGCTCAACCTGCAGGAAATCAGGCGGGCAACCAACTAGTCAACTTTAAGGACTTCAAGGCAGTAGGACCGCCAGAGTTTAGAGGAACAACAGACCCGATAGAGGCCCAGACGTGGGTAAAGGAGATTGAGAAGGCCTTCGTTATTGCTAGAGTAGCAGAAGAGCAGAAGACAAATTTTGCTACCTACTTAATAAAGGATGAGGCTAACTATTGGTGGGAGGCCAACCAGAACAAAGCCGGAACTGGAATCGTGACTTGGGAAGCATTCAAGAAGTTGTTCTTTGAGAACTACTTCCCTGAGAGTACTCAAGCAAGAATGGAGATCAAGTTTTTGGAACTGAAACAGGAGAATATGTCAGTATCAGAGTATGCTGCGAAGTTCAATGAATTGGCCAGATTCGCTCCACATCAGGTGGACACAGAGGTGAGGAAAGCGAGAAGGTTTGAAAATGGACTAAAGACGTGGATTTATAGTAAGGTAGCGGTTTTACAAATCACATCATTCTCAACTCTGTTGGAGAAAGCTCTTATAGCGGAAGGAGGAAGCGAAGCTGTCTCAAAATACAATCGGGAGAAGAACAAGAAGGAAGCAGAAGGTTGGAATCAGAATGTTAGCAGTGGCGGTAGCAACAACAAGAAGCGAAAATGGAGCAGTGGGGGTAGTAATCTGGAGATGCAGCATGGAAGTGTGCAACAAAAGAAGTCGGTGTGTGGGAACTGTGGAAAGGGTCACTCGGGGGAGTGCTTGAAAGGAAAAACAGTATGTTATACATGTGGGCAAGAAGGGCATACCTCACCCAATTGTCCTAAGGTGAAGAAGGGAGGTTGCTTTAACTGTGGTGACGTGGGACATCGAATCAAGGATTGCCCGAAGAAGAAAAGCACGGATGGCAAAAATGGCAACAGGGGCAATAACACTAAGACAACCAGTGGAGGACCAGCCCAGCCAAACAAGCCTACAGCACGAACATTCAATATGACAGTGCAAGATGTCGTGGCATCCAGGGAGGTGGTGTCAGGTATAATTCCAATCAATGATATAAATGCCTATGTGTTATTCGATTTGGGAGCGTCATGTTCTTTCATATCTGATGAATTTGCTCAAAGATTAAGTTTACCTCATGAACTATTAGAACGCCCAATGAATGTAGAAGTAGCAAACAAAAAAATTATCCCTGTAGACTGCATCTATAGGAACTGTTGTGCTAATGTAAGAGGGTTTAAGCTTAACGTGGATTTGATACCGATTCATCTTGGAGAGTTTGATGTAATTCTCGGGATGGATTGGTTATCAAGTCATGGAGCGGTCATTGACTGTAAGAAAAAGTGCGTTCACCTAAAGACTCCGAATAAGTCAAAGGTGGTATTTCATGGCAGTAAATCACCGAGACAATCTTGTTGTCTGACGATGATGTAAGCAAGTAAGTTGCTTAGGAAGGGTTGTATAGGTTATTTGGCTCACGTTGTGGATACCCATCGAGTCGAGGGTGAACTGGGTCAGATACCTATTGTAAGAGAATTCGTTGACGTTTTCCCAGATGAGATTTCGGGATTGCCACCAGATAGAGAGATAGAGTTTGTTATCGATTTGGCACCAGGGACATCACCGGTATTCAAAGCGCCGTATCGTATGGCTCCGATAGAAATGAAGGAATTGATGGTTCAACTACAAGAGTTGTTAGATAAAGGATACATTCGACCAAGCGTATCACCGTGGGGAGCACCAGTCTTATTCGTAAAGAAGAAGGATGGGTCATTAAGGCTTTGTATCGACTATCGGGAGTTGAACAAGGTCACCATTAAGAACAAGTACCCGTTGCCCAGGATAGACGATTTGTTTGATCAGTTGAAGGGGGCGAAATACTTTTCAAAAATCGACTTGAGGACTGGTTATCACCAACTGAAGGTGAGACAGGAGGATGTTCCAAAGACGGCATTCAGAACTCGGTATGAACACTTTGAGTTTCTGGTAATGTCTTTTGGATTGACGAATACACCAGCAGCATTCATGGACTTGATGAACAGAGTGTTTAAACAGTATTTGGATAAGTATGTTGTCGTGTTCATAGATGACATCCTGGTATATTCAGAGATAGAGGAAGATCACGTTGAACATCTAAGGAAAGTGTTGGAGACGTTAAGGAGGGAGAAGTTGTATGCAAAGTTCTCCAAGTGTGAATTTTGGTTACGGAGAGTGCAGTTTTTGGGTCACGTTATCGACAAGGATGGTGTTTCTGTAGATCCAGCAAAAGTAGAAGCGGTTATCAACTGGGAACAACCAAAGACACCGACAGAAATTAGGAGTTTCATGGGATTAGCAGGATACTATCGAAGATTCATCCAAGATTTTTCAAAGATAGCATCGCCGTTGACCAACCTTACTAGAAAGACAGTGAAGTTCATTTGGACGGAAAAATGTGAACAGAGTTTCATGGAATTGAAGAAGAGGCTCAGTCAAGCACCTGTGTTGGCTTTACCGGACAACACGGGTGGATTTGTAGTGTATAGTGATGCGTCAAACAAGGGTCTTGGCTGTGTACTAATGCAGCATGGCAAGGTCATTGCATACGCTTCACGTCAGCTGAAGGACTATGAGAAGGGTTATCCGACTCATGACCTGGAATTAGCAGCAGTAGTTTTTGCCTTGAAGATTTGGAGGCACTATTTGTATGGTGAGAAGTGTGAGATATATACGGATCACAAGAGTCTGAAGTATATCTTCACACAGAAAGAGCTAAATATGAGGCAACGCCGATGGCTAGAATTGATCAAGGATTGTGATTGTGAGATTCTGTACCATCCAGGCAAAGCAAATGTAGTGGCAGATGCCCTGAGCAGAAAAGACAGAGAGAAATTACTGAAGTTGACCATTCAAGAGGAATTGGTGAAAGATTTCGAACGACTTAACTTAGAGGTTAAGTATCTGATAGAGACCAACGAGAAATTATTTACAGTGGCAACGAGCCCAACTTTACTAGATAAGATTAAAGGGGCTCAAGAGAAGGACGAGGATTGCGACAACATCAAAAAGCGGTTAACTGAAGGGGATGAATTGAAATACAAGATTGATGGCACCGGACTGCTGAGATTTGAAGGACGAATTTGGGTACCGTTAGTACCAGAACTAAGAGAAGAGATTCTGCAAGAAGCGCATAGTACGAGGTACTCGATACACCCAGGAAGCACAAAGATGTATCAAGACTTACGTCAACACTTTTGGTGGCCAAACATGAAGAGAGAGGTTGCAGAATGCGTCAGCAGATGTCTAACTTGTCAGAGAGTCAAGGCAGAGCATCAACGACCGAGTGGATTACTACAGCCTTTAGAGATTCCAGAGTGGAAGTGGAAGCACATCACGATGGATTTTGTGGTGGGACTTCCAGCAACGCAAAAGGGACACGACGCCATATGGGTGATCGTAGATCGTCTTACGAAGTCGGCTCACTTTTTGCCGATCAAGATCAGGTATAGTCTGGACCAGCTAGCCAAAGTATATATCAAGGAAATTATCTCGAGACATGGCGTACCAGTATCTATTGTGTCAGATAGGGATCCGCGTTTCACGTCAAACTTCTGGAAGAGTCTTCAAGAAAGAATGGGGACGCAGCTACGGATGAGCACCGCGTATCATCCGCAGACCGATGGGCAAAGTGAGAGAACGATTTAAACACTTGAAGACATGCTCAGAGCTTGTGTGATGGACGTCAAGGGTAGCTGGGAGGATCATCTTCCATTAGTAGAGTTCGCATACAATAATAGCTATCACGCCAGCATCGGGATGCCGCCGTACGAAGCACTGTATGAAAGGAAATGTAGAACGCCCTTATGCTGGGATGAAGTAGGTGAACGTCGACTGTTGGGACCAGAACTGGTGCAGCAGACCGTAGAGACCATCAAGGTGATTAGAGCCCTACTGGTAGCAGCTCAAGATCGCCAGAAGAAGTATGCAGACTTACATTGCCAGAAGAGAGATTTTGAGGTGGGAAGCTGTGCATTTTTGAAAGTATTTCCCTGGAAAGGGAAGATAAGGTTTGGAAAGAAAGGTAAACTAAGTCCAAGATTTATTGGACCTTTCGAGATCTTGAAGAAGATATGCGAAGTGGCGTACGAGGTAGCTCTACCTCCTGAACTGGAACATATTCATAATGTGTTTCATGTGTCAGTGCTACGACCATATAAGCCTGATTACAAGCACGTGATATCGTACGAGCCAATTCAGGTCGAAAGGGATTTGTCGTACGAGGAAATTCTGGTCAAAATTTTAGATAGAAAGGAACAGAAATTGCGAAATAAAGTTATACATTCTATAAAAGTTCTTTGGAGGAACCACAATGCTGAAGAAGCCACGTGGGAACTCGAAGAAAAGATAACAGAAAATTATCCACACCTTTTTGAGTAACCTTATATGAAATTTCGGGGACGGAATTCTTATAAGGGGGGGAGGATGTAATAACCGTGAACTTTAAGTCACCATATATGTATGTACATTATCGATTTTTTTTTAAAACTTTGTGTTATATACGGATTTAATATGTGACCACATATGTGAAGTGGTGCATGTGGCAATTAACATATATACTATACTTATGGATACATACATTTATAGATTTCATTAAAAATGAAAGCTTTGTAACCTAATTATACATTAGATAAGACTATTAAATAACCTAAGGGTTATGGTAATACGGAAAAGTTAGTATTTAATATGTATACTAACTTAAGTGGATAAACATAGTATTTCAAGTGACTAATAATTTTAAACCTAATTCTTGTAAATCTAATTAGGTTATGAGATAAAGTCACATGTATAAGTAATTAAACTTCATATGATTGGAAATGGAAGCCCTAAATAATCAAATTGGATAACATTATTAAAATTGCTAAACTATGTTTAGTATATAGCCCAAAACAATTAAAGGAGAAGCCCAAAAGAAATAAAACACAATCCAATACTTAGCCCACTTGATTAGGGGTATTCTAGACATTTGATTAATCAAAATTGGGCATTTAAAATAAAAGCTAAATGGAGGATATTATGGGCTAGAGGATCCTAAGTGGAATAATTAAGCTAACTTGTCCATTAGTAGAAATTATTAAACACAAGGACAATGTTGTCAAGCTCCCATTGGTTGCCACTCCATTATGCACATTTAATCATGTCTAGCCTAATGGAAATAATAATACAAAGTTTTTACCCAATGGACAACAAAATAGTTATGGGAGGATTATTAGTGAATTGCCCATTTTATTTTGTAATCACATTTCATTCTTCCAACATCTCATTTTCTCTCCATCTTCTTCTTCTATCTTTTGCTCCCAAGCTAGCCAACTTCATAGAGAGAAAAGAGAGAGAGGGTTTTGGTTATAGAGAGAAGAGATAAGAGTGTTAGTTGTTCATGCCTCCTAAGTATATTACTTACTTTGAAAAATCAAGAAAGGTAGCAACTAAGTCAAGGTATAACTTACCTTCATCTTCTTCTTTTACTTTATTTTGCTAGCTTGAGTTTTGATGGGGTTATGTACAAATACTCAAGATACACTAGTTCTACATATTATCATGTATGGAACTAAGTAACTTGAGTGTTAGATCAAAGACTTAGAGGAAGAAAATGAGCATATGTTCTCCAAGGGTGAAAACTCTTGTTTTTCTTCCACTAAATCTTGAGTAACTCAAGTTTTACAACTTGGAATTATGATCCGTCAAAGGGGGGTACTAGATACATGAGTTATGTAGTAAACCCAAGTGGTAGAACACAAATCTAGCAAATTTTGAAACTTTTGAGACTATTTTTCCCAAAACAGTCCGCTTTGCATGTTGAGGCTTTGGAAACCCTAAATTAGCTACTGATCCGTTTTTCATGAGGCTGTTTCGGTCAGTTGCTTGTCTTTTAAAAATTTAGGAAAAATCACAGAGGTACCTTGAGAAGTTATGTACATGCAGGAAAAAGAACGGACACGTTTCGAGTTATATATTGTGCGTAATGACTATTTCCGTAAAGGACTCCGAAATATTAACCTTCGAATGTCTCACTGTGTATACACTGGAAAATTCTGAAATTTTTATAGTAGCTTCATATATGTTACGAGAGCATACCCTGAAAATTTCAGAGTTTTCTGAGCAAAACTCAATTTATGAAAAATGGGGCAAAATTCGAGTGTTTTAGACACTTTAAAAATAGTAAATCATTTTCTAAAATTCCAAAAATATTAGGAGATCATTGTGGGTTTATATTCTGTCAAAATCCAGAAGTTGAGAATTTTTGGAATCAGTTTGCTATTTTTCCTAAAAATGGTTAAATTATGAATAAAAAGAAATAAATAGTTAAATGATGTCTTTAATGAGAAAAATATGATTTTTATGCTTGAATGCTCATAATATATTATATCATGACTATCTTAGGGCATGTTGGTAATTTATAATAATAAATATTATTTATGACCTTTTGTGGATATTAAATAAGGGGTTAATAAAGGATGAACAATTAGAATAAATTATTTATTAATTTAGTAAGTCATTGGAATATTATTATAATATTAATAATATTATAATATGATGTTGTTAAGTAAATAAAAATATTAAGATTAAAATTTTATTAAAATATTATTAAATAATTAATAATATTAGATTAAGATATTAATCTTAGATTAAAATATTATTAAAAGATTAATAATATTAGATTAAAGTATTATTATTAAATGATTAAAATATTATTAAATAATAATATTCGAGATTAAATAAAATGTTATTAAATATAATAACATTAGTAAAGGTATTGAAATATTACTAAGATAATAATAATATTAGTAAGGTATTGAAAGTATTATTAGTAAACCAATAATACTAGAAGGTGAATTAAATATTATCTAAGTTAATAATATTATGTGAATTAAAGGTAGTCGTTAATTAATAGTAACACTATCTAGACATGATAATGTTTATAAGAACTAAATGTAATGTATAATATCTATGTGATTACATAATCTAATGTTATACTTTGACTAATTGAAAGATTAATTTATAGGTGTCTCAAAGGAAGATAATTTAACTGCATAGTGGATAGAAATTTAATTTCGTAGCCGTAACCTACGATCGAGGCAAGTTTCCTAACTCAAGCTCGAGTTATTATTTTCAAAGCATGTTAGTGAATAATTATTGATGATTATTCACGTCTATATTGATTATTGAAATTTGCACTTTGTGCAATTGAATTCCGTCCTACTGCTATTGAACTGTGAATTAAATTAAAGTTCTTCATTTATGAACTGTTTATGAAATAGATCTATGCTAATTGTATCAGCTAGATCAAGCATGTCTAAATTTGTTAAATCAAATGTGTTTTAAATAACTGTTCTTATTAAATTGATATAGTAAGAACTCTTGACTGAGAAAAGGACGAATTTGATTAAGGCATGATATCAATGCCGGATTATTAAGTGTTTATGCATAAATCACGAGGTATGAAAGGCTGATCCCCTTGAATACCAAAACTTATTAAGCGGTCCAGTTTAAATCACTGAGCACCTTGGCAAATGTTCATGGTTATTCAAAACCACTCAGTTCATGTTATTCAATTATAGAATATTCAATTGTTGATTATTAATTCATGTTCCTTCACAATCTTATGCTATTGTTGAACATTGAACGTAATATTTCTTTCTAAGTCATGATATATCTCTCTTGTATATAAACTTGCGAAGTAAATTAGTTGCTTACTCTTGCCATATCATGACATCTATTTCAGTTAAGCCCGAAGGATCCAACACGAAGGACAAGGGCAAGGGCAAGATCCAAGAGTAATTTAGAATGAATATCAATTTAGTTATTATCTGATGGAATTTCTTAAGTAAACTATTTGTATGATAAATGGTGTATTTAAAGTTAAGGTTATGGAGACCTTGGGACCGTGTTATGAGACTTTATTATAATGAACAATGTATGTTTATTATTTCGTAATAGTTATAGAATACTTATGATGATGATAGATCGTGAGCACCGAATCTGAGGTTAGAGAACCTGGATTTAGGGGTGTCACAACAGTCGTGTAAAATATGACAAAACATATGTTGTGAATTTTAATACAAATATTGTCATCTAGACAATATCCACACTCAATGGAGTACTCATTACATTTATTGTCACACTATTTAACAGAATAGTGAGGACTACTAAAACTATCCTCTGGTCCATCACTCCGTTTCCCGACTCGTCCCAGCTATATTCTCATTTCTTGAAGAGAACTGTGAAAGAAAGAGTGAGCTCAACTAGCCCAGTAAGAAATATTATGACTAAGATAATGCAGAATAAATTATCATTAGTCTTCAACAATGTTAAACTGATAAAAAAAAATAGACATCAAGTTTAACTGCAGCGGAACCAGCAATCCATTAAAAGAGTCAAGTAGAGAATAAAATCTACTATCTTTTATGATTTAAAAGGTTCTTCATCACTTTTATAGTTGGGACTCAGCTTAATAAATAATCCACACCATCCCTGCACTACGGCCAAGGATATTCATTAGTATCACGACCATAAATTATTCATGCACTACGGGCCAAGGATATTTGTGTATTCATCAATGGTCATTGTGACGCCCCCAAATTCGGGTACTTGAAACCCGAACTCGGTGCTTCACGATACCATTTCTATAAGCTGAATAATACTAATAATAATAACAATAATATAAAATTCAACTTTAATTTACATATGCATCAAAGTTTACTCCCAGGTACGAGACCTTTAAACGTTCATTACATCATAGATAATAAATAACATTGTCTTAATAAACTATAACTATTACACAGAATATTATAAATTTCATTTGAACAGCTTTCCTTTCCCCTTGTTCTTGCCTGAGCCTTCTGGTGGATCATACTTAACTAAAAACATTTAATTTAAGCAAGAGTGAGCATTTGAGTGCCCAACAAGTAATAACAATTATAAACATTAGCTAAAATGGTTAAATGTTTTCTTTGTACTACCCTTCTACAACAAGTCAATAGTTGTGAAGTAATCTGAACCGATAATAATAACATAACAACTCTCTATCAAATTTTTGAAACTACGTAAAGACTATAATTGGGGTTTAGGTGACATTATGAATATTATTTTCAATTTTCGAATAGGTTTAGTAGAAATTCATCTACAAACCGTCATAACTTACGAGCACGGGGGTGATCAGCCCGTTATGCCCTGTATTGATCAATACTACATGCCAAAACGATAGTATCGTTCACTCTGTCCACCTTGGGTGCATAAAAAGGTTTCCCGTTTACGGGATGTTCATACTTGTCTTGGTGCCAAATCAAAGGTTTTGTCTTGTTCAACAATAATCTATAATTCAACATATATATATACGGGTAATTGACAAAGGTGTATCAACATGTGATTAAATACAATGATTATTCAAGTGGGGACACTTGTATAACCATTTATAAAAATTAACGAATAGAATATATGTATCTGAATTACCATATACTAACATGTTGATAATCAATGAGCATATATAGTATAGGGTTAATAATCTGTACAGTAATAATATAATTCTTAAACATTCTTAATCATGCCCATTACATAAAGGAAATGCAAAGGTAAGATACTTGCACAATGTAAAGGATAGTTCAGATACTTGCCTGAGCTGTTGCTTACAATAACGTAACTTAGACTAATCTTTTATACAGCGACCTATCAGTAATAGTATCATTCGTTAGATTATAATAATATATCGTAACACATAGCACTGCTTATTGCAGTCAGCACATTATTTAATCACATTGTCACATATATTTAACAACTATTTGAATCACAAATAAACACTTGTCAAGTCAAATTATCTAAGTTCAGATCAATCTCTGAAGCATTTCGGTGTACCGATAGCTTTATCGGGTACTTATCGAGTCTAAAATTCTATCATGTAGTTCAATAACTGAAAATATCAGTCATATTATTTTTAAAATGACTTATAATAATTTTTAAACATTTATTATAATTTATCGTGAATTTTCAAACATCGGAATCATTATTAAATGATTTAAATATTTACTAATTCTATTATCATTAATATTTAATTAATATTAAACTATTAATGAAACCATTGCCAAAATATTAAAGTTATTTATAATAACTCAAAACATTTTTAAATATTAATATTACCCTTAAATGATTTTTAAAACATTTAAAATCATTTTTAAATAATTACCATTAATATTAAAATATTAATTTATTATTTATCAAAATATTAAAAGTCATTGATTATAACTTAAAATATTTTTAATCCATTTATTTCCTTTTTAAATAATTTTTTATTCAATAAAACTATTTTAAAACTATTTATTTAATATAATTATTAAATAAATTTAATATTATTAATATTAAATTATTAATGAAATTTACCTTTAAATATCAAAAGTTATATTTTATAACTTAAAATATTTTTAAACTATTTATTTTCATTTAAAATGATTTTTATAATGTTAAAATCATTTTTAATTAATTTATTTAATTTAATTACTAAATAAATCTAATATCATTAATATTTAATAATTAATGAACTTATCTTAAAATATTAAAAGTTATGTTTTATAACTTAAAATATTATTAAATACCTTATTATTATTTAAAATGATTTTTAATACAATAAAATTATTTTTAATTTATTTATTTAACGCATTTATTAAATAATTTAAATACCAATAATATCTAAATAAATATTAATATTTATGAAAAATATGCCAAATTATTAAAAGTAAATTTTTATAACTTAAAATAATTTTTAAAACTATTTTTGTAATTTTCAGAATTTATGTACTATTTTTAAATGATTTTTAGAAATTAAATTAATTAATTTTATTATGTCTGTCGCTAAAGCCCTTTGGCGACAGTAAGTGTCGCCTTAGGTGTTCTTGAGAAACCCAGGTGTTCATACTCAGTGCTCGAGTGAGCTACTTTGACCAAGCGTAATTCGGTGTCTATTATGTTTCTAGGCTAACTAATGGTCAGATCTTGTAGTGTTAAGGTAACACTACATGAAACAACAAATATCCAGTTCATACTTCATCACAATCAAACGTTATTAAGCTTTGAACTAGCTGTCAGGCGTGTTCATCATATTTCTGGGTTGCCCAGAATTTCTGGTCATGGCCGGTCAACGCTTTTTTGACCTTATATCTAATAATCTATTCATGTTATAGCTGTGTTAGACGTCGGGCCTTATAGAATAACTAACAGGGTATGAAGTTTGATCATTTGTCAAGCATAAACATCAATAACAAGCAAGATCTAAGCCATCAAAATGGATGTCTGAGGCTATTCTTCATTTCTGGGTTACCCAAAAATGAAGAACAGATCATGGGTCTTAATTTGGGCTTCCATAACTTGCAACACATGTACTGTTTTTGTGATCTAAAAGTTCCAGGTTGTAGACCACATGTAATACTACACGTCATCACAAAACATCACTAAAACAACAACACAACAAGAAGATCTCGTCCAGTCAAAGTCTGACAGAAACGTAGTTCATAGAGTTTTCTGGAAATTTCCAGAAAGTGCATCTGTGATCAAATGGTCTAGTTTGACCAATCATTACGACCATATTATGTTCTGTTTCAGAGATCTAAAAGCATGTATCTAGAGTCCAGATAACCAGTTACAATTTTGATATATCAACAATATCAAAACACTTATAAACTGACAGATCTAAACGATGCAAATATTGTCAGACACAAAGAATGCTTTCTGGGTTACCCAGATTTATACTTGGTCATGGTCGGTCAGCGGACTTTGACCGAGTATAACTTGAATTCTAGACATTAAAAGACTGTGATACCACCTTCAGATCAAAGAGCACATAACAGATTACACATTTAAAGTTTTAAACAACAAAAATAATAAACAGAAAATAATCTATGGGCTCTGACATTCGTTGTCAGACAATCCATAAAAAAATTTCCAGATTTTTCAAAAACCTGATTTTGAGCATATTAATGTTATGGATCTAACAACTACTAACCCAGATCAACTATATGGACTACAAATAACATGTTTTAACAATAAATCATAACATCTAACACAAGATCAAAAATCAAATTTCTAAATTAGGTTTTACCTCTTTATGATCAAATTCTGATTTCTATGTTTCTGATTTGATGTTGGTGTTCGTGGGGCTGTTCTTAGGGACTGATATGCTAGAGAAATTCGTGGGTTTTGAGAAAGGATTGCTTGGTTGAGTGTTTGGACAAAATGAGTGAGCAAAAATGATTTTCTCTCTCTCTTAAATCTATCCAAGCCATTGATACAATGAACTTGGCTGCTAGTAGCTGATGTGCTGGTGATGTAGCTCACAATTAGGTAGTGTAGGGTGGCTGGCCAAGATTTGCAAAGATTTGTTAGCCAATAATTCAACTAATGGGATAAAAAGGGTATTTTATTTTACTTAAAATCTCAAGGGTATTCTTGTCTAAGGTGCTTAAATCTAGGACCTTGGACAAGAATACCCTTGAGATTTTAAGCAAAATTACTAAAATACCCTTTTTGTCCCATTAGTTGAATTATTGACTAACAAATCTTTGCAAATCTTGGCTAGCCACCCTACACTACCTAATTGTGAGCTACATCACCAGAACATCAGCTACTAGCAGCGAAGTTCATTGTATCAATGGCTTGGATAGATTTAAGAGAGAGAGAAAATCATTTTTGCTCACTCATTTTGTCCAAACACTCAACCAAGCAATCCTCTCTCAAAACCCACGAATTTCTCTAGCATATCAGTCCCTAAGAACAGCCCCACGAACACTAACATCAAATCAGAAACATAGAAATCAAAATTTAATCATAAAGAGGTAAAACCTAATTTAGAAATTTGATTTTTGATCTTGTGTTAGATGTTATGATTTATTGTTAAAACATGTTATTTGTAGTCCATATAGTTGATCTGGGTTAGTAGTTGTTAGATCCATAACATTAATATGCTCAAAATTAGGTTTTTGAAAAATCTGGAAATTTTTTTATGGATTGTCTGACAACGAATGTCAGAGCCCATAGATTATTTTCTGTTTATTATTTTTGTTGTTTAAAACTTTAAATGTGTAATTTGTTATGTGCTCTTTGATCTGAAGGTGGTATCACAGTCTTTTAATGTCTAGACTTCAAGTTATACTCGGTCAAAGTCCGCTGACCGACCATGACCAAGTATAAATCTGGGTAACCCAGAAAGCATTCTTTGTGTCTGACAATATTTGCATCGTTTAGATCTGTCAGTTTATAAGTGTTTTGATATTGTTGATATATCAAAATTGTAACTGGTTATCTGGACTCTAGATACATGCTGTTAGATCTCTGAAATAGAACATAATATGGTCGTAATGATTGATCAAACTAGACCATTTGATCACAGATGCACTTTCTGGAAATTTCCAGAAAACTCTATGAACTACGTTTCTGTGATACTTTGACCGGACGAGATCTTCTTGTTGTGTTTTTGTTTTAGTGATGTGTTGTGATAGACGTGTAGTATTACATGTGGTCTACAACCTGGAACTTTTAGATCACAAAAACAGTACATGTGTTGCAAGTTATGGAAGCCCAAATTAAGACCCACGATCTGTTTTTCATTTATGGGTAACCCAGAAATGAAGAACAGCCTCTGACAGCCATTTTGATGGCTTAGATCTTGCTTGTTATTGATGTTTATGCTTGACAAATGATCAAACTTCATACCCTGTTAGTTATTCTATAAGGCCCGACGTCTAACACAACTATAACATGAACAGATTATTAGATATAAGGTCAACAAAAGCGTTGCCCGGCCATGACCAGAAATTCTGGGCAGCCCAGAAATATGATGAACACGCCTGACAGCTAGTTCAAAGCTTAATAACGTTTGATTGTGATGAAGTATAAACTGGATATTTGTTGTTTCATGTAGTGTTACCTTAACACTACAAGATCTGACTAATAGTTAGCCCAGAAACATAATAGACACCGAATTACGCTTGGTCAAAGTAGCTCACTCGAGCACTGAGTATGAACACCTAGGTTTCTCAAGAACACCTAAGGCGATACTTACTGTCGCCAAAGGGCTTTAGCGACAGACATAATAAAATTAATTAATTTAATTTCTAAAAATCATTTAAAAATAGTAAATAAATTCTGAAAATTACAAAAATAGTTTTAAAAATTATTTTAAGTTATAAAAATTAACTTTTAATAATTTGGCGTATTTTTCAAAAATATTAATATTTATTTAGATATTATTGGTATTTAAATTATTTAACAAATGAATTAAATAAATTAATTAAAAATAATTTTATTGTATTAAAAATCATTTTAAATAATAATAAGGTATTTAATAATATTTTAAGTTATAAAACATAACTTTTAATATTTTAAGATAAGTTCATTAATTATTAAATATTAATGATATTAGATTTATTAAGTAATTAAATTAAATAAATTAATTAAAAATGATTTTAACATTATAAAAATCATTTTAAATGAAAATAAATAGTTTAAAAATATTTTAAGTTATAAAATATAACTTTTGATATTTAAAGGTAAATTTCATTAATAATTTAATATTAATGATATTAAGTTTATTTAATAATTATATTAAATAAATAGTTTTAAAATGGTTTTATTGAATAAAAAATCATTTAAAAAGAAAATAAATGAATTAAAATTATTTTAAGTTATAATCAATGACTTTTAATATTTTGATAAATAATAAATTAATATTTTAATATTAATAGTAATTATTTAAAAATAATTTTAAATGTTTTAAAAATTATTTAAGGGTAATATTAATACTTTAAAAATATTTTGAGTTATTATAAATAACTTTAATATTTTGGCAATGGTTTCATTAATAGTTTAATATTAATTAAATATTAATGATAATAGAATTAGTAAATATTTAAATCATTTAATAATGATTCCGATGTTTGAAAATTCATGATAAATTATAATAAATGTTTAAAAATTATTATAAGTCATTTTAAAAATAATATGACTGATATTTTCAGTTATTGAACTACAGGATAGATTTTTAGACTCGATAAGTACCCGATAAAGCTGTCGGTACACCGAAATACTTCAGAGATTGATCTGAACTTAGATAATTTGACTTGATAAGTGTTTATTTGTGATTCAAATGGTTGTTAAACATATGTGACAATGTAATTAGATAATGTGCTGACTGCAATAAGCAGTGTTATGTGTTACGATATATTATTCTAATCGAACAAATGATACTATTACTGATAGGTCGCTGTATAAAAGATTAGTCTAAGTTGCGTTATTGTAAGCAGCAGCTCAGGCAAGTATCTGAACTATCCTTTACATTTTGCAAGTATCTTACCTTTGCATTTCCTGTATGCAATGGGCATGAGTAAGAATGTTTAAGAATTATATTATTACTGTACAGATTATTAACCCTATACTATATACGCTCATTGATTATCAACATGTTAGTATATGGTAATTCAGATACATATATTCTCTTTGTTAATTTCTATAAATGGTTTTACAAGTGTCCCCACTTGAATAATCATTGTATTTAATCACATGTTGATACACCTTTGTCAATTACCCGTATATATATATGTTGAATTATAGATTATTGTTGAACAAGATAAAACCTTTGATTTGGAACCAAGACAAGTATGAACATCCCGTAAACGGGAAAACTTTTTATGCACCCAAAGTGGACAGAGTGAACGATACTATCGTTCTGACGTGTAGTATTGATCAATACAGGGCATAACAGGCTGATCACCCCCGTGCCCGTAATTTATGACGGTTTGTAGATGAATTTCTACTAAACCTATTCGAAAATTAAAAATAATGTTCATAATATGTCACCTAAACCCCAATTATAGTCATTACGTAGTTTCAAAAATTTGATAGAGAGTTGTTATGTTATTATTATCGGTTCAGATTACTTCATAACTATTGACTTGTTGTAGAAGGGTAGTACAAAGAAAATATTTAACCCTTTCAGCTAATATTTATAATTGTTATTACTTGTTGGGCACTCAAATGCTCACTCTTGCTTAAATTAAATGTTTTCAGTTAAGTATGATCCACCAGAAGGCTCAGGCAAGAACAAGGGGAAAGGAAAGTTGTTCGAATGAAATTTATAATATTCTGTGTAATAGTTATAGTTTATTAAGACAATGTTATTTATTATCTATGATGTAATGAACGTTTAAAGGTCTCGTACCTGGGAGTAAACTTTGATGCATATGTAAATTAAGGTTGAATTTTATATTATTGTTATTATTATTAGTATTATTCAGCTTATAGAAATGGTATCGTGAAGCACCGAGTTCGGGTTTCAAGTACCCGAATTTGGGGGCGTCACAGGTTGGTATCAACACTTTAGGGTTAGAAACCTTAGGTGGGATCAACCTTAGGCTATAACCTTAGGACAGAGGGAAACGTTGAAAATATAAATAACTCATATGGAGTTTAAAGGATGATGAATTAAAAAAATTCATTATTAAACAAAATAAAAGATAACTTTTATAAAACTTTTGTTTGTTATATGTATATACTATATGCTAATCAGGATAATTTATGTGTGTAGATGTCTGGTGGAAAAGGCTTGTTATATGCTTATAGAATGAAGGAGGATCAAATCCATACACCCGAGCTAATATCGAAGCCAATAGCTGAAATAGAGGCTCACAATGAAACCAACTCGGATGAGGTGGTGGTATTGGAAAACGTAGTACCAGACCTGGAGATGTTGGAGCTGACAGATAGTGATACAGACACTAAAGTTGAAGTTGATCAAGCATCAACGGAGGTGCAAGATCTGAAGAACAAAGTTTCTTCTCTGGAAAAGTTGTGGAAAATAGAAAAGTTGCTAAATAGTCAACTGCGTCAGGCATTAATAGAAACAACGAAATAACAAGATAAGCTTAAAATCCAAATTGATCAGATGGAAGCCTCAAGCAACACATCGCGTGCAGCTCCGAGTAAGAAGGGAAAAAAAAGATAGAAGACCATGACATAGGAAAACCCGATAAGAAGAAAGGAAAAAGAAAGAGAAAAGATCGTGACTTAGAAAATAAGTAGGATTAGTAGTTGATTATGTATGTTTGATAAGATACATGTGTAATGTAATGTTCCCAACATTTGTATTAGTCAAGGCTGTAAATCCTGACTTTTGTAGGGATAGCAGTATGTGTTGCGTTATGTAAAGTACTTGGAATTAATAAATATGAATCTATGTTTGAGTAATGAACCAAGTTTAATATATTAAACTTATATGATAAGATTTAGAATGTAAGTTAAATTTATGATTTTATTTAATCAGATAATGCCGCCAAGACGTCAAACTCGAAATCAAAGGACAGAAGAATCTGTCAACAACGTTGAGGGACAACAACAAGCAGACCCGATGCAGAACTTAGCAAATATGATAGCACAAGCTATGCAGCAAGAAATACCAGCCGCAAGGAACCAGCCAGACAATCACTTGGCAAAATTTAAAGACTTCAAGGCAGTAGGACCACCAGAATTCAGGGGATCAGCTGACCCAATAGAAGCTCAGACATGGATTAACGAGATAGAAAAGGCGTTCCTAATTTCTAGGGTAGATGAGGGCCAAAAGACCTCTTTTTCCACTTATATGATGAAGGGGGAGACTAACTTTTGGTGGGAGGTAAATCAAGAGAGGGAAGGAGAAGGAGTAGTTACTTGGGCTAGGTTTAAGACTTTATTTTTCAAAAATTACCTCTCAGCTAGCATGCAGGCTAGGATGGAGGTAAAATTTCTGGAATTAAAGCAGGATAGCATGACTGTTGCGGAGTATGCCGCAAAGTTTAATGAGTTGGCTAGGTTCGCTCCGCATCAAGTTGATACAGAGGCTAGGAAGGCAAGAAGGTTTGAGTTGGGCTTAAAACCCTGGCTCTACAATAAGGTGGCGATGTTGCAGATCAATACTTTTGCAGCACTCATGCAAAAGGCTATCATAGCTGAGGAAGGGAGTGAGGCCATGAGCCTCTACAACAAGGAGAAGAGGAACCAAAGCAAGGCTGGAGGAGCTGTGAAGGTGGAAGGTAATAGTGGAAATAGGGGTGAGAAAAGAAAGGGAAATTTTTCTGGGAATGTTCAGGTGAAGCAGGAAGGTGTGAAGAAACAGACTGTGCAGTGTAAGAATTGCGGGAAGAATCACTCTGGTGAGTGTCTGAAGGGTAAGTTTGTATGTTACAACTGCGGGCAGGAGGGCCATATCTCTCCCAACTGCCCCAACCCAAGGATGAACAGTGGGTGTTTTCTATATGGATTGACTGAACATATGGTGAAGGATTGTCCAAAGAGAAAAATGGAGGCAGTGAGTGTAACCACGGGAAAAGGCAACAGGACTCTGGCAATCACAGGGCCGACTTCAACTAACAAACCAACCGTGAGAGTCTTCAACATGACGGTTCAGGATACAGTGGCAGCTGGGAATGGAACTCCAGGTATTATTTGAATAACTTTTATTTTCGTATATATATGCTTTTCTTATATATAGCAAATTAAGTTATAAAGAAATTTTGAGGAAGGAATTTGAGTTCTTTTAACAATCAAATTTTTGTTTAATCAGACAGGCAAGCTTTATGTTGAATGGTTAAAAAGATCAGTTCGATCAATTATGATCGAGATTTATTTGCAATGATTACGTATACTAAGTACCCTTGTATGTATGAGTTTTAAAACGGTGATTCCAGGGACGGAATCCTTATAAGGGAGGGTGAATGTAATAACCCGAATTTGGGGGCGTCACAGTCATGATCATGTCAACAACTGTCCATCAATGCACTACGGGCCAATGAGGACTTTTACCACATCATTTGTAACATTACGGTCATGATTATACCGAATAATCCCTGGTCATAATTATACCAACTCCATCTATGCACTACAAGCTACAGATGACTTTCAACAGAATATAAACATGAGAATGATGACAAGGATATAAGAATTCAATAAAACAAGTTCAAGAATTAATTTATCCAGGAACCAACAACGTCCAAATTGTCAACATGATACTACTTTGTAGAGTAAAATTCAAGAATGCTCAGAAGAATATTTTCATGAAAAGATACTGGATGAAGCGCAAATATAAAAGATATTCCACTAATTTCATAGAGTATAAAAGTCAAAACTTTAACCAACTGAGTATAATAAAGAATGGAATAACAAAAGAATTTACCAAGCATGCGATAGACCGCACAGACAGGTTATTTCAACAGAAAAATAAATAGTGGAACCAGGTCATGCGTAAATGCACAGACAGGATATTCTGACAGAATAATAAATAATGGAACCAGGTCCGGCATAAAGCACAGACAGGATATTCCGACAGAATAATAAATAATGGAACCAGGTCCGGCGTAAAGCACAGACATGATGTTCTAACAGAATAATAAAAATGTAATAACAGAAGAATTTTACCAAGTATAGGGTAGCCCACGTATACAGGTTATTCCAACAGAATAATAAAGAATGGAATAACAGAAGTTCTCTTCATGAATAAGAAAGAAAAAATACCCTTTACGAGTACAACAAATAATATCCCTTGCCTTGAAAGGAAGAGTACTGGATATAGGAGTAGTGAAGTAGCAGAACACTTTTCTTCTCTCTCTATAATTTTCTCTCTAGAGTTTCAGTAAATTCGTAAGAAATAATAAAGGAATGAGCTTCTATTTATAGAAAAATGGACTGCATAGTAACTAACTCATGAACGGTCTAGATTAATTTACTTTAATCTGACGGTCCATATTTAAAGTAAAATCTTTTAAATAAAATATAATATATTCTATTTATAATCTAATAAAACGAATAACTTTATAAAAGATTTTACTATGCAAACACTATGCAGGCACTATACAAATACTATGCATAATAAAATATAATATATTCTAATTATTGTCTAATAAAACAGATAACTTTATAAAAATATTATGTTTTATATAAAAAGATTTTACTATTAGCCTAATAAAATGAATAACTTTATAAAAGTATTCTGTTTTATATAAAAAAAATTTCTGTTTTATTACATTAATAATACCAATAAAACAAAACTGAGTGACTTATCACGTAAGCCTCATAATCAATATCATATGCTACTATGCAACCACACGTATTACTGTACTTTTACTACCGAGTAGTTCAACAGTATTAACGGTAAAACTTCCGCCGTTATTTTCATAAAATATTTTTGCCGTTTTCTCCATCTGACAATAATTCCGTTGTAGGGTCCACCAATAATTGTGTCGTCGTACGAATATTTCCCGACAAAAATAATATTCCCCGACCAATCGAATATAAAACAACAACTTGCATACTTTGCAAAATTTATAAATACTACCCACAACTATAACATTATCTCAAATTCACACCATAATATTTAAAAAAATATTTCGAAAAAATTAAATTTTTATTCGTAAAATCTGGGGTTTCACAATCTCCCCTCCTTATGAAATTTTGCCCTCGAAATTTACGTACGTACTTGGTATGCCGAACAGATGAGGACACTTCGTCAGATTCTAACTCTTGAGGTATAACTTTTGAGTGTTGAATAAATTCCAGGATTTTAACAGGTACATCTTCATACGTTAAATTATCCGCTATCTCGTCCGGTTCTAAATCAATAATGTTGTTCGGGTCGTCCATATATTTACGTAACATCAATACGTTAAAAATGTTATGAACACGCGACATACTTGGCGGTAAAACGAGTCTATAAGTCACAGTTCCTACTCGATCAAGGATTTCAAATGGGTCAATTAAATCGAGGGTTGAGATTTTCTCTCTTCATCGATTCTTGCTTCTAGAATAACGCCCTCTTGAACCTTCTTCTTCACATTCATCAGCTCTGAATATGTAGCTTGAGTGGCTTTAACTTTATCGATTAAAGTCGATTCTAATTGTATATTCATTATCTTCACGTGGGTCCCTAGAGTCTTTAACTCTATCTTCATCATTTTTAAGTTATACGAAATGGGTCTTTGTGTTAACAACATCTCACTCGCATACGATCTTCTACTCAACGCGTCAGCTACCACTTTCGTTCTTCCACGATGATATTGAATGGTATGGTCATAATCTTCAACAGCTCGAGCCAACGTCTTTGGCGCATGATACGTTCGCTTTAGTTGAAGAAATATTTAAGGGTTTAAGAAATGGGTTTTGTACTGGGGTCAATATAAAATTTGATTTCACACTCTGGGGTATGCTACGAAGTCTTCAAAAATACGTCAGGAACTTTATTAATAATAGAAATATCGTTCAAAACTGTGACCTTCATCCAAGACTTGGATAGCACGTCACATTGATACCTATCAACTTGTCATCGTCATTCACGACGTCGCCTACAGAAAGTCTAGCTTCGGTGCATTTCACACAAGAAAGTCAACAACGAAAGGACCAGGGCTCTTTACTTATGGCTTGATATGACAATGATTGACTTTAGTGGTTTGGTTGCTTGAATTCGCATAACTGGTTGGTTAGGAGTATGAAAGCTTACGAAAAGTATGATGAGTAGTTAACTAATCGTTTTCAAAAATCACATCAAATACAAGTATTTTCAAAGAGATAAGATCGACAAGCAACGTGAAAATGTTGATTTGAATCAAACAAGATTTATAAATAGTGGAAGTAACGAAGGTTTCTCCCAACTGAGTTTAAACAGATATATCAAAGCCTAACTTCTCCGGAGTTAACTTCAAACATTGAACACAACTAGGTGAAATAAAAGAGTGAGTAGAACTGGTATCTAACACGATATAGACTTCACAAGAGTTTATGACTAACATACCCGTGATAATTTTATTCAGGTTCTTTGTCACGAAAAAAAATGCTCTCTTTTAAACTACCGGCTTTGACTTTTCTGAGATGGCCTTTGGTGCACGACAAAATTGGGCTAAGTGACCTTCTTTTCCACAATTATAACATGCTTTGGACGGCATCGTGCAGTTTGGACTAATGTGTCCCTCCCCTCCGTATTTGAAGCATATGATAAGTGGTCGTTCTCCTTCCTTAACAACGGGTGTTGGTGCTGACGTCTTTTCATCATTGTTGAATCTCCTCTTCTTGAAATGTCCATTCTTATTGTTTTGACCATGATTACCACCGAAGTGGTTACCATTTCTGGCATGTTGATTTCCTCCATGTTTATTGTCACCGCTTTGATGACTGTTATCACCGGTATTATCATTTTGCCGGCTGCTCTCTTTTGGTTGCGTTGACTCGTTATCGCGCTCCACTAACTGAGCCATATTTACAATATCTGATTACAAACACAGTTTATGAGAAATAAGATATTGACTTATCTCCGGCTGCAAACCTCTTAAAAACATCCGCGTCATTCTCTCTTCATTATCAACCAAATGGGACGTAAATCGGGACAACTAGGCAAACTTGGATTCGTACTACGACACGGTCATGTCGTTTTGCTCTAACTTGATAAATTCCACATCCTTCATGTGACAAATGCTTTCGAGAAAGTACTTGTCATTGAACAGCTCTTGGAACTTCTCCCAAGACATCTTGAGTGCGTCAGGCTGGGTACGTTTTACAGATTCCCACCAGTAATCTGCCTCTTCACGCAACATAAAGGTGGCAAAGGGAACCTTTTGCTCCTCAGAGCATCCCAAGACATCAAATATCTTGGTGATCTGCTTTAACCACGTCTCCGCCTTAAGTGGTTCTGGCTTTCTCAAAAACTCCGGTGGTCCCAGCTCCTTGAATTGCTTAGCGGTGACCAACCGTGGGTTGCCATTGTTTTCTCCTGCATTATAAACAGGAGCCGCCTTCGCCTGATGTTGCATGAATTCTAAAAAACTCATAAACGTACCGTCGTTCGTCAATTGATCAGTGTTGTTGTTTATATGAGGAATATTGTCTTCCTGTTGCACATTATCCTGATTATTAATCTGTGGAGATTCAACGGTCTCCTATGCTCCATTGCTTATCTCAACATTTTCAAATGCCATTTTTAAATACTGCAACAAAACAAGGGTTAATTAACATATCACATATTATCCCTATACTCTGACCGACCAATTAAATATCAAATAAACTTAGGTAGGTCATAATAGCAAAAGAATTCTCCCGTCTCTCCCCTCCTAGTTCTTGCCTCACATCTCAGCCAGGGATCATATCCCTAAGCTCTGATACCAACTGTGACGCCCCCAAAAATAGGTATACATCACCCATCTTGGGTTGCCAGATACATGGTACAGAATACAAATACAAACTAATTATACAACAGTCGTGTAAAATACGACAAAACATATGTCGTGAGTTTTAATATAAATATTATCATCTAGACAATATCCACACTCAATGGAGTACTCATTACATTTATTGTCACACTATTAAACAGAATAGTGAGGACTACTAAAACTATCATCTGGTCCATCACTCCATTCCCCGACTCGTCCCAGCTATATTCTCATTTCCTAAAGAGAACAGTGAAAGAAAGGGTTAGCTCAACTAGCCCAGTAAGAAATATTATGACTAAGATAATGCAGAATAAATTATCATTAGTCTTCAACAATGTTAAATTGATAAAATACAATAGACATCAAGTTTAACTGCAACGGAACCAGCAATCCATTAAAAGAGTCAAGTAGAGAAAAAAATCTACTATCTTTTATGATTTAAAAGGTTCTTCATCACTTTTATAGTTGGAACTCAGCTTAATAAATAATCCACATCATCCCTGCACTACGGCCAAAGATATTCATTAGTATCACGACCATAAATTATCCATGCACTACGGGCCAAGGATATTCGTGTATTCATCAATGGTCATGATCATGCCAATAACTGTCCATCAATGCACTACGGGCCAATGAGGACTTTTACCACATCATTTGTAATATTACGGTCATGATTATACCTAATAATCCCTGGTCATAATCATACCAAGTCCATCTATACACTACAGGCCATAAATGACTTTCAACAGAATATAAACATGAGGATGATTACAATGATATAAGAATTCAACAAAACAAGTTCAAAAATTAATTTATCCAGGAACCAACAACGTCCAAATTGTCAACATGATACTACTTTGTAGAGTAAAATTTAAGAATGCTCAGAAGAATATTTTCATGAAAATATACTGGATGAAGCGCAAATATCAAAGATATTCAACTAATTTCATGGAGTATAAAAGCCAAAATTTTAACCAACTGAGTATAATAAAGAATGGAATAACAAAAGAATTCACCAAGCATGCGATAGACCGCACAGACAGGTTATTTCAACAGAAAAATAAATAGTGGAACCAGGTCATGCGTAAATGCACAGACAGAATATTCCGACAGAATAATAAATAATAGAACCAGGTCCGGCGTAAACGCACAGACAAGATATTTCGACAAAATAATAAATAATGGAACCAGGTCCGGCGTAAAGCACAGACAGGATATTCCGATAGAATAATAAATAATGGAACCAGGTCCGGCGTAAAGTACATACAGGATGTTCCAACAGAATAATAAAAATGTAATAACAGAAGAATTTCACCAAGTATAGGGTAGCCCGCGTATCAGGTTATTCCAACAGAATAATAAAGAATGGAATAACAGAAGTTCTCTTCATGAATAAGAAAGAAAGAATACCCTTTACGAGTACAACAAATAACATCTCTTACCTTGAAAGGAAGAGTACTGGATATAAGAGTAGTGAAGTAGCAGAACACTTTTCTTCTCTCTCTAGAGTTTCAGTGAATTCGTAAGAAATAATGAAGGAATGAGCTTCTATTTATAGAAAAATGGACTGCATAGTAACTAACTCATGAACAGTCTAGATTGATTTACTTTAACCTGACGGTCCATATTTAAAGTAAAATCTTTTAAATAAAATATAATATATTCTATTTATAATCTAATAAAACGAATAACTTTATAAAAAAATTTACTATACAAACACTATGCAGGCACTATGCAAACACTATGCATAATAAAATATAATATATTCTAATTATTGTCTAATAAAGCAGATAACTTTATAAAAATATTCTGTTTTATATAAAAAGATTTTACTATTAGCCTAATAAAATGAATAACTTTATAAAAGTATTCTGTTTTATATAAAAAAAATTTCTGTTTTATTACATTAATAATACCAATAAAACAAAACTGAGTGACTTATCACGTAAGCCTCATAATCAATACTGTATGCTACTATGCAACCACACGTATTACTGTACTTTTACTACCGAGTAGTTCAACAGTATTAACGGTAAAACTTCCGTCGTTATTTTCATAAAATATTTTTGTCGGTTTCTCAATCCGACAATAATTTCGTTGTGGGGTCCACCAATAATTGTGCCGTCGTACGAATATTCTCCGACAAAAATAATATTCCCCGACCAATCGAATATAATACAACAACTTGCATACTTTGCAAAATTTATAAATACTACCCACAACTATAACATTATCTCAAATTCACACCATAATATTTAAAAAAATATTTCGAAAAAAATAAATCTTTATTCATAAAATCTGGGGTTTCACACGAACTTCGTATAGACATTACGAATTTTTGGTAATATCTTTTGGTTTAACAAACGCCCATGCAGCGTTCATGGATTTGATGAACAGGGTGTTTAAACTGTTTCTAGATAAGTTTATGGTGGTATTTATCGATGATATTTTGGTGTATTCCAAATCTCAAGAAGAACACATAGAACACTTACGTTTAACGCTGGAGACGCTAAGAAAAGAAAAGTTGTACGCGAAATTCTCTAAATATGAATTTTTACTGGAACGTGTATAGTTTCTTGGGCATGTAATTGACAAAGATTGAATTTCAATGGATCCTTCAAAAGTTGAAGCTGTGATAATTTGGGAACAACCAAGAACTCCATAAGAAGTAAGAAGTTTCTTGGGATTAGCAAGTTATTACAGACGGTTTAATCAAGATTTTTCCAAGATTGCTACTCCGGTGACAAATTTGACGAGAAAATCTGTAAAATTTGTTTGGACAGAAAAGTGTGAAGAAAGTTTTCAAGACTTGAAAAGAAGTTAAGTGTGGCACCTGTGTTATCATTACCAGATAATACAGGAAATTTTGTGGTGTATAGTGATGCTTCACACAAAGGATTGGGTTGTGTCCTTATGCAGAACGGTAAAGTGATTGCGTATGCATCAAGGCAATTGAAATATTATGAGAAAGGGACTCAATTTCCCTTTCTTGTTGAATCTTATCTTTCCCTTCCAGGGAGACACTTTCAAAAACACAAAACTATCGACTTCAAAATCTCGGCTGGGACGGTGCAAATCTGTCGATCTTGGGTTGCTACTAATTTAGCTCTTATGGTTGTCACTATGCCTGCCGTTTATTGAACTAATTATGGTCCCAAAAGTATCCTTCTCCGAATGTAACAATCCAAGATTTTATTATTTATAATTTAAAATATTTATTAAATTAAATAAATATTTTATTGATATGATTATTGTTAGTAAATATTTATGAATCAAATTTATTAGATAATGTTCTAAATTAATCTAATTTATAATTTAGAGAGTTGTAAGATAATATGATATGTTATATTATTGTTTTAATTTAATAATTAAAATGGTATGTGAATTTATTAAGTACAATTATAATGAGATTATAATTTTATGCTATTTGTTTAAGTGGAAAATTTGTTTAGTATGTTGTAATTGGTTATTTAACTAATGTTGAATATAGAAGTATAAATATGAGATTATAAACTATAGTGTAAATGGTTTATTAAAATAAAAATTAAAGTAGTTTTAAATTGATTTAACCAAATAAGGCTTAAAATATTAAGTCTTTAATTTTTAAAGAGTTTTTGCCAAACAAAGCCTTATGACTTTTGAATTTTTGAATTTTAAATTTTTAATAATACAAATAAAATAAATAATATATATTAATTATGATAGCCGATAATTTAATAGGGACAATTAGTAAGACGTCGATTTTAGACATTTGAGGGGGTGTGCGTAAGTTGGGTTTAATTTTACGTAAAAAGTATTTGGTCTAAACCTATGCCTAAGAAGAAAGTTACAGAGAAAAGAAAAGAAGGTTTTCAGAGAGAATTTGAGAGAGATTGAGAAAAAGTTCTGAGTTTTCAAGCGATTCTCAGTGGTTAGAAAGAATTTTCAAAGTAACAAAAAGTATTTTTCCCATAACTTTAATATTATATATATATATGTATCTATATGTTTACGGCATGAAGTTTCAAGCTCTGTCAATTCAAATTATTTGTTTTATTGTTGATATACAACTGATAACTTGTGATTATATGTATTGGTGGTGTTAGAGTTGTATCTAGACAAGGAATTGTATGCTAATTTACGTCAAAAAGAAAGAAAAGTAATTACAGTATATATATTTTTCATATGGCTTACGAAAGTACCAAAGTTTGTGGTTAATTTATATTTTAATCTGTAAATTGAGTCTTGATTATGCTAGTCCATTAAGAAATGAAGAGAACATAGTTTGAATGAAGTCATTTGGACAAGAATTGTGATCACAGTGGTGATTTTTGTGAAGGATGTCATTAAGATGGGTCAAAATGGTCATCTTTAGGACTGTTGTGTTTTCGGAGGCAATCGGAGGGTGTCGGGCATGCACATATGCATGTGTAGTGCTCCAGACCGTAAAAGATGATGTCCTAAGTTATAAAACATGAATCTTAGTAAATATAATGATGCTTAACATTAATAAATAATGTATTAGATAAGTTATAGAAGCATAGTAAGCATACACAAGAGAGGCAAATCGGGCGTGTGACGAATGAACGTCGAAACGCCGTGCCAAGTGTTAATGAACTTAAAAAGTGTTTCAATTCAATTGAAATGGATATTATAAGATATGGAATGGGTTTAATATAAAACCAATAAGTAGTCCTAGCAAGACTTAATCACTTGAATGAACTGCGAATATGAAATACAGTGAGATATAAGTTGAAAGTTAACACAATATAATTGAACATTGTGTGCTAATTAATAGGAAAGATTTTGAGATGTGGAGTAGAGTTTACATTACAATTGCTATGTGTTGTTATGTGACTAATAGTTGATGTGTATGATTATATAATTGTGTAGGGCACGTGAAGTGCAGATTACTGTAAGCTGTTAAGCTATTATTGGTAAACAACGATCAAGACAAGTCTTTCGGTTCCTATTTTCTACGTGGACTTGATGAACTGTTTCAAATTGCATGATGTGTTATGCATGTTGAAATCATGAAATGTTAAAGTCAATATATGACTGCATTATTTTGGCTAAGTAATGATGATTGAGTAAGGAACTCAATCTTTATATTTGTTATGTGAATTAAAAGCATGTATGCCATGTTACTTTAATGAGATGTATGTCGAGCATGTTATTATGTGCTATATGATGCATGAAAACTGTTAGACTTTGCTGGGCTGTCGAGCTCACTCTTGCAAATAACCACTTTTGCAGGTCAAGATTTTAAGGTAAAGATACGTGCTATGTGAGTTATAGAGATCTATATTCACGAAGATTACTTATGTTCTATGAGAAATGTATTTCATATTTTGAACGTAACATGTTGTTGAAATGTAAGCTGAGCTATCCAATGTATATGGATATTTAGTTATAATGTAAGACTTTGTATAGTCATTTTGTTGTAACGATTCATGATATAAGATTGAATCAAAGAGATATAATGTAATGGTTGCGATTCAGGGCAAGAAAGAAGGAAATGTATAAATGTTTTAAATATTCTGCAATTTTATTAAGTTTAATATCGAATAATGATGTATTATTTAGAGGTTGAATGTATGGTTAGCGACCGAAGTCGGGATTTAAATTGTGTAGATTTTGGGGTCGTTACATGATCACACTACGATTTAGTATATTAATTCTACGATCGATTGATCCTATCGACTATACATTAAGAGCTTTAACAAAATCAACCTAACAAATTTGATCTTTCTATTCTAAGTCCTTGTGCATGTGTTTCTTAAGAACTTTACAAAATTTATCATTACAAATATACTTTAATCATTTGTTCAGTAGATAATGATAATTCAATTAAGATCAACCTAATAGTTTTAATCTTTTCAGTTCTAAGTCCTTGTACATGTGTTTCTTAAGGGCTTTACAGAGTTTCTCTTTCACAAGTATACTTTAGTCGATCAGCTCATATATATATATATATATATATATATATATATATATATATATATATATATTACAATCATTTGGATCAACTCCGTGAGATCAACCTAACATGCTTGATCTTTCTCTATTCTAAGTCCTTGTACATTCATGATTTTATTAAAGACTTCACATAACTTACTTTTACAAATATACTCTAAATCATTTGTTCATCATCAAATCCTTTACATTTGTAATCTCATGTAGAATCTAAACAATCTCCTCCTCAATAAATCAACCTTTCAATCTACATGCAGATTCGTAACATATCTTCCTTCCACTGGCCCCTTTAAGGATAAACTGCTTTTTTCAACAAGGCAGCGTGTTTTACAGCTAACACCTTTTACTCAGTAAAATTATAGAAATATTACCCTAAACTTACTTTAGGATATCCTACAAATTTGTACTTGTCAAATCTTGTCCCAAACTTATCCTTTTTAAAACTTTTTCACATAAGTTGGACAACCTCATATCTTAACATGCTTAAGATTAGGTTTCCTCCCTGTTTATAACTCATATGGAGTATTGGGAACAAATTTTAAGGGTACCTTATTTAGTAGATATGCAGTCGTTTCTAGGGTATAACCCCAAAATGATACTGGAATGTCGATAAAAATCATCATGAACCGCATTATGTCCAATGAGGTATGATTTTTCCTCTCATATACACCAATAAATTATTGCGTATCAGGAGGCGTCCATTGTGAGAGAAAATCATTTGTGATGATCTAGAAACTCATTAATCAAGTATTCCCTTTTTTGATCCGATCGAAAAATCCTAATACTTTAACATTTTATTTCATTTCTGAATTCTTTGAACCTTTCAAATGATTCAGACTTATATTTCATCAAATACACAGATTCAACTGTTGAATGATCATCTTCTTTTCTTTTATTAGGTTGTTCAATTTGCAAAATATTTTTCATGTAAGTCAAGTATATAAAGTCCATCAAGTAATCTTCTAGTTCCAAACAAAATATTATCATTATAAATAGAACAACCATTGTTCTTTATTATAATAGCAAAACCTTCCTTGTCTAACAATGGAACAAAAATAATGTTTCTTATAAGAACTGGAACATAGTAACTATTTACTAACTTAATAGACTTGCCCGTAGGTAACGCTAAACTATAAGTTCCTACGACTAATACAATAACCATTGCTCCATTCCCCACACGCGGGATTACTTTCCCTTTATATAGCTTTCTACTTCTGCTTAGTCCCTGCATAGAATTGCATATGTGAGAACTACAACCAATATTCCATACCCATGTAGAACTTTGACTCACAGAAAGATTTATTTCAATCATGAACAAACTTGTATTTGTAACTGAAACTTCACTAAGTTTCTTCTTGTTAGCCTCTACAAGATAATCCTTGCAGTTTCTTTTTCAGTGTCTAGACTTTTTGCAATGGAAGCAAACTCCTTTATTATTCGTATCATTTTTCTTCTTATTGTCCTTTGTTTTTACCTTTTCTTTTGCCTTCTTTGAATTTTTCTTCTTTTCAGAAGATCCTTTAGCTCGCTTCCTTTTATTAGAAGATTCATCTACCAGTAAGACTTGGTCTTTCTTGGCTGGAAAGTGACACTCAGTAGTTTTCAACATGTTAAGCAATTCAGACAGACTGACATCTAGCTTGATCATGTGAAAATTCACAATAAATTGTGAGAAGGAATCCAAAATTGACTGTATGATCAAATCTTGACTCAACTCTCCATCCATAATAAAACTCAGTTGTCCCAATTATTCACTCAAATTGATCATTTTGAGGACATGTGTCTGTACTGTAGTGACATTGGTCATTCTAGATCGAAAGAGTTTCTTAGATATATGATATATGACAGACCTACACTATTCACCAAACAAATCTTGAAGGTGCAACAACATAGTAGGCGCATCCATTTTCTCGTGTTGACTCTGTAACTCGTTATTCATGGATGCCAACATGATGCAATGAGCCCATTGTGCATCATCTTGTTACTTTCTAAAAGTAGTCATCTCTTCCTCAATGGCATTATCTGCAACTGTTGCAGGAACTGATGAATTTAGGACATAAGATAGGTTTTCAATCGTGAGAACTATTCTCAATTCCTTAACTAATTCGTATAATTCGGTCCGGTTAACTTATTAAGATCCAATATGCTCCGCAGTGATAGTAAATTAGACATAGTAAAATTCTGTAGATGAAATTGTAATTTAACAACATTAACATGCATTCATTTTATTAATCACCATATTAATTTATGTCTTTATTAAAATTGTGTCTCCCGCTATTTTTTAAAATTATATGACCCTCCATATATAGTTCGGTAAATCTTGTATAAACGACTTTATAGACTCCGATTAGGAGAAATGATCCTACTTCCATAAATATATAGCATTGTGTGTGCACAACAAACTATATATTTATTCAATAGATAGACAACTTTTGTCAATTACATCTCTATGTAACTCCTTTTATATTTCCCTCTTAGATAATAGTGGTCATGTATGTGTACATTCAAACTAAAATTATCTAAGTTAAGTTAGACCCAACATTTTCATATAAATGAAGAGAAAAATACAATCCTTGTATGTGCATAACAAAACATGTATTGTTCAATTCCTTAAAAACATCCAATGTAATAAAGTCAACATCTCAAATACTTAATATAAGCCATATGTGTGCACAACAAACTCATATTAAATACTCAATACTCTATTGTTTTATCATGCTAGAAGATTACGTTCAACATTCTGAATATCCTTGAATGTAATCAACTTAATATTTTTATTTCTTGAGGGTTTTGTTATTAATTGTCTCATCTTGTTTAGCGCGCATACAAATATATATATATATATATATATATATATATATATATATATATGTGTGTGTGTGTGTGTGTGTGTGTGTGTGTGTGTGTGTGTGGGGGGGGGTATATATACGCATTATATTAAACATACATCACTATGTATAATAATATATTAATATATAATTAGCATGCACATATAGAATACAATATTCTACTTGTGATGATTATGGACTTTATTCTAGTATGGTTCACTGGAGCCACCATGTGCCAAAAAGTCAAACTTAGGGTGCAAGAATAAATATGAATATAACTATTACATTCATCATGGGCTTCATTACAAACGGGTCTTTAATGCTTCTACTCTTCAACTCCAATTTCTTGTTCAATTCTACTAAATCCTATTACAATCTATTTTTAATAAAAACATAAACCTTAATCAGTAATCAAGGGGAAGTACATGAGAGGGAGATAGAATTTATATCAGAAAATTAGATATGTGAGGTATACAAAGTCCATTTATAAAATCCATTCATTCAAGCATCCATTCAAAAAATTAAATCCAATTGCATTGGTCAATAGTCCATAATCATCCCCTTTATTATCATACATATCATCATATGTATCAATAAAATATTCATCTCATGAAAAATAAAATATTCCATATATATTGATATTATTTAATGGACAATTTTAGTTAGCATGAAATTCAATTTCAATTAAACTAAACACCTTTATGTTAATCAAATTCCAAATCAAAATAAGCTCATTTATTTTAATTAATATGGAATCCAATTCCAAATCAAAATAAGCTCCTTTATTTTATTTAATATGGAATTCAATTCCAAATCAAAATAAACTCATTTATTAATTTGAAATCCAATTACAAGTTGAAATACATTCATTAGAGTAGTTGAAATAAGAAAAAAATGAGCTAACAAACAGGAGGTTCAGGGCCGTTGCGCCTAAGGCGAGCGGTGCGACGCTCAAGCCTAGCTTCGCGGCTCTAGTGGCGCTGCGACGCCCATTCAGTCAGATCTGATTTTGACTTTTTTCAGATCGCAATTTTGGTTATTTTTCTCCAAAAGCATGATTTTATACTAATAATTATGCCCAATTAAATTATGTTTGACACATATCAATATATATATATATATATATATATATATATATATATGGAATTAAAATAATTAATAATTCGTATAAGGATGACTCTAATGTCACTGTTGGTTTGCAGAAACAAGAACATACATACAATCATATTGTAAAATAGCGAAAGCATGACATAAATCGAATTTAAAATTTTATGTAATCCCATGAATCACCTTATGTAATATTTTTAATTGAAAAAGGATAACAGATATATCTTATGAAAATGATACAACTCATTACTATGATCTTCAAGTTCCAATCCTTTGATCCTTCATGCTTCTCCAATTTCTCATATCAAACTTTTGTTACTAAAATTGTGCAACGCCCAGAAGTAATCCACCAAGAGTATATTGATTGAAGAATTGAATTTAGATTCTACAAGATCTTGGGTGACTAAACCTAATTCTCTCTCTCTCTCCTAACTCTTTTTAAGTTTTGAGTGCGGCCCCTTTTATTTATAGACTACCCTTCCATTCTAAACCTTTTAGAACTCAGGATTTTAATTTAATTTAATTTCATTCCAAAACTATTTAAGAATTAAATTATTTATAATAATAATAATAATAATAATAATAATAATACTTAATTATAAATATTAAACTATTTAATTTATTCCACTAATAAATTAAGTACACTTAATTCATTATTATTAAGTCAATCACTTCTAAAATTATTTTTCTTTTTTTATGGTGTTATCCTTTAGTATCAATATTAAGCCGATAAGTAGAATAAATAAATTAGAACCATTATAATATTATTTATAATGAATTGAACTCCTTTAATTCAAATATAAAGAACGAATATTTATTCTACATCAAGAGTAACACCTTACGACAGTATATCATGATTATCCGGATAATATGAATTCAACATTTAATCACAAAGAACCTATTTTGTGAATAATTATCTTACAATTCAATTATTCTACCATACAATGTCACGATTAAATATAAGACATGAATTACTAACAAGTATTATTTATTTAATCAGATGCATTTCGATTCTCAAATGTATAACTCTAATTAATGTAAATTAGAAACTCTTTTCTAATTTTCATTCACCTTGGCCAACGATTTTTGAGTTGTCACTTATTGAGTCTCATAGGACATTCTCTTCATTTACTGAAAGTGGTAGATCCTTTATTAATCATTCACTTACCTCTATGTATAATTTATTATAAATGAACATACCCTATGATATATACTCTGAAGTATTAAGGAATATGACAAAGTATAACTCAAAATACACAAGGTACTATGATGATCTCAAGTCACTTGTACAACTATCACTATAGGAACTCATATTGTCAGACAAGAAAAACTCCATTAGGTATTCCTTAAAGTGAGTCACGTTTAGTGAGCTTATTCTCTAATAAATACTTACATGCTTGTTTTAGTGTCTCTACACAAATTATTATGAGATCAATCATCCTCTTTAACAGAGCAAACATGGTGTGAACTAATCTATCCGGAATCAATAATCCCACATTAGTGATCCAACGATTATGAGCATTTTAGTTTTTGAGCTATCTAGAATTTAGATCTCATTAACATGATCAATATCATGATTCTAAAATTATTGCTTCAAAACTATGAGTTTATCTCATTTATTTAATTCAACCGATTAAACATGTATAAAAAAATACCTTTAATTAAATAAATTCTTTTATTAATAAATGAACAAGATTACAAACTAAATGTTCATCACATTCTATGTGATTGGCTTTAAGGGCATATTATTTTCAGATCCGAGAGGATGAGGAGAAAAGCAGCAGCTCGCAAAAGAAGGGGAATCAGTTCCGAGAGAAAAAGAGACCAACATGAGAGATCTTAAAGATAAAAGAGGCATTAGTAGGATAATCTAAAATGCAAGTTTGTATTTTTACATTTTCACAACTTTTATTTTTATACCAGATATAAACCCGCGCGTTGCGGTGGGATTATTTATTTTGTTAATAATAAATTTATACGTGCAATTAATAAATTAAAATATAATAAGAAGATGGTAGATTGTTGTACGATGATCCAATTTCTGTAGCATATGTTACATAGAGTTGGGTAAAAGTTTTGTGCACAAATACATATCCAAGTATAAAATTAATCTGATCACTAAACCCCAGGATATTATGTAACAGTTGTGTGAGTGTGTGTGTGTGTGTGTGTGTACCGGACCTGATCAAAAACGGACCTTTTTTTTTTTACTTTTTTTTTAAAACAACTAAAAAAATATAAATAAAAAATTATGGAACTGAAATTTTTCCATAATACAATATTTTGGGCTTGTTTTGAATACCTATACCAAAAAATAGTGGTACAGTCTGCACAGACTATGCATACATATTTTGTTATACGTACCCAAATCACACCCAAAGCACTGTATTATGAAAAAATTTTAGTTCCATAATTTTTTATTCATTTTTTTTAGTTGTTTTAAAAAAAGTAAAAAAAAAAAAAAGATCCGAATTTTGGTTCGGTCCGGGAGTCCGAACCTAATCCGGCCTATATATATATATATATATATATATATATATATATATATATATATATATATATATATATATATATATATTAATTTTTGATAAAAATGTTTATAATGTAACCAATAGAGTTAAAAATGGGTACCTCTTTTATTCTAAAGCAATAATAAATATTTAGAAAGTGTAATGCACAATGTCATACATAACACAATGTTATAGTTAAAAAACAAATACTTTGTCTCATTAGTTTTTTTATCCATTTTTGGCAATTATAGAGGCACTCGCAGTATTACCATAATGTCAAAAAAAAAACTATTAATGATGATGAAAATGATTTACCGAATGCTAGTACTTAACAAATCATGCAAAGCTACAATCCAGATAATAGAATACAATAGATGAAAAAGCCATAAATATAAACACCATGAGATATAGTCCACAAAATGAAGCCATAGCCGCTCCCATTGATTGCACCGTCACCATAATATGAAGGTCTCCATACAACTCCTGTGACGCCCCCAGAAAAGGTATACATCACCCTTACTGTGTCGCCAAATACATTGTACAAAAATCAAATACAAACTTCATTTATACCACTGTTGAACTGTTGTACAGAATACGACCACAGTTAAACTGTGAGTTTTAATACAAATATATGCAACTCTCATGGTGCCTCGACCACAACACCTTACAATGGTACCTTACATAAAGGTACAGTTAATAACTATTTTAGAAATTAAAATCTTTGGAAAATGCTCAAGGAAACCTTCGTACATGGGAGGCCATGCGTCTAAGTTATGATAGATATCATATGACTCGAGAATTATCCTTGGTTGACCCAATAGACCCCAAAGAAAAATGAGAAGATTACTATCATGTTCTTTTCAATGGTGAGTCTTCTCTTGACATATAATTATCTCCATTGTCTCCAATTGAGAACTATATTTCAACCAAACTCCAAGATTATATAGGTAGTGCTCATAGATATATTCAGCAAGTGCATGTGCATAACCCTGTCTTATGATAACACGAGGTCATCTGTCATTAGACATCTTTGAATTATAGTGGTAAAACGTCCTTCCAAAGTTGGGTTCACCTCACCCTATTCGGTTCACCAAAATTAACGATTAAAATGACGTATAAAATACAACACACTTATCTATAATTCTCAATAAAATTATTTCCATACTTTTTTTTAGGGAGAACCTCAACAGCTATAGACCACCGTTCTATTCCCCTGTTACCCCCGCTCGATCCAGCTACACTCTTATTACCTGAAAGGAATTGTGAAGCAAAAGGGTGAGCACAACTAGCCCAGTAAAGAATATCATGACTAAAGATAATTAAATTATCAATAACATTCGTCAATAATAAATCAGAGATTTAGAACATATGGAAGATGATAAAACTTTTTAACCATAGTTGCAGCGGAACGAGCAATCCATTAGAAGAGTCAACTAGACCATAAAGTCTATTATCTTCTCCATGTTAAAAGTCCACCAACAATATTTTATCCCTATAACATCAATCAACAGTTTCTGTCCACAATCATGTGAATAACTCATAATCATAATTGTGGTTCTAAATTCCTCTTTGCACCCAAGACGAAGATAATTTTCATCACCTGTCTTTACCTGAAACATCAAAGATCATGGTTATGCCAAATCACAGTTCTTGTTCATAATCATACTAATAAATTCATCTTTGCATTACGGGCCAAAGATATTTATTAACAGTTCATCTTTGTATTACAGGCAAAAGACATGCAACTGTATTTTATAAGAGTCAAGTAGAGCATGATATCTGCTATCTTCTACGAATTAAAAGTTTATTATCAATATTTTATCACTAAGACTCAGCTTAATAAATAATCAACAGCATCAAATCATCCTTGCACTACGGTTAAGGACATTCATTAGTATCAGGACCACGAATTATCCATGCACTACGGGGCAAGGATATTCGTGCTTTCACCAATGGTCATGGTTATACCGAATAATTCCTGGTCATAATCATACCAACAACTATCCATCAATGCACTACGGGCCAATGAGGATTTTTACCATATCATTTATAACATTACGGGTCATGATTATACTGAATAATTTCTGGTCATAATCATACCAATTAACAGTTCATCTTTGCACCCTTGTCCAAAAATGACTTTCATCACAATATAAGCATGAGGATGATGGCAATGATATAAACATTAATCAAACGAAATCAAGGATAATTATTAAAGACTTTAAATTTATCCAGAGTTTAATAATATCCAAATTGTTAACATGTTACTGCTTTGTGGAGTAAAATTCAAGAATAATATCCATGTATCAAAAATAATTTAGACATAAAAGAAATAAAATTTTCGGGTGAATAATACCCCGTGAATAGTATCCTGTGAATAGTACTTCGAGAATAGTACCTCGTGAATAGTACTCCAGCAAGAAAAATGCCCCGAATACCCAAGTGAATAATATTTGAGTGAATAGTAATTGGGTGAATAGTAACCTGTGAATAGTAACTCGTGAATAGTACCCCGGCATGAAAAGTACCCCGAATACCCGAGTGAATAATATTTTAATAAATAGTAATCGGGTGAATAGTAACCCGTGAATAGTACCTCGGTGAAAATATTGATATTTAATAAGAAAGTTCAGATCAATATTTCAATGAAACGATACTGGATGAAGCGCAAAACTTCAAGGATATCCCACTAATTTCAGGGATTATAGAAGCAATACTTACCATAGTAAGTTTAGATTTAAGAATATGAAAAGAAATAATATACGAAACTGCAAATGAATTTTCACCTGTCATACGGTATGTAATCCGCGTAGACAGGTTATTCCGACATATTAAAGGATGAATACAAAAAAAATAGTATTCCTTATTAATACGAAAGAAATAATACTCCTTACGAATATAACAAATAATATCCCTTACCTTAGTAGAAGACTGGATACTGCAATAGTGAAGTAGCAGAATACTCTTCTTCTTGCTCTCTATAGTTTCTCTCTATATAGCTTCTCTTGTGAGTCTCAGTGAATTGGTGAGAATGAAAGAAGAATTAAGCTTCTATTTATAGGAGAAATAACTAAATAATAACTAATTCACGAACGGTCCAGATTGATTTAGTATTAGAACGGACGGTCCAGATTGATTACTATTAAAACCACAACCGACGGTCCAGATTGATTTACTTTTAAAACCACCACCGACGGTCCAGATTGATTTACTTTTAAAACTACCACCGACGGTCCAAATTGATTTACTATTAAAACCACAACCGACGGTCCAGATTGATTTACTATTAAAACCACCACCAATAGTCCAGATTGATTTACTATTAAAATCACCACCAATAGTCCAGATTGATTTAACTTATTACACTTTAGTACTCCTAAAGTTTTTCAAGTTTGCATTATTCCCCTCTAACTTTTGCAATTCACTTATCTTTAATAAACACATTCTTAATACTTCAACAATTATTCATCATTAATATTATAACTCACAATATTTAACAACCAGATCATTCCAAGGAAAGAGAGGGCTTTTCGATAAGGATTTCTCCTTATTGGCAAGCAATTAGGTGACCAAACCTCTCCTCGATAGAACTTTCTAGACATCGTCAATATTGCAAATAATAATATGAATAACTTTATTGTCTCAATTATCGATTTAATAATATAAAATATTATGCAGATGATACTGTAACAATAATTGAATCAAATAACGTGAGATACTATGCAACAATTACTGTAGCAATAATTGAGTAAACTGAGTGACTTCTTACGTAAGCATCAATAATCAATACCGTGTGCTACTATGTAACCACGCATATTATTGTACTTTTACCACCGGGTAGTTCAATAGTTTAACGATAAAATTTTCGTCGTTATTTTTATAAAAATATATTTCTGTCGTTTTCTATCTACGACAATACTTTCGTTGTGGGGTCCACTATTGATTGTGTCATCGTATGAATATTCCCTGTTAAAACGAATATTTTCCGACCAATCGAATATTTCCCGACACAACGAATATTTTATATCAACTTGCTTACTTTGTAAAATTTTTAAATATCACCCTTAACTTTAACCTTTTATCAATTTAACCATTTACTAAATAGAATAATAATTATAAGAAAATTAAATACTTTCATTTCATAAAATTCGGGGTCTTAAAATCTCCCCTCCTAATAAAATTTCGCCCTCGAAATTTAAGTACCTGGTAGTTCGAAGAGATGAGAATGCCTTGCTTTCTTTTCGGATTGTACCTTCCCGGTTATTTCCTCTGTATCATGATTTTTCCATTGCTCATCTCCTGTATTTCAGATATCATTCTAGAATATATCTTCAAAACAAAGGTTAATTGACATATCACAATTTGTCAACTTATCAAGTAAAAATTTCAACTTAGGTAAGTCACACACTAGTGAAGTATATTACTCGTCTCTCCCCTCCTAGTTTTAGACTCGTATCTCCGCCAGCGACCATATCCCTAAGCTCTGATACCAAATGTGACGCCCCCAGAATAGGTATACATTACCCTTACTGAGTCACCAAATACATGGTACAAAAATCAAATACAAACTTCATTTATACCACTGTTGAACTGTCATACAGAATACGACCACAGTTACACTGTGGGTTTTAATACAAATATATGCAACTCTCATGGTGCCTCGACCACAACACCTTACAATGGTACCTTACATAAAGGTACAGTCAATAACTATTTTAGAAATTAAAATCTTTGGAAAATGCTCAAGAAAACCTTCGTACATGGGAGGCCATGCGTCTAAGTTATGATAAATATCATATGACTCGAGAATTATCCTTGGTTGACCCAATAGACCCCAAAGAAAAACGAGAAGATTACTATCATGTTCTTTCCAATGGTGAATATTCTCTTGACATATAATTATCTCCGTTGTCTCCAATTGAGAACTATATTTCAACCAAACTCTAAGATTATATAGGTAGTGCTCATAGATATAATCAGCAAGTGCATGTGCACAACCTTGTCCTATGATAGCACGAGGTCGTCTGTCATTAGACATCTTTGTATGATAGTGGCAAAACGTCCTTCCAAAGTTGGGTTCACCTCACCCTATTCGGTTCACCAAAATCAACGGCTAAAATGACGTATAAAATATGACACACTTATCTATAATTCTCAATAAAATTATTTCCATACTTTTTTTAGGGAGAACCTCAACAGCTATAGACCACAATATTATTCCCATGTTACCCCCGCTCGACTCAGCTACACTCTTATTACCTAAAAAGAATTGTGAAGCAAAAGGGTGAGCACAACTAGCCCAGTAAAGAATATCATGACTAAAGATAATTAAATTATCAATAGCCTTCGTCAATAATAAATCAGAGATTTAGAACATATGGTAGATGATAAAACTTTTTAACCATAGTTGCAGCGGAACGAGCAATCCATTAGAAGAGTCAAATAGACCATAAAGTCTATTATCTTCTCCATGTTAAAAGTCTACCAACAATGTTTTATCCCTGTAACATCAATCAACATTTTCTATCCACAATCATGTGAATAACTCATAATCATAATTGTGGTTCTAAATTCCTATTCGCACCCAGGACGAAGATAATTTTTATCACCTGTCTTTACATGAAACATCAAAGATCATTGTTATACCAAATCACAATTTCTGTTCATAATCATACTAATAAATTCATCTTTGCACTACGGGCCAAAGATATTCATTAACAGTTCATCTTTGTATTACAGGCGAAAGACATGAAACTGTATTTTAGAAGAGTCAAGTAGAGCATGACATCAGCTATCTTCTACGAATTAAAAGTTTATTATCAATATTTTATCGCTGAGACTCAGCTTAATAAATTAGCAACATCATCGAATCATCCTTGCACTACGGCTAAGGATATTCATGCACTACGACCACGAATTATCCATGCACTATGGGCCAAGGATATTCATGTTTTCACCAATGGTCATGATTATACCGAATAATCTCTGGTAATAATCATACCAATAACTGTCAATCAATGCATTACGGGCCAATGAGGACTTTTATCATATCATTTATAACATTACAGGTCATGATTATACTGAATGATCCCTGGTCATAATCATACCAATCATCAGTTCATCTTTGCACCCTTGGTCGAAGATGACTTTCATCACAATATAAGCATGAGAATGATGACAATGATATAAGCATTAATCAAACGAAATCAAGGATAATTATTAAAGACTTTAAATTTATCCAGAGTCTAATAATATCCAAATTGTTAACATGTTACTGCTTTGTGGAGTAAAATTCAAGAATAATATCCATGTATCAAAAATAATTTGGACAAAAAAGAAATAAAATTTTCGGGTGAATAATACCCCGTGAATAGTACCCTGAGAATAGTACTTCGAAAATAGTACTCCGTGAATTGTACCCCGACATGAAAAGTGCCCCGAATACCCGAGTGAATAATATTTAAGTAAATAATAATTAGGTGAATAGTAACCCGTGAATAGTATCCCGACATGAAAAGTGCCCCGAATATCCGAGTGAATAATATTTTTGTGAATAGTAATCGGGTGAATAGTAACTCGTGAATAGTACCCCGGTGAAAATATTGATATTTAATAAGAAAGTTCAAATCAATATTTCAATGAAACGATACTGGATGAAGCGCAAAACTTCAAGGATATCTCACTAATTTCAGGGATTATAGAAGCAATACTTACCATAGTAAGTTTAGATTTAAGAATATAAAAAGAAATAACATACGAAATTACAAATGAATTTTCACCTGTCATACGGTATGTAATCCGCGTAGACAGGTTATTCCGACATATTAAAGGATGAATACAAAAAAAATAGTATTCCTTATGAATACGAAAGAAATAATACCCCTTACGAATATAACAAATAATATCCCTTACCTTAGTAGAAGACTGGATACTGCAATAGTGAAGTAACAGAATACTATTCTTCTTGCTCTCTATAGTTTCTCTCTCTATAGTTTCTCTTGTGAGTCTCAGTGAATTGGTGAGAATGAAAGAAGAATTAAGCTTCTATTTATAGGAGAAATGACTAAATAGTAACTAATTCACAAACGGTCCAGATTGATTTACTAATAGAACGGACAGTCCAGATTGATTACTATTAAAACCACAACCGACGGTTCAGATTGATTTACTTTTAAAACCACCACCGACAGTCCAGATTGATTTACTTTTAAAACCACCACCGACGGTCCAGATCGATTTACTATTAAAACCACCACCGACAGTCCAGATTGATTTACTATTAAAATCACAACCGACAGTCCAGATTGATTTACTATTAAAACCACCATCGACGGTCCAGATTGATTTACTATTAAAATCACCACCAATGGTCCAGATTGATTTACTATTAAAACCATCACCAATGGTCCAGATTGATTTAACTTATTACACTTTAGTACCCCTAAAGTTTTCCAAGTTTGCATTATTTCCCTCTAACTTTTGTAGTTCACTTATCATTAATAAACACATTCTTAATACTTAAACAATTATTAATCATTAATATTATAACTCATAATATTTAACAACCAGATCATTCCCAGGAAAGAGGGGGCTTTTTGATAAGGATTTCTCCCTATTGGCGCGCAATTAGGTGACCAAACCTCTCCTCGACAGAATTTTCTAGACATCGTCAATATTACAAATAATAATATAAATAACTTTATTGTCTCAATTATTGATTTAATAAAATAAAATAATTTACAGATGATATTGTGACAATAATTGAATAAAATAACGTGAGATACTATGCAACAATTACTGTAGCAATAATTGAGTAAACTGAGTGGCTTCTTACGTAAGCATCAATAATCAATACCGTGTGTTATTATGCAACCACGCGTATTATTGTACTTTTACCACCGAGTAATTCAACAGTTTAACGATAAAACTTTCGCCGTTATTTTTAAAAAAAGATATTTCTATCGTTTTTAATCTACTACAATACTTTCGTTGTGGGGTCCACTATTGATTATGTCGTCGTACGAATATTCCCTGTTAAAACGAATATTCTCCGACAAATCGAATATTCCCCGACACAACGAATATTTTATATCAACTTGCTTACTTTGCAAAATTTTTAAATATCACCCTTAACTTTAACCTTTTATCAATTTTACCATTTACTAAATAGAATAATAATTATAAGAAAGTTAAATACTTTCATTTCATAAAATTCGGGGTCTTACAACTCTTTTACATTTTCAACAGTATTTAGAATTGTTTGTAGAATGAGTTGTTGTGTAATAATTGGTATGTATTTATAGGGAGAAATTAAGTTAAATAACAGAGAATAATGATAATAGCTCAATTTCGGCTGAATGACACTTCTGTCCATTCAAAGTTACCACCCACTTTTAAAGTTGTCATTAAAGTTTAATTTTCGTCAGTTAAGTTCTTAAAGTGGCATTTTGTTGGTGTTCTTATTCCGTCAACCCAATTTGACCTCAACCCGACCCATTTTGACAAAATCAGACCCAGTTTGACCCAACCAAAAATTTTAATATTTTAAAATATAAAATTATTTTAAAAATAAGTTTAAAACAATAATTATATTTAATTTTTTATGTAAATTTTTTGAATCTATATTTTATGAAACTTTACTCATTTTTTAAAAAATAAAAGTTTCTAGTATTTTTCCTTATAATAATAATAATTAACTTTATAACTTTTTTAAAATAATATTTTATTTAAATATTATTTTAAAATATTAAATATAATAATTATTATATTCAGAAGATATTTTATTTTAAAATAATAAATATATATATTTTAAATGTTAAATATAATTATTATTTTAAACTTATTTTAAAAATAATTTTATATTTTAAAATATTAAAAAATTGGGTTTGGTCAAACTGTATTGGGTTGGGTCAAAATTGGTCAAAATGGGTCGGGTTGAGTTTAAATTGGGCTGAAGGAACAAAAACTCAAAAAAATATCACTTTAAGGACCTAACTGACAATAATTGAACTTTAGAGACGACTTTGAAAGTGGTGGCAACTTGGAGGGACAGAAGTGTCATTCAACCGTAATGATAATATCATAAAATAGTGATTTTAGAATACAATAATTAAATTTAAAATGATAATATTAGAACAGTTGACATTACCAAAACAGTTTAGATTTGTAGTGATTTAGGGGATTATAAATTCAAAATATTATTTTGGAATTAAAAAAATAGTGATTTTAGGATATAATAATTGAATTGGTAAAGATAAAGTGAGTAACGTTTAGTGAACTTATTCACTAATAAATACTTACATGCTTTTTTTAGTGTCTCCACACAAATAATTATGAGATCAATCATCCTCTTTAACAGAGTAAACATGGTGTGTACTAATTTATCTGGAACCAATAATCCCACATTAATAATCCAACGATTATGAACATTTTAGTTTTTGAGCTATCTAGAATTTAGATCTCATTAGCATGATCAATATCATGATTCTAAAATTATTGCTTCAAAACTATGAGTTTATCTCATTTATTTAATTCAACCAATTAAACATGGATAAAAAAACATTTAATTAAATAAATTCTTTTATTAATAAATGAACAAGATTACAAACTAAATGTTCATCACATTCTTTGTGATTGGATTAAGGGCATATTATTTTCAGATCCGAGAGGATGAGGAGAAAAGCAGCAGCTCGCAAAAGAAGGGGAATTAGTTCAGAGAGAAAAAGAGACGAACATGGGAGATCTTAAAGAAAAAAGAAGCATTAGTAGGATAATCTAAAATGCAAGTTTGTATTTTTACATTTTCACAACTTTTATTCTTATACCAGATATAAATTCGCGCGTTGCGGTGGGATTATTTATTTTGTTAATAATAAATTTATACGTGCAATTAATAAATTAAAATATAATAAGAAGATGGTAGATTGTTGTGCGATGATCAAATTTTTGTAGCATATGTTACATAGAGTTGGTAAAAGTTTTGTGCGCAAATACATATCCAAATATAAAATTAATCTGATCACCCAGGACACTATATAACAGTTGTGTGTGTGTGTGTGTGTGTGTATATATTAATTGTTTAATAAAAATATTTATAATGTAACCAATAGAGTTAAAAATGGGTACCTCTTTTATTCTAAAGCACTAATAAATATTTAGAAAGTGTAATGTACAATGTCATACATAACATAATGTTATAGTTAAAAAACAAATACATTGTCCCATTAATTTTTTATCCATTTTTGGCAATTGTAGATGCACTCGCAGTATTACCATAATGCCAAAAAAAATATTAATGAAGATGAAAATAATTTACCGAATGCTAGTACTTAACAAATCATGCAAAGTTACAATCCAGATAATGGAATACAATAGATGAAGAAGCCATAAATATAAACACTGTGAGATATAGTCCACAAAATGAAGCCATAGCCGCTCCTATTGAATGCACCGTCACCATAATATGATGGTCTCCATACAACTCTTTTGTATTTTCAACAGTATTTAGAATTGTTTGTAGCATGAGTTGTTGTGTAATAATTGATATGTATTTATAGGGAGAAATTAGGTTAAATACTGGAGAATAATGATAATAGCTCAATTTCGGCTGAATGACACTTCTGTCCATTCAAGTTACCACCCACTTTCAAAGTTGTTACAAAAGTTCAATTTTCGTCAGTTAGGTTCTTTAAGTGGCATTTTGTTGGCGTTCCCGTTCCATCAACCCAATTTGACCTCAACCAGACCCATTTTTGACAAAATTAGACCCAGTTTGACCCAACCAAAAATTTTAATATTTTAAAATATAAAATTAATTTTAAAATAAGTTTGAAACAATAATTATATTTAATTTTCTTATGTAATTTTTTTAAATCTATATTTTATGAAACTTTACTCATTTTTGAAAAAATAAAAGTTTCTAATATATTTTCCTTGTAATAATAATAATTATTATTTTTATAACTTTTTAAAATAATGTTTTATTTAAATATTATTTTAAAATATTAAATATAATAATTATTATTTTCAGGAGATATTTTATTTTAAAATATTAAATATATATATATATATATTAAATATTAAATATAATTATTATTTAAAACTTATTTTAAAAATAATTTTATATTTTAAAATATTAAAATTTTGGAATGGGGTTAAACTGGATCGAGTTGGGTCAAAATTGGTCAAAATGGGTTGAGTTGAGGTTAAATTGGGCTGAAGGAACAGAAACGCCAATAAAATATCACTTTAAGGACCTAACCGACAATAATTGAACTTTAGAGACGACTTTGAAAATGACTGACAACTAGGAGGGACAGAAGTGTCATTCAGCCGTAATGATAATATCATAAAATAGTGATTTTAGAATATAATAATTAAATTAAAAAAAGTAATATCAGAACAGTTGACATTACCTAAACAGTTTAGATTTGTAGTGATTTATGGGATTATAAATTCAAAATATTAATTTGGGATTAAAAAAATAGTGATTTTAGGAGATAATAATTAAATTAGTAATGATAAAGTGAGTCACGTTTAGTGAACTTTTTCTCTAATAAATACTTACATGCTTATTTTAGTATCTTCACACAAATGATTATGAGATCAATCATCCTCTTTAACAGAGCAAACATGGTGTGTACTAATCTATCCGGAATCAATAATCCCACGTTAATGATCCAACGATTATGAGCATTTTAGTTTTTGAGCTATCTAGAATTTAGATCTCATTAGCATGATCAATATTATGATTCTAAAATTATTGTTTCAAAACTATGAGTTTATCTCATTTATTTAATTCAACCAATTAAATATAGATAAAAATACCTTAAACTAAATAAATTTTTTTATTAATAAATGAACAAGATTACAAACTAAATGTTCATCACATTCTATGTGATTGGCTTAAGGGCATATTATTTTCATATCCAAGAGGATGAGGAGAAAAGCAGCAGCTCACAAAAGAAGGGGAATCAGTTCCGAGAGAAAAAGCGACCAACATGGGAGATCTTAAAGAAAAAAGAAGCATTAGTAAGATAATCTAAAATGCAAGTTTGTATTTTTACATTTTCACAACTTTTATTCTTATACTAGATATAAACACGCGTGTTGTGGTGAGATTATTTATTTTGTTAATAATAAATTTATACGTGCAATTAATAAATTAAAATATAATAAGAAGATGGTAGATTGTTGTGCGATGATCAAATTTTTGTAGCATATGTTACATAGAGTTGGGTAAAAGTTTTGTGCGCAAATACATATCCAAGTATAGAATTAATATGATCACTAACAGTTGTGTGTGTGTGTGTGCGTGTGTGTGTATATATATATATATTAATTTTTTGATAAAAATATTTATAATGTAACCAATAGAGTTAAAAATGGGTACTTCTTTTATTCTAAAGCACTAATAAATATTTAGAAAGTGTAATGCACAATGTCATGCATAACACAATGTTATAGTTAAAAAATAAATACTTTGTCTCATTAGTTTTTTAATTCATTTTTGGCAATTGTAGAGGCACTCGCAGTATTACCATAATGCCAAAAAAAAACTATTAATGATGATGAAAATGATTTACCGAATACTAGTACTTAACAAATCATGCAAAGCTACAATCCAGATAATAGAATACATTAGATGAAGAAGCCATAAATATAAACAAAGTGAAATATAGTCCACAAAATGAAGCCATAGCCGCTCCCATTGAATGCACTGTCACCATAATGTGATGGTCTCCATACAACTCCTTTACATTTTCAATAGTATTTAGAATTGTTTGTAGCATGAGTTGTTGTGTAATAATTGGTATGTATTTATAGGGAGAAATTAGGTTAAATAAAGGAGAATAATGATAATAACTCAATTTCGGCTGAATGACACTTCTGTCCATTCAAGTTGCCACCCACTTTTAAAGTTGTCACTAAAGTTCAATTTTCGTCAGTTAGGTTCTTAAAGTGGCATTTTGTTGGCGTTCCTGTTCCGTCAACCCAATTTGACCTCAACCCGACCCATTTTTACAAAATCAGACCCAGTTTGACCCAACCAAAAATTTTAATATTTTAAAATATAAAATTATTTTTAAAATAAGTTTAAAACAATAATTATATTTAATTTTCTTATGTAATTTTTTTGAATCTATATTTTATGAAACTTTACTCATTTTTGAAAAAATAAAAGTTTCTAATATATTTTCCTTGTAATAATAATAATTATTTTTATAACTTTTTAAAATAATATTTTATTTAAATATTATTTTAAAATATTAAATATAATAATTATTATTTTTAGGAGATATTTTATTTTAAAATATTAAATATATATATTTTTTAAATGGTAAATATAATTATTATTTTAAACTTATTTTAAATATAATTTTATATTTTAAAATATTAAAATTTTGGATTGGGTCAAACTGGATCGTGTTGGGTCAAAATTGGTCAAAATGGGTTGGGTTGAGGTTAAATTGGTCTGAAGGAATAGAAACGCCATTAAAATACCACTTTAAGGACCTAACTGACAATAATTGAACTTTAGAGACGACTTTGAAAATGAGTGACAACTTGGAGGGACAGAAGTGTCATTCAGCCGTAATAATAATATCATAAAATAGTGATTTTAGAATATAATAATTAAATTAAAAAGGATAATATCAGAACAGTTGACATTACCTAAACAGTTTAGATTTGTAGTTATTTATGGGATTATAAATTCAAAATATTAATTTGGGATTAAAAAAATAGTGATTTTAGGAGATAATAATTAAATTAGTAATGATAAAGTGAGTCACGTTTAGTGAACTTTTTCTCTAATAAATACTTACATGCTTATTTTAGTATCTCCACACAAATAATTATGAGATCAATCATCCTCTTTAACAGAGCAAACATGGTGTGTACTAATCTATCCGGAATCATTAATCTCACGTTAGTGATCCAACGATTATGAGCATTTTAGTTTTTGAGCTATCTACAATTTAGATCTCATTAGCATGATCAATATTATGATTCTAAAATTATTGCTTCAAAACTATGAGTTTATCTCATTTATTTAATTCAACCAATTAAACATGGATAATTAATACCTTTAATTAAATAAATTCTTTTATTAATAAATGAACAAGATTACAAACTAAATGTTCATCACATTCTATGTGATTGGCTTAAGGGCATATTATTTTCATATCCGAGAGGATGAGGAGAAAAGCAGCAGCTCGCAAAAGAAGGGGAATCAGTTCCGAGAGAAAAAGAGACCAACATGGGAGATCTTAAAGAAAAAAGAAGCATTAGTAGGATAATCTAAAATGCAAGTTTGTATTTTTACATTTTCACAACTTTTATTCTTATACTAGATATAAACCCGCGCGTTGCGGCGAGATTATTTATTTTGTTAATAATAAATTTATAAGTGCAATTAATAAATTAAAATATAATAAGAAGATGGTAGATTGTTGTGCGATGATCAAATTTTTGTAGCATATGTTACATAGAGTTGGGTAAAAATTTTGTGAACAAATACATATCCAAGTATAGAATTAATCTGATCACTAACAGTTGTGTTTGTGCGTGTGTATATGTATATGTATATATATATATATATATATATATATATATATATATATATATATATATATATATATATATATTAATTTTTTGATAAAAATATTTTTAATGTAACCAATAAAGTTAAAAATGGGTATTTCTTTTATTCTAAAGCACTAATAAATATTTAGAAAGTGTAATGCACAATGTCATACATAACACAATGTTATAGTTAAAAAATAAATACATTGTCTCATTAGTTTTTTTATTCATTTTTGGCAATTGTAGAGGCACTCGCAGTATTACCATAATGCCAAAAAAAACTATTAATGATGATGAAAATGATTTACCGGATACTAGTACTTAACAAATCATGCAAAGCTACAATCCAGATAGTAGAATACAATAGATGAAGAAGCCATAAATATAAACACCGTGAAATATAGTCCACAAAATGAAGTCATAGCCGCTCCCATTGAATGAACTGTCACCATAATATGATGGTCTCCATACAACTGCTTTGCATTTTCAATAGTATTTAGAATTGTTTGTAGCATGAGTTGTTGTGTAATAATTGGTATGTATTTATATGGAGAAATTAGGTTAAATAAAGGAGAATAATGATAATAGCTCAATTTCGGTTGAATGACACTTCTGTCCATTCAAGTTGCCACCCACTTTTAAAGTTGTCACTAAAGTTCAATTTTCGTCAGTTAGGTTCTTAAAGTGGCATTTTGTTGGTGTTCCCGTTCCGTCAACCCAATTTGACTTCAACCCGACCTATTTTGACAAAATCAGACCCAGTTTGACCCAACCAAAACTTTTAATATTTTAAAATATAAAATTACTTTTAAAATGAGTATAAATTTTTAATTATATTTAATTTTCTTATGTAATTTTTTTGAATCTATATTTTATGAAACTTTACTCATTTTTGAAAAAATAAAAGTTTCTAATATTTTTCCTTATAATAATAATTATCTTTATAACTTTTTTATATGGTATTTTATTTAAATATTATTTTAAAATATTAAATATAATAATTATTATTTTCAAAAGATATTTTATTTTAAAATATTAAATATAAATATATTTTAAATGTTAAATATAATTATTATTTTAAACTTATTTAAAAAATAATTTTATATTTTAAAATATTAAAAATTTGGGTTGGGTCAAACTGGATCGGGTTAGATCAAAATTAGTCAAAAATGGGTCGGGTTGAGGTTAAATTCGGCTGAAGGAACAGAAACACCAATAAAATATCACCTTAAGGACTTAATTGACAATAATTGAACTTTAGAGACGACTTTAAAAATGGGTGGTAACTTGGAAGGACAGAAGTGTCATTCAGCCATAATGCTAATATCATAAAATAATGATTTTAGAATATAATAATTAAATTAAAAAGGATAATTGTGACGCCCCCAAAATAGGTATACATCACTCATTCTGAGTCGTCAAATACATGGTATAGAAACAAATACAACTTCATTAATACAATTATCGTACAAAATACGACAACACATATACTGTGAGTTTAAATACAAATATTGTCTAATAGACAGTATTCAAACTCAAAAGGAGTCCTCATTACAATTATTATCACACTATTTTATAAAATAGTGAGTACTGTTAACACAACTTACTGAAAATATCACTCCTACACCCCGACTAGTTCCCGCTATATTCTCGCCTTCTAAGAAGAAAAATAGAACAAAAAGGAAAAGGGTGAGCTCAACTAGCCCAGTAAAGAATATTATGACTAAGATAATATACAATAAATTATCATTAGTCTTCAACAGGAAAAATCTGATAGAATATAATAGACAACAAGTTTTAAATCAACAACTGCAGCGAAAATAACAATCCATTAGAAGAGTCAAGTAGAGAATGAATTCTACTATCTTCTAAGATTTAAAAGTCCATCATCAATATTTTATCCCTGTAACATCAATCAATATACATCTTGAATCAAATATTCATCTTTGCACTACAGGCCAAAGATATTCATTTGTATCACCAGTTGGTCATGTTCATCTCAACACCTGTTTATCTTTGCACTATGGGCCAAAGATATTCATCAGTTAATCATTCATCTTTACACTACAGGGCAAAAATATTCAGTAATATCATCATTTAGGACTGAGGATGATGAAAAATATCTTAAAGAAAACGAATTCAGTGAGACAAAATGACAAATATTAGAGATTCGTACTTTAGATAATTCAAGTTCAAAAACGCTCCATAATAAACCATAGTGGAGTAAAATTCAAGAATGAAGATCAAAACATGGATACAATCAAAGATAGTAACCACAATAGACAACTTAGACAAATAAAAAATAATTTATTTTTCTATGAATAGTGTTGTATTCGTGAATAGTACCGTATATGTGAATAGTGTTGTATACGTGAATAGTAACTCCGACACAAAAAGGTAGAAATTCCATAATAAAATTTATACCAATATTTATGTATAATGATATTGAAAGAATAACATCATTTACGAAGAAAATAACATCTCTTACCTCAAAAGAACAGTACTTTTCACTGAAATATCAGGTATAAGGCTGAAGAAAACTTGTACTGAATAACAACTCTCAAAGTATCTAAATACTCACAAAAATGCGCTCGATAATATAGAGAGAGAAAGCTTATGATTCTGGTATGATATTCAATTCTAACGAAACAACCTATTTATAGGAAAATGCTAGAATGTCAAAGTAGACTAACCTGCTACCTGATGGTTTTACCTGCAACTATACACGCCCACCACTTTTAAAATAAAATTTTGGCATATTTCTCACCAACCAAAAGTGGGGCCCACCCATTCTAGAAAATTTCTAAAATATTTTAAATAATCAGCAACTTCAATAATTCATAATAAATAACCCTTTTATCAGAAAAATTCAAATATCATGTCTATTTTATAGGAAATTTAATTCTCTATAACTTTGTAGAAGAAAGTTTTTCTAAATTCCAAATAAAAAATGCCCGAAATTCACATACGGACGATTTTTAATATCTCCATTCCGATAAAATTATGATAAAACACCTCAGCATTAATTCCTTCATTAAATCCACATAAAAATAAATATTTCCTTATCATATAAATTAATAATTAATTATTCACAAATAATATTATAAAATCACAATTATGACAACCAGGTCGTTCCTAGGAAAGACGGGGCTTTCCGATAAGGATTTCTCTTTACTGGTGCACAATTAGGTGACCAAATCTCTTCTTAGACAGAACTTTCTTAGACATTACCAATAATGCTATCTAATACTATTATTCAAATAATATGAATTATTGATCTGATAATGGAAAATACTGTGCAGTGACAATTATTGAAACAACAATAATATAAAATATCAACGTAGCAATTATTGAATCAATAAAATAAAATATTGAACAATAATTACTGTAATAATTATTGAGTAGTGCCTTCTTACGTAAGAATCAATAATCCAACAATACTGTGTAATACCGTGTGCTACTGTGCAACCACGCGTATTACTATACTTTAACCACTGGGTATTTTAACAGTGTTAACGATAACAACTACGCCGTTATTTGTAAAAACTCAAACTTGTCATTTTCTTCATTCGACCGTTTTCTGTTATGGGGTCCACAAATGGTTGCGCCATTATACGAATATTTCCCGACAGCAAGAATATTCAATGACCAAACGAATATTCCTCGACAAAAATAAATATTTTATAACCACTTGCTTATTTTGCAAAATTTACACATTTCACCCATAACCAAAGTATTATATCAAATTAACACCTTATTATTTAAAATAATAATTAGAGGAAATTCGATTTTATTTATAGAAAAAGTTGGGGTCTTACAATAATATCAGAACAGTTGATATTATCAAAACAGTTTAGACTAGATACAAACCCGCGCGTTGCAGCGGGATTATTCAATTTTTTAATAATAAATATGTACGCACAATTAATAAATTAAAATATAATAAAAATATGGTAAATTGTTGTACGATGATCAAATTTTACACAGAAAAACAAATGAATATAGATTGTATGGGGTAGTGGTGAGAGTTTATCGGTTTGTGCATTACACAGTATGTGACTATTGCTTTTAGGCTAGTGGCAAAGTAAGTGACCTCAACTTGTGGACAAATCATTTTTTTTACTCTTCCATTTTTCTTTCAATTTTTCTTGACCAAAGTGTAGCCAACTAATTTATTTTTCCCGTCCTTTACTGCTTTTGTATTTTGTTTACTGCAAAGAAAGAGTTGCCTCAACTTAACTTTTTACAATCCATAACATAAAGAGAATAAAAGAGTATGCGAAGGTTTAAAAAATATTTTAAAAATACAATTTTTTTGTATGTATTTCAGAAGAAAAAAAAACTAAAAAAAAAAAACAATCCCAATATAATAGATTGGTAAAGAAAATAAGTATTGTTCTCTTATTTTTTCATTTTATTTATTTTTCTCATACTCTAAATAGTCAATACCTGTCAAAACATTAAGTAATATTGGAACTTCTATCATTATGCTAAAATATTGATTATAGTTACCCAACATACTTTTAGTAATTTAATCTATCATATTAATTATAGTTCATTTTTATAAACATGTGCTACTTCATAAAATTCAGATTATCAAACGAAGTACCAAATGGATCCAAATTTAATCTACAAACACAAGAAATCTAATCAGAAACGTAAATTAACAGAGTAATAATTTGTTTAACTCACAAAAGTAATAATTTTTTGTTTTAAATTTAAAGATATAATTAGACTTTTAAATTCAAATGATGACGTATTAAATTAATGTGAAATATTTAATATCATGTAAATGTTTGCAATGTGAACGGTCATGATCTATTGGATATGAATCAATCCCCTTTTATCCAATAATATTTGCACTATGTATTTTTTTAGTTTTTATTCAAAAAAAGTATTGCAATATTTAGTTTTGTTCTCTATGTATTCAGTTGTAATTATTCCATACGTTTCCAAGACAAAAAGAGGAATGTTTTTTGGTATGGTATGGTGTTCACAAATGTTGGCTGGACTTGTACTAAGATCAATAAAGTCATATTAGAAATTTAAGGAAATGTATTGCAAATCACTGCTATGTTATTTGTTTGCTTTCTTACTCTAATTTGATGTCAACGATATCTATAAATTTTGGCATATATAGTTCGTTGTTAACTGTAACTCCATAGCACAAGCTCTTAATCCATTAATTGTGTGTAGAATTTTTACTTATAAATAGAAATATATGTGGAATTTTTAAATGAAAAACAATTTGTGCTCCAAAATTATCCAAGCCTTCTTCTTTTCAAGGTATCTGTAGGAAGTTTTGTTCGTCTTTGGTATCTAACTTTTCAAATTTCCACATACAAAATGTAGTTCAAGACAAAAAATAGTCGTGACAAATTCATACGTGTCATTCCTCGGCTATTGTATATGGCAAAAGCCTTTGTCTGTTGTCATTGCTTGATGTTTGGTCTTCTTCTTCCTTCCTTTATTTATTTTTATTTTTTTTTGCGTTAAGGCATGATTTGATAGCTGTTATAGAACTAATTTTGTTTGTGGTCTTCTATCATGTGCTGCAGATTTTGGCAGGAAATTGTAGAAAGGTTAGAGCCGTTCGATTTACACGGATATATCATAATTCAACGACAGAGACCAATGAGATCACTCACATGATCCCCATAATTTGGAAAAGAAAATGGAGAGATGATGAAAATTCAGACCAGCGTGATGATGAGAATTTTTATTAGGGGGGTCCAAACGATACTTTCTCTCAAGACCTTGTAATTGGCAAAGACGAAGTTGATGAGTGTAAGACCCCAACTTATTAATGAATAAAATCAAATTTTCTCTAAATATTATTGTGAATAATAAGGTGTTAATTTGATATAATGCTTTGGTTATGGGTAAAATGTGCAAATTTTGCAAAATAAGCAAGTGGTTATAAAATATTCATTTGTTGTCGAGGAATATTCGTTTGGTCGTGGAATATTCTTTCTGTCGGGGAATATTCGTACGACGGCGCAGCCTTGTGTGGGCCCCATAATGGACAGCAATTGGATGAAGAAAACAATAAGTATAAGTTGTTTATAAATAACGGCGTAGTTGTTACCGTTAATACTGTTGGAATACCCGGTGGTTAAAATACAGTAGCACACAGTATTGCACCAATTATTGATTCTTACGTAAGAAGGCACTACTCAATAATTGTTACAGTAGTTACTGTTCAATATTTTATTTTATTGATTCAATAATTGCCGCGTTGATATTTTATATTATTGTTGTTTCAATAATTATTGATGCACAGTATTTTTCATTATCAGATCAATAATTCATATTGTTTGAATAATATTATTAGATAGCATTATTGGCAATGTCTAGAAAGTTCTATCTAAGGAAAGGTTTGGTCATCTAATTGCGCGCCAGTAAGGAGAAATCCTTATTGGAAAGTCCCCTCTTTCCTGGGAACGACCTGGTTATCATAATTGTGATTCTGTAATATTATTTGTGAATAATTAATTATTAATTTATATGATAAGAAAATATTTATTTTATTTGGATATAATTGATGGATATATTTATTTTATGTGAATGAATTAATGTTGAAGTGTTTTTGTCAAAATGGAGGTATTAAAAATTAAATCACTGTTCTTGAGATATATTGCGTGAGTTATAATTTTTAATCTGACCGTTGGATCGTTGTGATTTTTGGATGTGTTATACATATATAAGTTGAGTATATGTCCACAAATTTTGAACCGTTAAAAATGAACGTATAATTTGTTATGAATTTTAAAAGGTGACTGATTCGAAAATTAGGTTTATAAATGATTTTGATGGAAAATTCTAAAATTGAGTGGGCCCCACTTGTGGTTGGTAAAAAAATTTGCTGAATTTTATTTCAAATGTGGTGGGTGGAAATAGTAGCAGGTAAAGTCATCAGGTAGCAGGTCAAGTCTGCTTCGGCGTGCTAACATTTTCCTATAAATAGAGGGCTAAGTTAGAATTCAAAATCACACCAGAAACATAAGCTTTCTCTCTTTCTCTCTCTATATTATCGAGCGTATTTTGTGAGTATTTAGATACTTTGTGAGTTTTTATTTATTAGTGTAAGTTTCCTTCCGCCTTATACCGATATTTCGAACAGAAGTACTGCTCTTTTGAGGTAAGGGATTTTAAGGGTTGTTATGTTTTTCATGTTTCGTAACTTTTCAGACCTTCAAAAAATTCTAAAAAAATTTTGAAATGATATTTTGATGAGTTTTATTGATTGTGTCCAAAAATAGTGATTTTTGGATGTATAGATTAAGAGTTATGAATTTTATGAGAAAAGACTATTTTAAAAGTAACCGGTTATAACTCATTGTGGTTAACTCCAAAATTGATAAAAATTTTATTAGAAGTATATCTATATAATATCAGTGTACTCTGTGAATTTCGGAATTTTTAGATAAAAGTACAATTTATGATAAATGTCTAAATATTCGGCGGTTTTGGCCATATGAAAAATAGTAAATGAGTTTTAAAAATTTCGGGAAAAATATATGTTCAATATTGGACTATATTCTGCTAAATTCCAGGAAAAAAAGATTTTTTACATTGATTTGGTATTTTTCATGAAAAGGGACTAGCTATGAGTAAATGAATTAAATATGTTATGTGAAGTAAGAAAATTGGAAAATAGGATTTGATGGCTTGAGAATCCTATATGAGGTATATGCAGATTTTTTATGAGGGTTTTGATTATTGGTGATGAAATCTTATGAGTTTGGCATTTTAGAATGATTAAATGCATTATTTTAGTAAAGTGTAAACAATTAAAATAAATTGCTTATAAGTTTAAGAAATGTTATTCTTTCAATATCATTATATCAAAATATTGGTATGGATTTTATTGTGGAATTTCTATCTTTTTGTGTCGGGATTACTATTCATGAATTACTATTCACGAGTTACTATTCATAAGTTACTATTCACGAGTTACTATTCACGACAAAATTGGTTTCTTTTTCTAACCAAATTATAGTTGATTTATGAATATTACTCTTGAAATTAAATCCATATTTTGATCATATTGTTTTTATTATCATATATAACATTTTTATAACCCTGATGTTGAAATTCTCTTTCACTTGAGTGTAAAGATGGGTAGATTATTGGTATGATCATGATTTTGGATTTTCTTTGGTCAGTAGTGCAAAGTTGAATTATTGACTGGTATGATCTTGACCATTGAATTTATAATTGAATATCTTTAGCTTAAGTGCAAAGGTGAAATGATCAACATGGTTATAATTATTGTTTATATAAATTCTGAAATGATTATATATTTCTTTGAGATATTAATATATTTGGCCTGTAGTGCAAATATGAACAGTTGATAAATATATTTGGCATGTTGTGTAAATATGAACTGTTGAGGAATATATTTGGCCTGTAGTGCAAAGATGACTTGTTGATGAATATCTTTGGCCCGTAGTGCAAAGATGACCTGTTGTTGAATATCTTTGGCCAGTAGTGAAAAGATGAACTGGTGACGAATATCTTTGGCCCGTAGTGCAAAGATGAAGTTATTAGTATGATTATGAACAGAAACTATGATTTAATATAACTATGATCGTTGATGTTTCAGGTAAAGACATGTGATGAAAATTATCTTCGTCCTGGGTGCGAAGAGGAATTTAGAATCACAATTATGATTATGAGTTATTCATATGGTTGTGGACCAGAACTATTGATTAATGTTACTGGGATAAAACATTGTTGGTGAATTTTTAATATGGAGAAGATAATAGACTTTATGGTCTATTTGACTCTTCTAATGGATTGCTGGTTCCGCTGCAACTATGGTTGAAATTTTTTATCATCTACCATATGTTCTAAATCTCTGATTTATTACTGTTGAAGGCTATTGATAATTTATTTATCTTTAGTCATGATATTCTTTACTGGGCTAGTTGTGCTCACCCTTCTGTTTCACAATTCCTTTTAGGTAATAAGAGTGTAGCTGGGTCGAGCGGGGGTAACAGGGGAATAGAACGATGATCATCATTTAGTAGTTATATTTGGTGAATCAAATAGGGTGAGGCGAACCCAACGTTGGAAGGGTGTTTTGTCACTATCATACAAGATGTCTAATGACATACAATCTCGTGTCATCATAAGACACGGTTGTGCACATCCATTTGCTGAGTATATCTACGAGCACTACCTATATAATCTTGGTGTTTGTTTGAAGTATAATTCTCAATTAGAGACAGTGGAGATAATGATATGTCAAGAAAAGACTTACCATTGGAAAAAATATGACAGTAATCTTCTCGTTTTTCTTTGGGGTCTATTGGGTCAACCAAGGATAATTCTGTGGACATATGATATCTATAATAACCTAGACGCATGGCCTCCCATGTACGAAGGTTTCCTTGAACAATTCCCAAAGATTTTAATTTTTAAAACAGTTTTTGACTATACCTTTATGTAAGATGTCATGGTGACGTGCTACCCAAGTTGGTGTCAAGAGTCACAGTTGATATATATATTTGTATCAAAGCTCACAACACATGAGTTGTATTTTGCACGACAATTGTTGTAATAAAGTTGTAGTTGTTTTCTGTACCATGTATTTGGCGACTCAGAATGGATTGGATGGAATGGACCTATTTTGGGGTTATCACAATGAGAATATCTATAAACAATAGTTTTTCCTTCTTATTCCTCTTCCTTTTCTTACAGTAAGTAAAGAAGAAAATAAAAGGCTCAGTAGGAAACTGAAACATAGAAATATTAGATTGTTTGTCTACAGATGGAGTGAAGTATCAACGTCAGGTCTCCCCGAAGTATACGATGGGCTCACAGTTGCTGCTGCACCACTGGACCATAATTTTGTAGAGGGTGAGGTCTTCATAGATCGAGAGTTTGCATGTTTACTGTAGAAGTCGAGTCCAAGATAGAGTGAATCTTGATGAGGTGGTCTAGATGGAAAAATTGTATCGTTTTTAAAGGATATCCTGACAGGCTCAAAAGACGTGACAGGCATAATCTGCTCAGATTCTGAAAACAGAGTTAAAACCTCTTTTTTCTCTCTTCTCCTTCATCTTTTGTAACTTTCTGAATCTTTCCAGTTCAGGATAAAAATCATAGCCATCGCCTTTATTCATGTAATCATTGTCACTACCAGTAGTGCTATACACCCTCAAATACTTGTATCATCATTTCACTGCAAGCATTTAAAAGCAAATAATTAGGCAAAAACATGTAATGACGCCAAGAAAGAAAAATGTGACAATAAAACTCTTACCAAAGTAACTAATATCCATTATCAATAAGATAATCACCAAGCTTTTCAACAATGTTGTAATGCCCTAGAGTCATTGGCTCATCGTAGATACCAAAAATCAAGGCCTTGGTGGTATTATTAACAGTGATACCTACAAGACCCTGAAACCAAAGTTTAAAAAGGGTTAAAGGCAACCATTAAGAGGGTCACATCCTGAATGACATGACATATAGCAACTACTCACGGCCCACTCTTCCTTCCTTTTATGCTTTTTCAAGAACTACTCAGGAACCACAACAACTCCCTTCAATTCCATTTCACCCATTTTCTACATAGCATAGACAAAAATTAAATGCTACCATGAACATTTGAAACACAAAGATTAAAGAAAGGGTGATTCTTTTTTTAGCACTGTTCACACGAATTGTTTATTAACAAATGTTCCTACGTACACGTACATATTATACCTACGACTTGACTTCATTCACTTTACTAATCCAGAAACACGTACATATTCACGTCAATGAGAGGGGGGGGGGGAGATACGAAAATTATAGCTATATCACTTAGGTATATGCAAGTTATTTTTTTAGATTGGCAAATCATCATGAAAAGAAATTTACCAGCACTAACATTAAACTTCTTTGATCTATACGTTGATGTGCACAAAATGCCTCCCACTTTGAGGTCATTTAAGTACAGATCATTTGGCCACTTTATTCTAATATTAATATGTGGGAGTTAACCAAAACAATAATGTCAACATCAAACTTTGGCATCAATTTTGAATTAAAGAGTCAAAAGTCAAAACATCATATATGGTCTACATGATCCTTGTAAAAACTTGATCTTCTAGTAAAAGATTTATTCGCATGCCCATGCTTAACACAAAATGACACAATTATGAAGATGAGGCATGCGGTACAGTACATGAGGGTATTCATTTCAGAACTATTGATGCTGACCATCAACCAAAAGGACAAGGGAGTCTACTCTCAATACTAATAAGGTTGATTCTAAATAACTTGGATCAACTACAGCAACATATCTTCTCAAAAGGCCTTTATGCACTGGAAAGGTTAATACTTTGCAAACCATCGTCGACCCTTTATTGCCTAGGTGAATTACTACTATGTAATAAGTTTCAATTGAAGCAATGATACTCTTTCACTCCATTATTTTACTACAATTAAATTTGTAATAATAATTTTCTAAATTAATGGATGTTTCACCTAATTTCAAAATTAAGCCATAACAATGACAAGAAAACACTTACATTTCTGTCACAAACATCCTTTATTGCCTCTGTCATAGCAAGACTAACTACGTATTGTACAAGTGGAACGACTCGGCCATCTTCCATATGTATTGTAAACGAAAAAAGTAGACAGCCCTTGGAGATTCCCAAACATTCTTCGACCTGCTTGCAAAAATTATCACAATTATAATCACCACACAATTAAAATGTAAAATTCAAAAAACTGCTGTAAAAAAATAAAAAACTCAGAAACCTCGGCCTTTGTATTGAAAATCAGCAACACACACCGCACTAAAATTGCCGCAAACAACTAAAATTTTAATAGCAACATTTTCTAAGCAATTAACATCAATGTTGTTAATAAAAAAAATTGCTCCATACTCTCGATGATTGTTTTGCTTCTTTGTTTGTTTTTTTTAATTATTATTATTTTAAATTTTAAATTTTCATGTAAAACATACTGCCTGGAGGCTGTCTTATTTTTAATAACCGATATCTCTGGTAGAAATCTACTCCTCTTTGTTTCAAATGTCAATGTGTTTCCCCATGTTATCTGTTGTTTCTTGGGAGGTACATCCTCTGCAGTGAGTAATAATTGACTGTGGTGGTTTTGGTAAAAATATGATTGGGAAGACAGTCTTTTGTTTATGACATTCACATCAGTGATCAGTCATTGTCTCTATGATGTTCTGTTGTCTTAGTTTATTTTTTATTCTATTGATATTTGATCATACCTGACTTTCCTAAGCTGTCTCTGAAACTTGCTGCAGGATATTGTAATTTGCAACCTTGATTATATTCTTACAGTCTCAACATATGCTATTGCTACTGCTTCATTGGATATTTTGGCAACTCTTGAGAAATCTTTGGATTCAAATCAAAAAATAGGATCTTGAAATCAATTGATTCAAGCCAAGCAGACGTACCAGTACAGACGTGGAGCACTCTGCAGAAGGATTTCACCCCCAGAGACTACCCAATAGAAGCCGACCATCCACCAGATAAATGATACCATTGTATTCACATATTCACATTTTTTAGCAAAACTGAAATGTCCACAAAGCCGGAATCAGTAAAAAAAAAATAGTTCCGCGCCACATCAAAATGCAATTTCTTAATGATGCAGCAACCATGATGTTAAATTAAATCAATAAATTAAGAGATAACAATTAAATTAGAAAGGATAATATTATAACATTATGCTATTAACTAAAACTGTTTAGATATGTAGTAATTTTATGAGATACTAATTAAGAAACGTTACTATAAAAACCGAGATACATAGTTGAACTCGAAATTATTGTCAAGATCAGCAAAGAGTTGTAAATCTAAGAGATACATAAGGAATTTCTTGCTTTGGTGTAACTTCAAACCCGTTAAACGAATCCAAATATGTATAGTGGTAACTCCCTATTACTCCAAACTAATCGAAGGAGACCAAGGCTTTAAAGCAAGAGGTTTGTTTTCAAAAGTCCAAGGCCCTTGCTCCAATACCCTCTACTTCATATTTGTTTCCCCAAACTTGAAAATAAAAACCCCAGAATTGAGAAGAAAAATATCAATATGCCCATAATGCTTCCATTTTTTCCTAACAAACTCGTCAACTACTTTGATAAGGGCTTTACCTCCCAAAACTTATCCAAGCATCTCAATTTCCATATCATCCATTTCATTTTTGACCACATGAACACCATTTATAACAGTTGGCTCAATGAACTTTAAATCCATACTATTTGTTCTACTACGTTTATTAGAAACAATTGATGCCCAACATGCCTGTACATTATGAGTGGACTTATATTTTAATTTGCAAAACTATGTTCAAGCTGGTGAACAGTTGTGAGAATATTTAAACTTATTTCCCAACTCTTTTTAATTATGAGTAAAGTGAAATCTCAAATGATCAAAAGACTAAACATTGTTTCCTGATCATCTAATAGAGTGAAAATATACCATGTTCACAATAAGTAATTTTGAAGAAATGAACATATTTACATTTCTGCAAAGAATGAAATGAGCTTACTATAAGACTTACTTACAAGTGTAGAAACCTGCAGAATACCAAGCATTGAAGACGACAGTAAGATCTGTTTCGGTGCTGTTACCTTGTTGCAATTTTTCTACATCTGTCTCCAGCATTGTCTCTTTATCTGTAATCCATGAAACTTACAGAGGTGACACAGTAACAGGCCACATATTATATGCATCTTATGGAATTTTAAAATATATAGCTACCATGTTCTACGAATTAGCTAACAAACCCACAAAATGGGCTATACGAACATAGCATGGTATAAAAAAATTCTTTGTCTAGACATGCACACAGAAAATGGCCAAAATAAGTGAATCACAAGAAGCTTATTCTGCCCCAATAAAAGTGTCTTTCCGAAAAAAGAAGAGATGCACATTAGATATTTATTCTTTTACATGTATTGGACTTAATAAAATCGATCAACATGAAAAAAAATAATTCAATTATTTATTTGAAGTACAAAAATTCAAACTATCAGATTCTTCTTCGTCGTGGTTTTGAGGCCCAATTTCCATTCAATTTTTCCCTATAAAGTCCCAATTTAGCAGACGAATTTGGAAGTTCAGTAAAATCAGCCATAAATTCCTCATTAATATATGTTTTCATACCCTTATTTTCCAAATCATGATACAATCAAAATAAAAATAAGTCTTACAGATCGAATGCTCTGATTCTTCTTCTTCGGGTCTGATTCAGATTCTTCTTCGCCATGGCCTACTTCTTCTTCGCCGTGGTGTGCTTACAGATCGAATCTTCGCCGTGTATGCTTCTTCTTTGGGTTTGATTCAGGATGTTCAGCCTTTGGGTCTGATTGTTCTTCGCCGTCTCTAGGGAATTAGGATGTTTGCTTATGCTTCGCCGTTTGAACGAATTTTAACAAATACGGAATGTATTTAGTTGCCATACTTGAAAAGTTGATTCCAGATTTAGGGGAATGGATTTAGGTTTGTTTCAACTCATTTGTTATATTTGTTATATTAGCTGGGCATTTTTATTAAGAGTAATAAGAAGTATTAATTAGGCAAGACAGATGTTAATTCTTTGAGTAATTCTACGCCGACCGGCGTTTTCCGACCGGGGTAGTGACCGAGCGGATTTTTTTTATTTTTTTATTTTTTGCTTTTGATTACAAAATAATTAATGTGATTTATTAAAACTGAAATTTTTATAAAATGCAGTGATTTAGGCGTTCTTTTGGATACACGTAACAAACAGGGTTATACAGTCTATATAACCCTGTTTGTTACGTGTATCCAAACGGACGCCTAAATCACTGCATTTTATAAAAATTTCAGTTCTAATAAATCACATTAATTATTTTGTAGTCAAAAGCAAAAAAAAAAAAAAAATTCCGGCCGGTCACTACCCCGGTCGGAAAACGCCGGTCGGCGTAGAATTTTTCTAATTCTTTAGAATGACATATGTCAATTTATTATGTCATGCACTGTGATTTAATATATATAATAGATTTGTAGTGGTTTAGGGAATTTTAAATTCAAAATATTAATTTGGGATTAAAAAAAATAGTGATTTTAGGAGATAATAATTAAATTAGTAATGATAATATTAGAATAATAAATATTATCAGAACAGTTTATATTTGTAGTGATTTATGGGATTATAAAATTAAAATATTAAAATGAGATTAAAAGGTAGTGATTTTAGGAGATAATAATTAAGTAACAATAATACAAAAACTGTTTAGATTTTAAATGTAGTAATTTAGGGGATTATAAAATCAACATAGTAATTTATGATTGATATTATTTGTTATTTTAATTTTATTTTAAATATTTTAAATTGTATAATATTATGTTGTAAAATAATTTAATTAGTAATGATAATATCTGCACAGTTTAGATAGGTGGTGATTTTGTTATTTTGTTATATATGTGTATTATAATATTATACCATACATGTATAATATAATGTATGATATAATTATGAATGGTATAATATTAGAAAAATAGTGATTTTAGGATATAATAATTATGTTTAGAAAAGTAGTGGATTTTGGAGATTATAAAATCAATATAGTAAGTTATGATTGATATTATTTGTTATTTTAAATTTATTTTAAATGTTTTAAATTGTATAATATTATGTTGTAATATAATTACAAATGGTGTAATATTATGTTGTATTTATAGGGAGAAAATTAGGTTAAATAACGGAGAGTAATGATAATAGCTCAGTAATGATAATATCATAAAGTAGTGATTTTAGGGGATAATAATTAAATTAAAAAGTATAATATCATAACAGTTGACATTACTAAAACAGTTTAGATTTGTAGTGATTTAGGAGATTATAAATTCAAAATATTAATTTGAGATTACAAAAGTAGTGATTTTAGGATATAATAATTAAATTTTTAATGATAATATTAGAACAGTTAACATTAACATAATAATTTAGATTTATAGTGATTTATGGGATTATAAAATCAAAATATTAATGTGAGATTTAAAAGTAGTGATTTTAGGAGATAATAATTAAGTAGCGATAATATAAAAATTGGAGTAATGGATGAAATCATTAATTAGGTAGGACAGATGTTTTGTTAAGGATCTTAAAGGGTATTAATTAGGTAGGACATGTGTTGAATTTTAAAGATGACATATATCACAAGCTATTGTGTCATGTACTCTATTTTAATATATTTAATAGATAGATTATTCACATGAGAAACCATAAATCTTAAAAAAGATAATCTAAAATGCAGTCAATGTTGTGGGAGATTACTAGTTACAATAATCCTTATACTATTTCTAACCGTTGTTGTCAGTCAAGTCAATTCAAAATATAAATTGAAAAGAGCACTTTGACAGGCCAAATTAGTTATTAAATCATACTTAAGTCATTTAATTATTCCAAAACGTGACATAAGATTAGGAGAGAGGAATTTTATTTTATTTTTCATTTTTTTATAAATGTTTTCAATTTGGCTGTGTATCCGTGTTATATATAAACTCCGAAGGATGCTTTCCCAAAACATTCCACTAAAAAAACACACAAATCCAAATCTAAAAACTCCAAAACCGCCACAACCCTCACTTTCTCTCTCCTCAGATCACGAAGGGAATTCAAACCCTCGTCATTTTCTCTCTCTAGAAATCAGATTTTCAAACACCATTTTCATAAAATCCCCCCAAAACCCTCTGTAAATCCTAATTTTGTCATATTTATATAGTATTAATCCAAATCGACCTTTTGTTCTACTGAGATTTGAGGTGAGTTTTTGAGGAAAAGAACGAGTATGAACAGCCACAGCTTCCAAATCTTCGATTCTCTTCCGGCGTAGTTGAGATCGTGTGTGAGTTGGGTTTCACATGGCGAAGCGCGTGTATGAAGTTTGGAAAGGAAGCAATGTAAGATTTGTCTTACTTTTTGAATCTCATAGTTTGATGGAGTTGTTCGTTGACTTTTATTGTCTAGATATGCTTTATTTTTTCTGTTTTTTTTGCATAATTAGTGGGTTTTGATTGTTTTAGGGGTTTTTGGTATCTTCTGCTTGCTACAGTTTAAAATGTTTACTTTTGGTGTTTTTGTGATTAAAATTTTGAAATGCTTTTGTTGGTTTTGAAGAAAGTTTGTTGTGATTTTGGGAATCAATTATAATATGCATAAACTAGCACCAAGCTGGAGTTATTAAAACATGTGTGTTTATTCAAAGAGTTAGCTCAAAAGTGAATGCACAGAGATACTTTACCAGTAGAATATAATTTACATTGAATTCATGGAATGCTATTTATGATTTTGGAAATTCAAATTGGTAAGCCAAGAGCCATAAGCTGAAAACGGCTGAATTTGTAGCATTCTAGTTATGCAAGATTTAATTAAGTGTGTCCCATTTAATGAGTGGGGGATAAAGTACATGCTATTTGAGTGTTGCGCAATTGTAATGACTGTTGAAGTTTGTGTAAGTTGTTTAGAGCATTCAGATGTTTGGAAAGATAGAAATAATATATTCTTCGATTGAGCTAATTAAGAAGATAATGTGGAAGGGAATGATAAAAGAGATGAAAGAGTAGAGATAAGTTCATGTGTTTGTGAAGCTGGAAATAGTACCAATTTTTAGGGGTAACACAAAAGATAACTGGCTGAAAATGGTTGCCATTTTTATTAGGATATGATACTACATCTTGATGAGTGTCTTGATTCAATTTAAAAAGGTGTTTAGTATTGCATTAGAATGGAGTTAAATGAGTGTTTGTACACAAAAATGGTTCACTCCACATGGATTATTATGATTTTTCTAGATGGACAATTTGACCTTTTGGCGGTCAAAATAAGAATGGAGAGCCCACATGGCTTTCAGTAGAAATAGAAAGGGATAAGTGATAAGAATTTACTAAATCTTCCTGAGAAAACCTTTAGAGCTTATTTATAATTGGGCCTTGAAGGGATTAATCATGCCCATGTACCTATTTTATAATTTTGAGGTTGGGTCTCCATTCCTAACAGTCTAACACATTAGAAATAGGCTTATAGGGCAATCTCTTACAAGTGATGCATGGCTGGACGTAAACCCAAGACACATATCCTTGGGGCGATCTCACATGGATGAACCCAGGATGGGAGCAGGCCATGAGGTATGATGGTAATACTCTTTGACAAAGAGTATAAAAGGCCCATTCATGAATATCTGGACTAGTCGGGCGACTAGTCGGCGACTAGGTCGGAGTCAGAACCTCAACGAGTCAACTAGGGCTTAGTCATTTGATTTAGTCGCTGGCCGACTTAGTCGGGTCCAGTCGGCGACTAGTCGATAAAGTCGCCCAGTCAGAGTAAATAAAAAAATCGGAACAAGTCGGGAAAAATTGAAAGAAGTCAGGGAAAATCGGAAAAAATGGGTGCGAATGAGGTCCTTCTACCTAGAAGTAGAAATGTGCGAGAACTAGATGAAGACGAGTTTGTGTCGGAAGATGATGACAACGAAGAGGATGAGGATTATGAGTTTGAGTTTGAGTCCGATGCAGAGCAAGTCTTGGAGGAGTGATTGACTATTGATTTTGTGCTACTTAGTTTCATTTGGTTAATTGGTTTTGAATCTAGAGCGTCGAACTATTTGGTTTTACTTAGTTTTTATGTTTTTATTTGATGATTTGTGTTATTTATGTTATTCTACTTACTCAAAACTTATGAAGGATGAAGAAGAATATATATTTAAAAAAAATTGAAAATCCGACTAGCCGATTAATCTCCGACTAATCTCCTAGTCTCTAATCGGTAGTCAACTGACCTGGGACCGACCAACGACTTTTAGAACACTGGTCTGGACATAATCCTATCTTAAAAAAGGGTATAATTCCTCATTATTAGGGATTTGTGTAATCATCCTTCAAGTGTGAAATTGAGGTCCATCCACAAATGTGTCATTGTGTAGTGACTTTGAGGATGTGGAGGCCCTTTACTTTATGTAAACATAGCCATATCCTTGAGGGCAAGTCAGTATAGCCAAATATTTGGCTAATGGTAGTGATAATGGGCTGGCTTGGTGATTAGGAAAAGGAGTAATTTGGACTTTTGTGGATCTCCTTAGAGGGAAAGTTGCCTACGTGGCTACGTCAAAATAGTAGGTAGGATTTGGACTCCAATATGATTGCGCACTGCCCAATCCCTCTCTAAAGCTAACAAGGGACTAACTTTGTTAGGAAGCGGCCCACTGTTTTGGCGAAAGTCAAGGAGGGGAGAAGGAAGTGTTTTGATATTGACTATGGAGGTCCTTTGGCTGAGATGATTAGCTATCGAAACTTACCCCTTAAGATTAAATATAAATCATTACCTCTTGCAAGATTTTGCCATATTATCAGAGATATTATGGAATAGTACTAAGATATTTGTACTTTTATTTAACAATGTTCTAAAAGGAGCTAGGCGAGCGGCCGAGGAGGGCTTAGGCGAGATTTTTTATTTTAAGCTAATTTTAATATTTTATCTTATATTTATCCAAACAAAACAATAATATAAAAAAAACAATCTATAATAAAGATAATAAAGGCTTTTGCTTAAAGTTCAAACACATCTATATTTCTAATGTCAAAGTTCAAATACAAATATGCAATTGTTCAAAGTTCAAACATATTTTTAATGTATTAGTTTTATTCATAAACAAGATTGCTATTAAATAATAAAATTTAAAATTTCAAGAATTTAATTCAATATTAAAACTTAAGAAATTAAACATAAATTTAAGAATTATATTGAATTAAACTAAATATTACAAATGTATCATTTATATAATTTGAAGTTGGTACAAGTTCAAAAAATTACAACTATAATTAAATTATCCATTTTGACTTGATATTGTTCACTTCTTATTGTGATTTGATATGCTACAACTTGCATTTTGAATATGGTAAATTATTAGAAAAATAAATATATCAATATCTGGTTTGGGTAGTTATTAAAATAAAAAAAATCTCTCCGTCTAGACTCCACCTAGGCCCCGCCTAATTTTTTAGAGAGATTTTTTTGCTGTCTTGGGCCTAGGTAAAGCGCCAGGGGGGCCTAGCGCCTAGGCTAGGCGCCAAGGGGACCTAGGCTGACCTAAGCGAGGATTTTTAGAACACTGTTATTTAATGATCCTACCAACTCACATCTTCAAACCTAAGAAATATACTCTTTTCTCTATATATTTATCTAGGACTTGTTAGAAAAGGGTTCATAGTATTATAAGCAGGAAAGGGTGAGAACCATAAAATATATTACTATTAATGCATTTTCTTCTTTTGATTTCTCCCTTAGAGTGAGATCTATACCTAATCTATGATCTATCCCCAAGGATTCCGCATATATACCTAGGTTAATGCCTGAAACACGTGACATATGGGTCCTATTTCTTTTCCTGAAGATTCAGTGAGTTGCTGCTACATCTCCTGTGATGCTTTAGAGAGGAGTTTGTTCCTAATCAAGCAACCAATAATCAAGCTCTCTTTGACCATGTACATATATTTATACATCTTTGTTACTAATCTTGTTTTACTCCCAATGCATGTTTTTCCTTTTTGATGTTCCCTATAGCATTATTTTAATATTATCCCAGTATGATAAGAAGTTGCTCCATATTTCATGATGTGGAGGTCAAAGTTAAGTATTGAGATCTCTGAAGATTTGACCATATGCTTTCTTTGTCACCTTACGAGTCTTGTAAAGCTAAAAACACCCCCAAACAATTTGTTATGCCAGCGTCGTCACTTGGAGGCATTATGTTGAGTGAGTGAGTAAACTTTTATGGTTAGCTGGTTTCAAAATTTCCACCATATAATTGAGACAATTTGTTGAATAATATCTTGAAGATAGAGAATTCTTAATGAAAAGGTGAGCTGAGATAATGAATAAGTTATAATTTGAGTGTAAGCAAATATTTATGACCTTAGAATGGAAATACAAAATGATTTTTTTTGTTGCTAATCCTAAATAGCCAGTTGAATACTTTTGTTTTAAATATTGAATCTAGGTATTATGGGAGTATGCAAGGCTAATGCTTCTAGAATTGATATTGCGTGACGGTATATAATCATTCTTGCTAAAGAAGGTTTGCTTACATTTAGAATAATATTCGTTGTTGGGCTCTCTCTCTAACTGTTTGAGCTTTTAGATGAGTTGGTAACTTAATGTGGGGGTGCATGGTTTGGGGCCTTCTCTCTAATAACTTAAGCTTATAGATGAGTTGGTAACTCGACACTTGCAAAAGACGGACTCCACATTACTTTTGGTAAGATATATGACGTGGACAAATCCCTGACATTTCTTTGTTACTTTAGGTTTGCAATCAGTTAAATATGGTTAGTGCTTTGGGAGAAGGAATATCTGGACATTTTGCTCAGACAAGATTAATGCAATAACTAATGGGAAAAATTCATATGTTTTGTTCTCTTTTTATGTGAAATTCCAGTTTTTGAGTGTTTTAAACCATGCTTTCATGCTCGTGGCCAAAATGTTGAGGTGTTCATTCAGCAGATGTAGGTTCTGAAGATAGATGTAGGTTCTCAAGATTCGTCTATCTCAGTGACTTATGAAGTAGAGAAGGTTGAAGTGGAGCAAACATATTAATGATGAGGAAAACATTTTTGTTACTACCTCCGTTCTTAAAAGATTGTCGTTTAAGGTTTTTGCACATAAATTAAGAAGTATCATTTACCAAGTAAAATTTGTTTGAAATTTCATCACTATCCTTTTATGGGAAGTGAAAACTATTAATACAAGGGAGAGAATTTCTTGGAACAATGAGAGAAGGTAGGGGTAATATAAGAAAGTATATAATTTATTCTCCTTGGAAGTTGTAAACGACATATTTTGAAACAATTTTTTTTTTCTAAAACGATAATTTTTTAGGAACGGAGGAAGTATTATACTAATTATTGTACTTGCTCTTCTATTCTGTCCTAGACTGACTGAAGATGAATTGTGGGGTGTAAAACAGGAAACGCGTTGATGGTTGTTCAGCATGTTGTGTGTAAAGTGCAACACATTGAATCAATCATTCAGGATAAATAATAAAAAAAAGACCATTCTCTGTTGACATTGGATAGGGTATTGATCATGTGCCCAAAGTGCCTAGGGGTGTTATTATAGTGTGAGAAAATAATTATGTACAATTTCAAAAGGTATTATCCATGTTTTTAGACCCGGACCGTTCATCAAACGGGAAAAATTATCGGTGGATGGGTCACTGGTTGAACCAACGGTTGAATCGTTATTAAACTGGTGACGTCTTATTTATTATTAAATAATTAAATTTATTAATAGTTGTTATTAATTGTATTAATATATTACTTTGTTTCAAAGCATAAAAGTACTAGGCTTTATATTTTTAAAAATCAAATGATTTTATATTTTAGAATAGAAAGTATTAAATATTCTAAAACCAAAATTAGTATATTAGTGCCATCACGCCTATTATTTATTCATAAATTTATTATTAAAACATATTATAAAAGTATAAATATAGACATATTTATATTACATATATATAAGTATACGTCATAAGTCATAATTAAAATTATCGAACACCATTATTATTATTATTATTGGGATTATTATGATTTAATTATGTCTAACACATTGTTAATACTTTTTTATTTAAACTTATTAAATAACTCAATAATAAAAAAATAATAAAAAAAAGAGTAATTTAGAATTGTAAATACTAGATAAGGTTCTCATGACACGTCTTCACACTAGCTACTTATGTGATTCCAAAGAGATAAGGTGTAGTTAATTTTAAATAAAAATAAGAGTCATACCCATCTCCAACTCTTTTCTCCTTTACCTTTTACCTATTCGTACTTCTTTCCTATCTTCTTCTCTAACTTCTTTACTCCTTCCCAACTCTTTCCATGTTACATACGAAATTACATATATCCAACACTATGGCAAACTCAAGCATAATCTTTGAGAAGGATTATCTAGCAAACTCTTTTAATCATGGAATCTGAAGTTCTCATGGGTTGATTGGATTTTTATTTATTTTGTCTTTCTGTCCGTGGACCGTGGTCGAGAATCGGGCAAAATTGTGGACCAGTCACTTGTTCTCTGGTTCCGACAGGTCAACCTCCGATTCACTGGTTATTTGACACTTCTGATTTAACGAGCATAATTGGATCGTTTTCTTAACCTGTTCATGTTTCAACCGGTCCGACCGGCCGGTCCGGTCCGGGTCTTAAAACATTGGGTGTTATGACTTGTGTCAAATTGTCCAGAAGTGTCGGGGTCCATATGTCTCCTCCTTGGCAATCTACCTTGTAAAATGCATATGATTCTTAGGTTGCACTTCTTTTAAGAAGGAAAGAGATACAAAAGGGAGGACAAAGATCTCCACAAATACAGAGTCCTCAATGATTGATTGTACCTTAATCCCTATGAAGGAATAGATGAAGCCAATTAAGAAGTGATAAAGGAAACACTATCCCCCGAAATATGAAAATGGATAACATGCTTATCAAGAATCTGGAACATTATTATGTTTCATCCACACGCCTTAAATAATTGCAAAACATCCACATATTTGGAGAATATTGGCATCCTTACTCCGCCCAAAACCATGAAAGGAGTTGATCATTCAAAAATTAAGAAAAGTTGTACTTTTGGAGTTTTGGTCCTTTGATCAATTTTCTCGTCTAGCGTCTAGAACTTCAGCTCTAGATTAGAATTTAGAACGAACTGATAGCTTATGTTTTGGTTGTATCAAAGTGCTATGTGCTTTCTAAATATTTTTATTATTAATACTGAAATCTGGATCAGGCGAGTTATATGATTTTCCCAGCCCCTTTGTTGTCGTTGCTTATGGGGATATTTTTGTTTACTTCTGGTATTTCCTTGTTTAGGAGAACTAATGCTCTTTTATGATCTGGGGAGTTTGTTGTATTAAGTACTTACTAATTTAATACATTGTACAGAAGTGATACTCTTCTCAAAACAATAACAATAAATGAGAGCTGATTGAAGTGGAGTCTTGAGTGATTTTTTTTACCTTTTTTAATATTTAATCTTTATAGGTGAGCTATAATTAAGTGAGAAGGCATTTAGCTGGCAATTTGCTAGTTTTAGCTTGTCTTGCGCGAGAGGCTTCATGCAAGACTTTATAAGTCATTGTGCTCTCTTGTGAATTATGACTACCTTCTTTAGATACTCTTTCTTTTCATACATTTTGATAATGTATCACTTGTCCCTTACGGTATTAGGTTACTTAGTTATTAAGCAGGTGGAGATGTGTTCTGCAATTGTTTGATGATTACTTTTAGTTACATGTGTACATTTCTCATGGATAAATATATGATGTCTTTCAATATTTGATGGGAAATGCACTCAGAGCTAGCTTGCAAGTGGTCTGAAGAAAAAAAATTAATAAAAACTTCTTTTATAGAGAGAGCAGTAATAATCAGAAACTAACTTGCAAGTGGTTGACTTGACTGCTGTGAGGGGATGATACAGTTTGATTATGAAGAAATTGAGATCAAGTATTTAGAGTCGGTCCTTGTTGCTAGAAAGTGGAATACCCATTATGGAGATATGAATATAAATTTGATTTGAACTTGGTATATCTGGTTTGATTATGAAGAAATAAAATTCAAGCATTTAGATATCAGTTCATACTAGAATGTCGAGGACTCGTTATGGAAAGATGAATATAAGGTTGATTTGAAGTAGGGATTCCTGACAAGAGTGAATATCCTTGTGTATCTAGTTCTCCCTTTATGTCGCTACCACTTCTAGATGTGTGTGTGTGTGCGAATATTACTAGGTAGGGTTCTGGTGGCTTGGGTTGCTTGAGTCTCATTCCATGCCTTACCAGATGTTTCATCATGGTGAGTGTTTCTCTGATCAAGTCCAACACAAGTCAAAGGGACTGTGCCACAGTGCCAGGCTTACCAGAAGTCAAGTTGCTTTTGAATTGGGCCATTTGTGTCTGTCTGATTTGCAGCTATAAGATATATTTTACAATGTCTTTTGAGGAAGTAAGATACCATAAAGACTGACTCGTGTTGTGAGTAAGGTTTTACTACTTTCTGAGTTAGCTCATGATCTTTATTCCTGCAGTAGCTCTTTTCACAAGCTCAATAGAAACTTTTTATACATTTTTTTGGGGTAAAGAGTTGTTCATTGTAATAAAAGGATAAAGAGATACAAAGTAATCATGGTCATGGTTTCTGCTTTAGAATTTGAGCCGACTAGGTTACTAGTAATCATGTTCATGGTTCATTTTTTGCCATCCTTTCCATTTTGGTTAATCTCGGAGGACATATCTATGAATGTAATTTTCTGGAGAGGAATCAAACAATATACACGAGAAAAAAAAGGCGTGAGAGGAGATGAATCTGTGACTGTTTATTCTGGGATTCCCCGCGGACCCTGTTACGAGGCTGGTGATTATTGGTTTGTGGCTTGGTGAAAATGCATGAAGTTCATTTGAAAGCTTGGCAAGTAAACTTCCGGTTTGCATGGTTTATTATGATTTCTGGCTATGAAAGAGCTTGGAAATAATGGATTCATCATTTAATGCATATTCTTTTGCACTCTTTGATTACCTGTTGCATTGTAGAGCCTATTTTCCTTCCTTTCTTTCTTTTCTCTTTTTTTGATAAGATTGTTGTCGTATACTCCCTCCGGGCTAAAAGAGAGTCCCCATATTAAAGCTCTTTTAACTTTTTAAGGATATCAAAACTTAAACACACACACACACACATCATCATGAGATTGGGTATCTTGAATTCCACACTGAACTCTCTCTCTTGAGGACTTAAAGAAGGATCTTAATCTGGGACAAAAGTATGCTTATGCAGGCAACATACGTGTTCAATACAATTTTATTTTATTTTTTCATTTTCATTTTAACTTTAATAAGGTTAAGGGATCAAAACTTAAATATTCAAGCAACATTTATGCTCAATAAATTATTTATTTATTTATTTATTTAACTTTATGTACTAGATCAAAACTTGCATCATCTTGATATCTTTGTTTTCTTGATGGATTCAGATTTTGGGACTTTCCTAATAGGACAGTTTTTAATTTTGGCAGAGGTAGTATATTTAATTATTTATGCAAACAACATTTATGTTAAAATCCAACTTTCTGGCAGCAAGATGTTTTTGTTCTTTCAGATACATACTATATTCAATTATGAAAAGAACATGTTACAGTCTGGTGATGTCTATATGCTCTGTGGCATGCTCATTACAGTAGATTTAACATGGTATCTATAGCATTGTTCCCACTATTATAATGGAACAAAAAATTTCATCTTTATAAAAAAAAATTGTTTTACCATCCAAGGTACGCGTTTCCTGGGACGTACTCTTTCCTGGAGATAACTCTCACTTCCTCATATCAATGAGACTCTTAGAGCTCAGGCATCGACTCCTCGTTCAATAGAGGAAGGTGTTTGATTTAATGCTGGTTAATAACGGCAGTGACCATGGACTGATACATAGTTTATCAATTAGAGGACGAGTGATCCATTCAGCATCGTCAGAGTCATTTTCATGTTCTGACAACAACCCTTTGTCATTGGTCTAATTGTAAATGGTTGTTTGTCAGTCATTCTGCCAATCAGGCCTCATATTCTTTTTGATTTATTTGTTATTACCATTTTTTAATATTTAGACTTGGCGCATTCCTAATTAATATTGTTTTGAATGGGGGATCCTTGCACATCTTTTCAATGATCACACATTTCTTCTATTTTTTTTGCTGTGAGATATATTCTGCGTTTGACATCTAGATACTTATATTGCAGAAGTTCTTTCTTGGTGGGAGGTTGATCTTTGGGCCAGATGCAAAGTCACTTATTGCCACCGTATCGATGATCACTGTTCCGGTTATCCTCTTTTGTGCATTAGTCGGAAGACATCTTCGTCATAAGTTTTCCCAATACGATGCAGGATATGCTATTCTGGTGATAGCAATTGTCTTTACCATCTATGTTAGTTTTCATAATCCTTCATCTGGTACTTGACATTTATGTAGTCGCTACATAATATCTTCATGTTCATCTTCAGTGTCATAATATCTTAGTGACTAGATGCTTGTACCTTTTGTCAGCTGCTGCTATACTTGTTTCAATCAATTTTACATTTGACTGAATGCCAGTCTCCTTATTGTTTCGATTTTGTGTTTCTTATAATTCTAAAAGTTAGCATTGTTAAGTTCTGATGAAGTCTCCTGCTATAAAATATGGTTGCTGTTTAGAATCATATTGAACATATTAGATGTTATGCAGAGCTTTAGTGCTAATGAATTAATGTGTTATGATTACCATATTTAGTTTGCAAAATAAGTGAACATGTATATCTCTTCCAGCTTCTCCTTTTTAGCTAAGAATAGAATCTGTCATATTTCAAATTGGGTCTTCGTGAAGCCTGCACATTCAGATCTGATTTCCTACCTATCTTATACCCCATTCATGAAAGTCATCATAAGTTTATTTTCTTTCTCCGTGTATGTGAGCTACATAATATCATTAGACGAATTTGTCTTCAATTAGTTATCCATTCTGTTGCTTATTATGATCTCTTAGTTAATTTTGATAGGTCTTGGTGCTTCTTCTTCTTACTTCAGCCCGGGATCCAGGTATTGTTCCCCGTAATTCACATCCACCTGAGGAAGAGTTTCGTTATGACACTTCCGCATCAGCTGACATCGGGGGAAGACAGACACCTAGTGTACAGTTCCCTAGGACAAAAGAAGTTATGGTCAATGGAATTCCTGTTAGAGTGAAGTACTGTGATACATGCATGCTTTACCGCCCTCCCCGTTGTTCACATTGCTCCATTTGCAACAATTGTGTGGAGCGGTTTGATCACCATTGTCCTTGGGTGGGTCAATGCATTGGGCAGGTACACTGACTGATGTGTCCCATATAGATTTATTGTTTTCGGTGTTCTTTTATGCAGTCTTGATAATTATTGGAGTTTTTTTTCCACTTTCTGAAAGAGCCATATCGTGACTCTAACTGCCTTTTCAACGTGAACTTCTGCAGCGCAACTACCGATACTTCTTTTTATTTGTTTCATCTTCAATGCTTCTTTGCATATACGTGTTTGCCATGTCAGCCTTGTACATCAAGTTTCTGATGGATGATTATCAAGGAACAGTTTGGACGGCAATGAAGCATTCGCCCGCATCCGTGATACTAATGGTCTATTGTTTTATTTCACTCTGGTTTGTTGGTGGACTCACTGGATTTCATTTGTATCTCATAAGCACAAATCAGGTCAGTTGATTTCTAATTCCTTATATTTAAAACTATTGGACTGGATATATTGTGGTTGATTTTGTCACAAGCTCATTAGTGTTACATTTAGTGTGGTTTGTCCAAATTTGGTGCATTAATCGATGATAGTAATGATTTTATTTTACTTGAGGCCCTATGACCTGTTGGTGGCAGTCTAGACTATGAATCTTGAGCTACTGTTGAAAAGGCATGGGAGTTTTTTGTTTTTTTAAACGCTAATATCAGTTAGTTTTTTTAACCTATCACATAACAATGAGAAATTAACAGTCCTTTAGCCAATTATTGAAGCAATAAACAAATTAAGCAAAGAGCATATACACAATAACATTTTCAGGTATAGCCTTGTTTGCTTGGCGTCTGTTAAATTCATGGAGCAGAAAGTTCTAATATTGTAATACTGCTGGAAAATGAAAAATTTTAAGTATCAACACTTGGTTCAACACGGTGCCATAATTTTGGTGGCCTGGTTGGTATAATTTGGTGGCCTGCTGGCATGGCGTCTGTTAATTCCTCGAGAAGAAAGCTCTAATATTGTAGTAGCGCCGAAAAATGAAAAAATTTCAAGCATCAACATGTCTGCTCCTGGAGTGAATGAATAACCCCGATAAATGGCTGCCTACTTGAACCAATGCTCGCTGTCAATTATGAGATTGTTCACTGATGCAGTTATTTTGATTTGGATTTGACCAACACAACAGTTACTTTTCACAGTTCTCAAAACTTAGCCAAGTGGAAGGGTGGTTGTGGAATGAATATTGTGCACGACCTTTGTTCCATATGTAATGTGTATGGGAATGTAAATGCATATAGAAATATAATCTTTCTAGTCCTATTTCTTTGTCCTACAAACACAATGGCATCCGAGGAACGTACATCAGTGCTAACATGCATGCATGCAACTTTGTAAAGCATGACTTGGCACAGTAACCTATGTTCCCTTTTTTGGACCGTCCTTCGCAAGCTTAAGGAGCCACAAAATATGAAGTTGAAGAGGAAGAGCAGTGTTCAACCATTTAAGCCCTTCTAATAGTGAGAAACTCACTTTGATATCCCAAACTTAGGATGTGTTGTAAATAACTGCAACTTTTTATGTGTGACAGGTAGAAAGTAGGACTATGAAGCATTATTCTTTGCATATATTAAAGTCTTGGATCTTTTGAAGATTGTCAATGTTTCCCTTTTATTTTTCTTTTTATTTTTATTATCAGTATAGTGATATAGTGTTTCCCTTCTGAGGAGTCAATTTTCATTTCATTTGACAAGAGCTAGTGGTTCTCAGGGTATATGCTTTCTTCTTTCTGGTCATGTAGTTAAAACCTCCTTAAAATTTTCTTTTCAGACTACCTATGAGAATTTCCGGTACAGAGCTGACAACAGGATAAATGTTTACGATCGGGGTTGCTTGAATAATTTTCTCGAAGTATTTTGGAGAACAATAAAGCCTTCAAGAAACAACTTTCGAGCCTATGTACAAGAGGAGGTACAAAGGCCTCCTTTGCCCACCAACCGGGAATCAGAAACCCCGGATGCAGGTGAGGATCGTCGTATGAAAGTAGAAGATGATCTTGAGCTTGGTGGTGATCTAATGAAAATCTCCCAGCGCCATAATATTGAAGATATTGAGGCAGATATACGGAGCAGAGGAAGTGACGTGCTTCATCTTAATTCTTCAGAGTTTGATTCTGTTGTGGGCTCAGATCGAAGAGCTCCAACAGTCCAATCAGATGCACGGCACTCGAGTTGGGGAAGGAGAAGCGGGAGTTGGGAAATTGCACCGGAGGTCCTTGCCATGAACTCCAACGTCACCGAGAGTAAAAGCTATGCTGCTCCGAAGGAAGCATACCAATGAGGCGGTTCAAGTGTTGTGCTGACATGGATGATGATGATGTTTTGCAGAAAATGCAATATATTGTTCTTTTTTCTGGTTTGGGAGATTACATGGAGTCAAATTTAACCCTCCTTTTTTAGGTAGAAATTATGTATTAACTCTTTCTATTTTTGGTGGGATACTTGCGCTTCTACGTTTCTTTTAGAAAGCAGTGGGTAGGAATGTGAGTGTATGATTGTTTGAGGAGGGCACTCATTATTATTTTTATTTTTTTTTATTTCAGTTTGCTCTCCATTGGTTTTACAGATGGATTATTCACTGGTGCTGGCTTCATTCTTTGTATGATTAAGTACCCTGATTTCAGAATTTTCTTTAGCAGCAAAACAGCAAGAGAAGTTCTTGAAGGGAAGTAATTGAACCATAATTTATGGTTTAGCTTATTTGGATACAGCCAGTGTCCTCCCCAAAAGCTGTATGTATATGTAGGTGAACATCAATGGGGAATGATTCATAATAGACATTATTTAAGTTAGTTTAAAGGTGTTTGTTTAGATCATTATTAAACTAGCAAATTATTCCCTTTATTCTAAATCTAATATTGAGTTTGATTTTTTGAAGTTAATTTAAAGTAATTTTAAATTCAAAATTAAAGTAAATTTATTTAATTTTAGGTGATACAATTATAAAGACACAGAGTTATCTAAAAATATTATTAATTTCAAGATTTATTACTTTAAAAAGAAAGGCGCACCAATTTTTGAATTTGAAAAAAAATGTCAAATTAACTTTATAAAATCATCAGTGACCTTATATTGTGAAACAAATGGAGTATTTGGATTGATTGATGAAATTAATTGTTTGATGGATTGATTTGCTTTTTCCATGATAAAAAAGACTCGACTACACGTAATACAAAATGACGTGTATGACTATAGTGGGTTACAATTATTGTATTGGTGAATCATTTAAACGACGTAGTTTTAATAAAAGAATGTTATTTAAGGAGCAATACTATTTAAGAAGAATGCTCTTAATCCTTGTTCTATATATATATATATATATATATATATATATATATATATATATATATATATATATATATATATATATATATATACGGTAAGGATCAAGAGCATAATCCTTAAATAGCATAACGCCTTAAATAGCATAATCTTATCAAAACGACGTAGTTTTGATAAGATGCGGTGGCATGGTATTTATAAAAATGACACCGCGTCTTATCAAAACTACGTCGTTTTGATAAAATTATGCTATTTAAGGCGTTATGCTATTTAAGGATTATGCTCTTGATCCTTACCGTATATATATCGGTAAAGATCAAGAGCATAATCCTTAAATAGCATAACGCCTTAAATAACATAATTTTATCAAAACGACGTAGTTTTGATAAGATGCGGTGGCATGATATTTATAAAAATACCACCGCGTCTTATCAAAACTACGTCGTTTTGATAAAATTATGCTATTTAAGGATTATGCTCTTGATCTTTACCGTATATATATATATATATATATATATATATATATATATATATATATATATATATATATATATATATATATATTCCGGACTCCCGCACGCTACTAAAATTCGGACTTTTTTTTTTGTTTTTTTTGTAAAAACAACTAAAAAAAAGTTTAATATTTTATGAAACTGGAATTTTTTCACAATACAGTGTTTTGGGCGTGATTTGGATACATATAACAAAATATTGTATTATATATTCAAATCACGCCCAAAACACTGTATTCTGGAAAAATTCTAGTTCCATAAAATATTAAACTTTTTTTTTAGTTTTTTTTTTCAAAAAAAAAAGCAAAAAAAAAAAAAGGGTCCGGATTTTAAAAAATTTTGGGAGTCCGGACATGATCAGTGTTATATATATATATATATATATATATATATATATATATATATATATATATATATATATATATATATATATATATAAATTATGTTTTGACACATCATTTTGTAAACTATTTTTTATTAGCGGTTTTTGTAAATGTAGTAATACTCGTAATATTAGATGTAAGAATTAATTTGTAATAATTAATTCAATTCTTTAATATATAATCGTTCTCGATAGTTGATTAGGGTAAAATTGTATTTCTTAAAAATCGTACATGCGTCTTTTGGCGCATACGATTCAACAAAAAATACGAAAAGAAGAATCAATGTCTAAATTTCAATCCTTTTTCTGACTTCTAACCAAAGGATTTTTCTTCGATTTGTCAAAAAAAAGAAAAGAAAGAGATTTTACTTCTTTCCTTATTATAAAAAAACATAGGAGAAGAACACCCAGAACACTTGGAAAATAATAATATACTGACTTGATGAGAAACCTCAATAACCTTCTAGGTAAATATGAAACTTTTAATATCTATTTTTTAGTAAGCAAAACACCGTTATGTTTAAAATAAGTTATTTCTACACAGTTTTCAAATATATTTAAAATTTCAAATACTCTAAACATGGTAAATGCTCCAATGCAATATAAATAAACATACACTTTTAGTACACAAATATAAAAAAATAAACCAAACAAATAAATTTTAATAATATTCTGTTGTCATTGCAGTATAACTCCATTGCATTACTTAATTATTATATTACATTAAATTTATATTTATATTTATATTCGGCAAACCAAACAATAACTTTGTGTTGTACTCCTGAGGATCATTGTTTTTTGGTAGGCGAGTCAATACTCCCCATCAGGCTCATCTCACGAGTTATGTGCTCAATAATTAAAGACCGTATATGGTGACACATATTTTCATGATGTTGATAATTACTTCTTCCGCTGCCCAAAAGATAACTAAATTACAATTTATACGTATTAAAATAAATGTAAAAGTAAAAAAATGAGAGTAATTTTTTTTTAAATTTATCTTTAATGACTATAAAATTATATAAAATAATGACTATCTTTAATTTTTTTATATTAATAAATTTTACTAAATAATATAATTACTCTTTTATTTATGTACTTTATCTCATTTTTTTTTAGACAGGAAGGAGTAATTTCTTTTCGACAGATCATTAGTACAACGAATGCATGTGTTAACTTATGCACATAAGTCCAAATCTAAAAGCAGTCCCACCCACCTAATTCCTAGATTTAAATATGGTGGGAGATCAAACATTTTTATCATTAGTCATTAATCAAGTCTAATCCAATTTGTACTATCATATATCCGCTTTCAACCTCCCAAATTATTTATCTCTGTCAAAGTTTGGTTTAGGTCATTTTGGGTGCCACAAAGTAAAACCCTAAATTTAATTTAGCTATAGTTTTTCTCCTATAGGCTATAGTACTATCCAAGTAGACTGAACTTAATTATCAGTTGAATTAATCAGTTTGGCAACTTTCGCTTTATGTCAAACTCAAAACCAAGCAAACCCTAGCCAAACTCATCAAATGTCTTACAATTTCAGAACAAGTACCAACCTCTATAAACTACCTACCTCCATTATTATGTAAAATATAAGAAATTAATATTTTCACAAGTTAAAATAATATATTCATCTGAGTCTTTTCTATATGGAGGTAAGATTCATTTACTGTTTATATAAAAGAAATCATGTAGACATTTCAATTTTTATGTGAAAATATCATTTTCCAAAATATATAACCATTAATATTCTTGCTTAAATTATCGATTATCATTCAGAAAATAATATTCTTTTCATTCTATAAAAAGAGTCTCATTCATAAAAAATATTCTCTCTTCGTACCATATTATTTGATCATTGTTAATTTTTTAAAGTCAGTTTAACTTAAAGAGATTTTTAAAATCAAATTGACACAATTAAATTCCTTTAATTTTAATCATTGTAAATTATTTAAAAAGTATTACTTATTATAAATTTTATTAATTATTTCATAATTTTTAATGAATCATCTCAATTTCAAATTTAAAAATATTTTAAATTGACTTTCAAAAGTCAATAATAATCATAATTCGGAAGACTGAGTATTTTTTATAGATAATGTCGATCTTACATAACTTATTTAAGGACGTCACTTCAAATACAACTATATCCAACCGTATGAAGGCTGAATAATAAAAATAAAAATATATAATTTCATACAATTTAAGATTGCTAAGCAACATTATTAATTATAAGGGCTAATAGCATATATATTTGCCCCAAAAGCATACACTAATTTACAACAGGGACCACCAAAAATTTGACGAAGAAATGGTCAGAATGGTCACGAACTCTGGTCATATGAGTGTAAATACAATTGGATTATATATTATTCAGTTTTACTGTATAAAAACATTCAACATGTCAATATTTTCGATGTCTAAATTGACCGAATTATTTCATCCGTCCGTTTTAGAAAATGATTATATAATATTAAATATAATATCGATTGTCTATAATACTCTTAAATTCACATAATTATCATATTTATCGTATACTCTCTCTCTCTCATATGTAACATTTTTTCATGAGAGACAATTTTAAAAAAATTATAGTTAATTCTCCTAAATTATATAAAACGAGAAACAATTAGAGAAAAATAAAATCATCTAAAACTACATATATTAAGGGACGGAGGGAGTACTATTTAAGATCCATCTTATTTACTTAGAGTTTGTCTGATTAACATGCTTACTTGACTTAACTGAAAAGAATCAAGTAATTTTTACGTACATAATTGTAATGACCCCAAAATTCATACAATTTAACTCTCGACTTCGGTCGTTAACAACACGTCTAATAATTACCAATTTTACATCATCATTCGATACTTAAATTAATAAAATGCGGAATAAATTAAACTCTTTTGTCTTATTTATCTACATTTCCCCAATCATAACCTTTACTATTTACATATCTTTGAATCAAATCTATTTTATGATTCGCTTCAACAGAGTAATTTTATAAAATCTTACAATTCATTCCAATAATATTTACATATCAAATAACTCAAACTTTACATCTTAGCATTACACAATCATCGTGATTTATCAAGTACATCATCCGGAACTTTAAACATGGTTCAAAATAATAACAACTCAAGTAAAATATTTAAATATTCATGCATTACTTCTGATTCATGTCATTCAAGTAGCACATAACGTTACCTTGAATCCTCAACTTGCAAAAATGGTTATTTGCAAGATTAAGCTCGACAACCCAACAAATCTAATAGCTTTCATGCATCACGTAGCACATAAAAAACATACTCAGATTATACAACATAATCATTAAACTAACATATCATACATGCTCCAATTCACATAACAAGTATAAAGATTAAGTTCCTTACTCAATCAGCATTCTTTACTCAATCAATGTAGTCATAAATTGACTTTAACATTTCATGCTCACAACATATGTAATATCTTCGCAATACAGATTAAAACAACTAATCATCAAGTTCACATAGCAAATAGGAACTGAAAGATTTGCATGGTTCGTTGATTACCAACTACAGCTTAATTGCCTTGCGTTTATCCTACAACAGTTTAAAAGTTCATATACACATGCATCAGTTACACATTTAATGAAATCAATTAGATTACATTGATTCTTAGTCTTGATCTTTCATTTCAACATATTTCCTTATACTCGTCATTCGATACTCAATCGAGTGTTTTAAGGTTTGTCATGACCTCACATTATGAATCTAATATTTAATAAACTTAATTAAAGTTAAATAAGTAAACCTTCATCATCCAGTATACCTTCACACTTCTCTTTTTAATCGGTACTTATTGCTTGACAAGGTTATTATAGTTAACCCTACCTCATATTAGATGTATTACATTTGTTAACATTAGTTAAGTTAACACTCGATTTAAGTTCCTTCACGTTCCTCTATAACTGTCACTAAACATACGGTTACATCTTTTAAGATCTTCCATTTTATCACAGTATGCGAATAATGTGATGCCCCCAAAAATAGGTATACATCACCCATCTTGGGTCGTCAAATACATGGAACAGAATACAAATACAAACTAATTATACAACAATCGTGTAAAATACGACAAAACATATGCTGTGAGTTTTAATACAAATATTGTCATCTAGACAATATCCACACTCAATGGAGTATTCATTACATTTATTATTACACTATTTTATAGAATAGTGAGGACTACTAATGCACCATCTAGGACCATCACTCTGTTCCCCGACTAGCCCCAGCTACGTTCTCATTTCCTGAAGAGAACAATGAAAACAAAAGGGTGAGCTCAACTAACCTAGTAAGAAATATTATGACTAAGATAATGCAGAATAAATTATCATTAGCCTTCAACAATGTTAAACTGATAAAATATAACAAACATCAAGTTTAACTGCAGTGGAACAAGCAATCCATTAGAAGAGTTAAGTAGAGAATAAAATTTACTATCTTTTATGATTTAAAAGGTTTTTCATCACTTTTATCGCTGAGACTCAGCTTAATAAATAATCTACATCATCCCTGCACTAAGGCCAAGGATATTCATTAGTATCACGACCACAAATTATCCATGCACTACGGGCCAATGATATTTGTGTATTCATCAATGGTCATGATCATGCCATAAAATAATTCATCTTTGCACCCTTGGTCGAAGAGAATCCATAGCCATAATCATACCAAAAACTGTCCATCAATGCATTACGGGCCAATGAGGACTTTTATCACATTATTTGTAACATTACGGTCATGATTATACTGAATAATCTCTGGTCATAATCATACCAAGTCCATCTATGCACTACAGGCCATAGATGACTTTCAACATAATATAAACATGAGGATGATGGCAATGACATAATAATTCAATAAAACAAGTTCAAGAATTAATTTATCTAGGAACCAATAACGTCCAAATTGTCAACATGATACTTTTTTATAGAGTAAAATTCAAGAATGCTCAAAAGAATATTTTCATGAAAAGATACTGGATGAAGCGCAAATATCAAGGATATTCCACTAATTTCATGGAGTATAGAAGCCAAAACTTTAACTAACTAAGTATAATAGAATATATGAAACTGTAAATGGATTTTCACCACCATGCGGTAATCCACTTAGACAGATCATGTCCACAATTTAATAAGGAATGAATACAAAGGATCATTCACCATGCATGTGGTAATCCACATAGACAGGTTATTCCAACAGAATAATAAAGAATGAAATAACAGAAGGATTCACCATGCGTGCGATAGACTGCACAGACAGGTTATTCCTAACAGAATAATAAAGAATGGAACCAGGTCATGCGTAAACGCACAGACAGGATATTCCGACAGAATAATAAAGAACGGAACCAGGTCAGGCAAAATTCGCACCGACAAGATATTCTAACAAAATATTAAAGAATAGAATAACAACAGAAATCACCATGCATGCGATAGACCGCACAGACAGGTTATTCCAACAGAATAATAATTAATGGAACCAGGTCAGGCGTAGTACGCACCAACAGGATATTCTGACAGAATAATAAAGAACGGAATAATAGAAGAATTTCACCATGTATGCGGTACTTCGCATAAACAGGTTATTCCAATATAATAATAAAGAATGGAATAACAGAAGAATTTCACCAAGTATAGGGTAGTCCGCGTATACAGGTTATTCCAATAGAATAATAAATAATGGAATAACAAAAGTTCTCTTCATGAATACAAAAGAAATAATACCCTTTACGGGTACAACACATAATATCCCTTACCTTAGAAAGAAGAGTACTGGATATAGGAGTAGTGAAGTAGCAGAATACTTTTCTTCTTTCTCTCTATAGTTTCTCTCTCTAGAGTTTAGTGAATTCGTAAGAAATAATGAAGGAATGAGCTTCTATTTATAGAAGAATGGACTGCATAGTAACTAATTCATGAACGGTCCATATTGATTTACTTTTAATCGGACGGTCCATATTTAAAGTAAAATCGTTTAAATAAAATATAATATATTCTATTTATAATCTAATAAAACGAATAACTTTATAAAAGTATTCTGTTTTATATAAAAGGATTTTACTATGCAAAACATTATGCTGGCACTATGCAACACTATGCATAATAAAATATAATATATTCTATTTATAGAATAACTTTATAAAAGTATTCTATTTTATATAAAAAGATTTTACTATACAAAATACTATGCATAATAGAATATAATATATTCTATTTATAGAATAACTTTATAAAAGTATTCTATTTTTATAAGACCCCAAATTATTAATAAATAAAATTAATTTCCTCTGTTTATTATTTTGAAATAGTAAGGGTTGAATTGATTAATGAGGTTAGTTATGGGTAAACTGCGCAAATTTTTTTAATAAGCAAGTGGTTATAAAATATTCATTGTTGTCGGGGAATATTCGTTTGGTCGTGGAATATTCTTGCTGTCGGGAAATATTCGTACGACGGCGCACCCTTTTGTGGGCCCCATAACGGAAAGCGATTGCATGAAAAAAACGACAAGTATAAGTTGTTTATAAATAACGGCGTAGTTGTTACCGTTAATACTGTTGGAATACCCGGTGGTTAAAACACAGTAATACGCGTTGTTGCACAGTAGCACACGGTATTGCACCAATTATTGATTCTTACGTAAGAAGGCACTACTCAATAATTGTTACAGTAATTACTGTTCAGTATTTTATTAATTCAATAATTGTTGCGTTGATATTTTATATTACTATTGTTTCAATAATTGTCACTACACAATATTTTCCATTATCGAAGCAATAATTCATATTATCTGAATAATATTATTAGATAACATTATTGGCAATGTCTAAAAAGTTCTGTCTAAGGAGAGGTTTGGTCATCTAATTGCTCGTCAGTAAGGAGAAATCTTTATTGGAAAGCCCCCTCTTTCTTGGGAACTGCCTGGTTGTCAGTATTATGATTCGGTAATATTATTTGTGAATAATTAATTATTGATTTATATGATGGAAAAAATATTCATTTTATGTGGATATAGATGAAGAATTTTTTTTTAAAGTGACAATTGTTGAAAATCGATATTTTATCTCTTCTGATAAAATAATATTTTAATATACTATTATAATATAATAATGATGATATTTTTACAATGAATGTGGGATATATGAGTATATGAGTATATGAGGAGGAAGAATATTTTTGTTGCAAAAGTTATTTAAAACATGTTAAACATGTCTATGGGCCCATTTCTTGACTGAAATTTGATTATAGTCTGTAGAATCGTCTGTTTGTAGATTTCGGTCACTTTCTGTTTGGAATTTAGAAAAACTTTCTTCTGCAAAGTTATAGATAATGGAATTTCCTATAAAAGAGACATAAAGTTTAAATTTTTCTGACAAAAGGTCTATTTAATGTAAATTATTGAAGTTCCGAAGTTCCAGAATAATTGATTTTTGAAGTTTTAAATTTTTTAAAAAGAAAAACATTTTTTTTTCATTTGGTTGCCTCCACTTGCACATGTTAGTTGCTGATTTCAAATGTCTAGAGGTGGGCGTAGGAAATTGATTAATAAATATTATTAATTTATTAAATTTTCTGCTTTGGTGTTCTAAGCATTTTCCTATAAATAGGGTGCTTAGGTTAGAATTGAAAATTACACCAGAAACTAAAATCTTTCTCTCTCTATATTATCGAACGTATTCTTGTGAGTATTTTAAGACTTTGAGTGTTGCTATATGGTGCAAGTTCCCTTCAGCTCTATATCCAGTATTTCAGTCAGAAGTACTGTCTTTCGAGGTAAGGGATGCTATTTTTTTTATATAAACGATATTATTTCTTTCAATATCATTATGCCGAAATATTGATCTAAATTTTTATCAAATTTAAAACTTTTTGTGCCGGAGTTACTATTTACGTATACGATACTATTCATGAATACGGCACTATTCACAGAAAAATTAAATTTTTATTTTTCGTCCAAAATATCTATTACGGATACTAGCTTTGATTGTATCCATATTTTGATCATTCTTAAATTTTACTCCATTATGATTATTTATAAGGTATTCTTGGACATGGATAAACCGAAATACGAATTCTTAACATTTATTCTTTTGTTTCACTGGATTCGTTTTCTTTAAAATATTTTTCATCATCTTCAGTCCTAAATGATGATATAACTGAATATCTTTAGCCTGTAGTGCAAAGATTAATGATTTTATGATGAATATCTTTGGCCCGTAGTGCAAAGATGAACAGGTGTTGAGATGAACATGACCAACTGATGAATATCTTTGGCCTGTAGTGCAAAGATAAATATTTGATTCAAGATGTTTATTGATTGATGTTACAGGGATAAAATATTGATGATAGACTTTTAAATTCATAGATGATAGTAGATTTCATCCTCTACTTAACTCTTCTAATGAATTATTATTTTCGCTGCGAATTTTGATTTAAAATTTGTTGTCTATTGTATTCTATTAAATTTTTTCCCTGTTGAGGACTAACGATAATTTGTTCTATATTATCTTAGTCATAATATTCTTTACTGGGCTAGTTGAGCTCACCCTTTTTCCTTTCTGTTCTATTTTTCTTCTTAGGAGGCGAGAATGTAGCGAGTACTAGTCGGGGTATGAAATAATAGTTCCAGAAAGTTATTTAGTAGTCCTCACCATTTTTGTTAAATAATGTATCAATAATTGTAATGAGGACTTATTTGAGTGTGGATATTGTCTAGAAGACAATATTTGTATTTAAACTCACAGTTTTTATGTTGTATTAATAAAGTTGTAGTTATTTCTGTACCATATTTTTGACGACTCAAAATGGGTGATGTATACCTATTTTGGGGGTGTCACAGTTGGTATCAGAGCTTAGGGATATGGTCTCTGGCAAAAATCGGGGAATAGTACGAGGAGGGGAGAGACGAGTAAATCCTTCGCTAGTGTGTCATACCTAAGCTTATTTGTTGGTCAGTCATAATATAGGGGTATTATGTGATTTGTTAATTTGTTTAATTAACCCTTGTTTTATGGCAGTATTTAAGAATGACAATTGAGAATGTTAACAGTGGAGTAAACGAAACCGTGGAGACGCATGTACTCACCAACGAGGAGAACGTGCAACAGGCTGGCAATGTTCCTCCTGTGAACAACACCACTGAGCAGATGATGAACGATGGCATGTTTAGAAGTTTTTTGCAGTTCATGCAAAATCAGACGAGGGAGAATCGTGTTCAAAATACAGGAGGAAATGATAGCAATTCACGGTTTGTCACAGCTAAGCAGTTCAAGGAGTTGGGACCACCAGAATTCTGGGGAAAACCGGATCCGATTAAGGCGGAGACGTGGGTCAAATAAATTACCAAGATATTCGATGTCTTGTGATGCACGAAGGAACAGAAAGTTCCATTCGCCACTTTTATGTTCCGTAATGAGGCAGATTACTGGTGGGAATCTGTGAAGCGTACCCATCCAGCCGCGCTCAGCATGTCTTGGGAGACATTTCAGAAACTGTTCAATGACAAATACTTTCCTAAAAGTATTCTTCATATGAAGGAGGTAGAGTTTATTAGATTGGAACAAAACAACATGACGGTGTCCCAGTACGAGGCAAAGTTCGCAGAGTTATCCAGGTTTGCACCTCATTTGGTAGAGAATGAGGAACGTATGACACGGATGTTTCAGGGAGGTTTGAAACCCGGCATACGTCAATATCTCATTTCTCATAAATTTTCTCTCTATTCAGATGTTGTCAACAGGGCTCAATTATTAGATCGAGATAACGAGTACGGTCAACTGAGGGACCACAACCATGATCATACCAGTGACAGTAGTCATCAGAACAACGATAACCAGCGGAGAAAGAAAAATACGGACAAGAGCGGCAACCACTCTGGTGGTAATCGTGGCCATGAGAATAGAAGAAGCGAGTCAGGAGGAGATTTTAAAAAGAGGAGATTCAACAATGACAATACGAAGACGTCAGCACCAGCAGCAACTGGTTCCAAGGGAGGAGAACGACCACCGGTTATATGCTATAAGTGCGAAAAAGAAGGACATATCAGCCCAAACTGCCCACAATAGTTTAAGGTATGTTATAATTGTGGAAAGAAAGAACATATCGCTCGAGATTGTACTGTAGCGAAACCAAGTCCAGCGGGGATGGTGACTCAAAAGGTTGTCTCAAAAAAGTCAAAGTCGGCGGTTCCTAGAAGAGCATTTGTAGTGACTGGTCAAAATGCGAGGAACCCAAACGAGGTGATCACGGGTAAGCTAATCATAAATTCTTGCAAAGTTTATACCTTACTAGATACCGGTGCTACCCATTCATTTATCTCTCCTGCTTGTGCTCAACGTTTAAACTTGACTCCAGAGAAATTAGACTTTGATTTATCTGTGGAGACTCTGTTAGGAGAAACTTTCATCACATCCACTATTTATAAATCTTGTTTGATCCAAGTTGGCATCATCACCTTACCTATTGACCTTATCTCTTTAAAGATACTTGCATTTGACGTGATTTTAAGAATTGATTGGTTAACTATTCATCATGCCAAAATTGATTATTTTCGTAAAGTTGTTAGTTTTCATATTCCTAACCAACCTGTTATACGAATTCAAGCAACTAAGCCATTAAAATCAATCACTGTTATATCAAGTCATAAAGCTATTCGTATATTAAAAAATGGATGTCAAGCTTTCTTAGCCCATGTTATGGGTTTGAATAAAAACACGTCATATTTGAATAATATTCCTGTTGTTATTGACTTTCCTGACGTATTTCCTGAAGAACTTTCCAGTCTACCCCCAGAACGTGAAGTTAAATTCTTTATTGATCTTGAACCTGGTACAAAGCTCATTTCTAAAACTCCATATCGAATGGCTCCTATTGAACTTCAGGATTTAAAGGTCCAATTACAGGAGTTATTGGACATCAATTTCATTCATCCTAGTACATCTCCTTGGGGTGCTCCTGTTTTATTCGTAAAGAAGAAAACGGAAGTATGCGACTTTGTATCGACTATTGGGAATTAAACCATGTCACTATCAAGAATATGTATCCGCTACCTCGTATTGATGACCTGTTTGACCAGTTACAAGGAGCACAATTCTTTTCAAAAATTGATCTTCGTTCTGGATATCATCAGCTGAAGATTTAGAACTGAGGATATTCCAAAGACTGCCTTTAGAACTCGGTACGGGCATTATGAATTCTTAGTCATGTCTTTTGGATTGACTAATGCTCCTGCGACTTTCATGGATATGATGAACCGAGTATTCAAGAAATATTTAGAGCAGTTCGTTGTCGTCTTTATTGATGACATCCTCATATATTCCAAAAGTCGTGAAGATCATGAGCACCATTTGAAGCTGGTACTCCAAAGGCTTCGTGAAAATAAGTTATATGCCAAGTTGAAGAAATGCGAGTTCTGGCTTGAGGAAGTAGCATTCCTTGGGCACGTGGTGTCAAAACATGGAGTATCTGTTGACCCGGTGAAGATTGAAGCAATAAAAAGTTGGGAACAACCGAAGTCGGTGACCAAAGTACGTAGCTTTCTGGGCTTAGCTGGTTATTATCGAAGATTCGTAGAAGGATTTTCTCGAATCGCTACTCCATTAACTCAGCTGACTCGGAAAGATATCAAATTTGTATAGAGCAAGGAATGTGAGAAGAGTTTCCAAGAGCTTAAGAGGAGACTCATTTCGGCACCTGTTTTGACCATACCATCTGGTTCGGATGGATTTGTTATCTACAGCGATGCTTCAGGCAAAGGGTTAGGATGTGTTCTCATGCAACGTGAGAAAGTCATAGCCTATGCCTCGCGACAACTTAAAGAGTATGAGAGGAATTATCCTACTCATGATCTAGAGTTGGCAGCAGTCGTTTTCGCGCTAAAGATCTGGAGGCACTATCTATATGGAGAGAAAGTGGAGATATATTCAGACCATAAAAGTCTCAAATATTTCTTCACCCAAAAAGAACTCAACATGCGACAACGACGTTGGCTCGAGCTGTTGAAAGACTACGACCATACCATTCAATACCATCCTGGAAAAGCAAACGTGGTAGCCGACGCATTGAGTAGAAGATCATACGCAGGAACGAGTGCGATGTTGTCAACGCAAAGGCCCATTTGGTGTGATTTACAAAAGATGAAGATAGAATTCAAGACTCCGGGTACCCATGCAATAATGTCAAGTATACGTATAGAGTCAACTTTAATCGAAAAAGTTAAAGTTGCTCAAGCCACAGACCCGGAGCTGATGCGTATGAAGAAGAAAGTGCAAGAAGGTGCTATTCTAGAAGCAAGAATCGATGAAGAAGGAATTCTTCGAGTTCACTCCAGACTTTGTGTTCCTAACAATTCTGATTTGAAGTACAAGATCATGATGGAGGCACATAATACACCGTTTACAATTCATCCTAGAAGTACTAAAATGTATCGTGATCTTCGACATACATTTTGGTGGAACAATATGAAGAGAGAGATTGCAAAATTTATCTCGAGGTGTTTAACTTGTCAACGTGTAAAGGCAGAGCATCAAGTGCCAAAGGGTCCATTGCAACCACTTGAGATTTCGAAATGGAAGTGGGAACATATTGCCATGGATTTCGTTACGGGTCTTCCCATGGTTTCTCAAGGCATAAATGCTATTTGGGTTATTGTTGATAGATTAACTAAGTCTGCTCATTTCTTGCCGATACGGGAGACTTATTCCGTTGAACGTTTTGCTAGTATGTACGTGAATGAGATTGTGAGGTTGCATGGCATACCAGTATCCATAGTTTCAGATCGTGACCCAAGATTCACTTCAAGATTTTAGGTTAGTTTGCAAAAAGGTATGGGCACGGATTTACGATTTAGTTCGGCATACCATCCTCAAACGGACGGACAATCGGAGAGGACTATTCAAACTTGAAGATCTATTAAGACTCTGTGTCCTGAACTTCAAAGGGAGTTGGGATAAGTATTTACCATTGGTGGAATTCTCCTACAATAACAGTTATCAGGCAAGTATAGGTGTGGCTCTATTCGAAGCATTGTATGGACGAAAGTGTCGCTCTCCAATATGTTGGGATGACGTGGGTGAAGCAACATTGTTGGGACCCGAGTTAGTACGTATGACTACGGAAAAGATCCAAATGATTCGACAACGTATACAAACGGCACAGGATCGACAAAAGAGTTATACAGATCTTCATCGAAAGGATGTGGAATTTGATATTGGAGATCATGTATTGTTACGTGTTGCTCCATGGAAGGGAGTTACAAGATTCGGGAAGAGAGGAAAGCTCAATCCACGATTTATTGGTCCATTTCAGATTCTTGACCGAGTAGGAAATGTGGCCTATAGACTCGCGTTACCTCCAAGTATGTCTCGTGTTCATAATATTTTTCATATATCTGTGCTTCGTAATTATGTGAAAGACCCAAACCACGTCATTGAGTTAGAACCGGACGAGATAGCTAAGGACTTAACGTACGAGGAGGTACCTGTCAAGATCTTGGATAGGAAAGAGCATGTCCTACGCACAAAGGTCATGCCACAAGTTAAAGTTTTATGGAGGAAACATGTTGTTGAGGAAATGACCTGGGAGTTGGAAACGGAAATGAAAGTGAGGTATCCTCATCTTTTTGAAATACCAGGTACGTACGTCAATTTCGAGAATAAAATTTCATAAGGAGGGGAGGTTGTAAGACCCCAAATTATTAATAATTGAAATTAATTTCCTCTATTTATTATTTAGAAATAGTAAGGGTTGAATTGATTAATGAGGTTAGTTATGGGTAAAATGCGCAAATTTTTTTAATAAGCAAGTAGTTATAAAATATTCATTGTTGTCGGGAAATATTCGTTTGGTCGTGGAATATTCTTGCTGTCGGGGAATATTCGTACAACGGCGCAGCCTTTTGTGGGCCCCATAACGGAAAGCGATTGCATGAAGAAAACGACAAGTATAAGTTATTTATAAATAACGGCGTAGTTATTACCGTTAATACTGTTAGAATACCTGGTGGTTAAAACACAGTCATACGCGTTGTTGCACAGTAGCACACGGTATTGCACCAATTATTGATTCTTACATAAGAAGGCACTACTCAATAATTGTTACAGTAATTACTGTTTAGTATTTTATTAATTCAATAATTGTTGCGTTGATATTTTATATTACTATTGTTTCAATAATTGTCACTATACAGTATTTTCTATTATCGAAGCAATAATTCATATTATCTGAATAATATTATTAGATAACATTATTGGTAATGTCTAGAAAGTTCAGTCTAAGGAGAGGTTTGGTCATCTAATTGCGCGTCAGTAAGGAGAAATCATTATTGGAAAGCCCCTCTTTCCTGGAAACTACCTAGTTGTCAGTATTGTGATTCGGTAATATTATTTGTAAATAATTAATTATTGATTTATATGATGGGAAAAATATTCATTTTATGTAGATATATATGGAGAAATTTTTTTTAAAGTGACAATTGTTGAAAATCGATATTTTATCTTTTCTGATAAAATAATATTTTATTATATTATTATAATATAATAATGATAATATTTTTACAATAAATGTGGGATATATGAGTATATGAGGAGGAAGAGTATTTTTGTTGCAAAAGTTGTTTAAAACATGTTAAACATGTCTGTGGGCCCATTTCTTGACTGAAATTTGATTATAGCCTGTAGAATCGCCCGTTTGTGGATTTCGGTCAATTTCTGTTTGAAATTTGGAAAAACTTTCTTCTGCAAAGTTGTAGATAATAGAATTTCTTATAAAAAAGATATAAGGTTCGAATTTTTCTGACAAAAAGACTATTTATTATAAATTATTGAGTTCCGAAGTTTCAGAATAATTGATTTTTGAAGTTTTAAATTTTTTAAAAAGAAAAACGTTTTTTTTTTCATTTGGTTGCCTCCACTTGCACATGTTAGTTGCTGATTTCAAATGTCTAGAGGTGGGCGTAGGAAATTGGTTAATAAATATTATTAATTTATTAAATTTTCCGCTTTGGTGTTCTAAGCATTTTCCTATAAATAAGGTGCTTAGGTTAGAATTGAAAATCACACCAGAAACTGAAATCTTTCTCTCTCTATATTTTCGAGCGTATTCTTGTGAGTATTTTAAGACTTTGAGTGTTGCTATACGGTGCAAGTTCCCTTCAGCTCTATATCTAGTATTCCAGTCAGAAGTACTGTCTTTCGAGATAAGAGATGTTATTTTTTTTTATATAAATGATATTATTTCTTTCAATATCATTATGCCGAAATATTGATCTAAATTTTTATCAAATTTGAAACTTTTTGTGTCGGGATTACTATTCACGTATACGGTACTATTCACGTATACGACACTATTCATGAATACGACACTATTCACAGAAAAATTAAATTTTTATTTTTCGTCCAAAATATCTATTATTTATACTAGCTTTGATTGTATCCATGTTTTGATCATTCTTGAATTTTACTCCACTATGATTATTTATGAGGTATTCTTGGACATGGATAAACCGAAATACGAATCCTTAACATTTATTATTTTGTTTCACTGGATTCGTTTTTTTTAAAATATTTTTCATCATCCTCAGTCTTAAATGATGATATAATTGAATATCTTTGGCCTGTAATGCAAAGATTAATGATTTTATGATGAATATCTTTGGCCCGTAGTGCAAAGATGAACAGGTGTTGAGATGAACATGACCAACTGATGAATATCTTTGGCCTGTAGTGCAAAGATGAATATTTAATTCAAGATGTTTATTGATTGATGTTATAGGGATAAAATATTGACGATTGACTTTTAAATTCATAGACGATAGTAGATTTCATCCTCTACTTAACTCTTCTAATGAATTATTATTTTCGCTGCGAATTTTAATTTATAATTTGTTGTCTATTGTATTCTATTAAATTTTTTCTCTGTTGAGGACTAACGATAATTTGTTCTATATTATCTTAGTCATAATATTCTTTACAGGACTAGTTGAGCTCACCCTTTTTCCTTTCTGTTCTATTTTTCTTCTCAGGAGGCGAGAATGTAGCGAGTACTAGTCGGGGTATGGAATAATGGTTCCAGAAAGTTATTTAGTAGTCCTCACCATTTTTATAAAATAATGTATCAATAATTGTAATGAGAACTTATTTGAGTGTGGATATTGTCTAGAAGACAATATTTATATTTAGACTCACAGTTTTTATGTTGTATTAATAAAGTTGTAGTTATTTCTGTACCATGTTATTGACGACTCAAAATGGGTGATGTATACCTATTTGGGGGTGTCATAGTTTTATATAAAAAGTTTTTCTGTTTTATTACATTAATAATATCAATAAAATAAAACTGAGTGACTTATCACTTAAACATCAATAATTAATACCGTGTGCTACTATGCAACTACGCGTATTACTGTACTTTTAACACCGAGTATTTCAACAGTTAACGGTAAAACTTCCGCCGTTATTTTTATAAAATATTTTTATCGTTTTCTCAATCGGACAATAATTCCGTTGTGGGGTCCACCAATGATTGTGCCGTTGTACGAATATTCCCTGATAAAATGAATATTCCCGATCAATCGAATATAATATGACCACTTGCATACTTTACAAAATTTATAAATACTACTCACAACTATAACATTATATCAAATCCACCCCATAATATTAAAAAAAATTATTTCGAGAAAATTAAATCTTATTCGTAAAATTTGGGGTTTTACAAATAAGATTTGTTATTATTAATTAAATAAACCTTCTCGCTACCCTTTAATTACATCTTTTAATTTGTTATTTAACACTTTGTTAAGTGTTCAAAACTTCCAATTACATCTTATTAAGTATTTAATATTCATTAGTATGAATTATATTCACTATAAGACCCTAACTTTTTATAAATAAAATCGAATTTTCTCTAATTATTATTTTGAATAATAAGGTGTTAATTTGATATAATGCTTTGGTTATGGGTGAAATGCGTAAATTTTATAAAATAAGCAAGTGTTTATAAAATATTCATTGTTGTCGGGGAATATTCGTTTGGTCGTAGAATATTCTTGCTGTCGGAGAATATTCGTACGACGGCGCAACCATTTGTGGGCCCCATAACGAAAAACGGTCGGATGAAGAAAATGACAAGTTTGAGTTTTTACAAATAACGGCGTAGTTGTTACCGTTAACACTGTTGGAATACCCGGTGATTAAAATACAGTAATACGCGTGGGTGCACAGTAGCACACGGTATTACACAGTATTTTTGAATTATTGATTCTTACGTAAGAAGGCACTACTCAATAATTATTACAGTAATTACTGTTCAATATTTTATTTTATTGATTCAATAATTGCTACGTTGATATTTTATATTATTGTTGTCTCAATAATTGTCACTGCACAGTATTTCCCATTATCAGATCAATAATTCATATTATTTGAATAATATTATTAGATATCATTTTTGGCAATGTCTAAGGAAGTTCTGTCTAGAAAAGGGGTTTGATCACCTAATTGCGCTCCAATAAGGAGAAATCCTTATCGGAAAGCCCTCTTTTTCCTGTGAACGACCTGGTTGTCATAATTGTGATTCTGTAATATTATTTGTGAATAATTAATAATTAATTTTTATGATAAGAAAATATTTATTTTTATGTGGATATAAATGAAGAAATTATTGTTGAGGTATTTTATCAGTATTTTGTCGGAATGGAGGTATTAAAAATCGTCCGTATGTGGATTTCGGACTTTTTTTGATTGGAATTTGAAAAAAATTTCTTCTACAAAGTTGTAAAGAATTAAATTTCCTATGGAATAGACATAAGATTTGAATTTTTCTGATAAAAGAGCTATTTATTATGAATTATTGAAGTTTCAGAAATAAATATTTTTATTAAAAATATGGTGGGCCCCACTTTTGATTGGTGAGAAATGTGTTGAAATTTTATTTCAAAAGTGGTGGGCGTGAATAGTAGTAGGTAAAGCCATCAGGTAGCAGGTTAGTCTGCTATGACGTTCTAGCATTTTTCTATAAATAGGGTGCTTAGTTAAAATTAAAAATCACACTAGAATTCATAAGTTTTCTCTCTCTATATTATCGAGCGTATTTTTGTGAGTATTTAGATACTTTGAGAGTTGCTATTCAGTAAAGTTTCTTTTGGCATTACATCCGATATTTCAGTCAGAAGTACTGTTCTTTTGTGGTAAGGGATATTATTTTCTTCGTAAATGATATTATTTCTTTCATTATCATTATGCCGAAATATTGATATGAATTTTATTGTGAAATTTCTACCTTTTTGTGTCGGAGTTACTATTCACGTATACGACACTATTCACGAATACGGTACTATTCAGAGAAAAATAAAATTTTCTCCTCTTTGTCCAAGATGTCTATTATGGTTACTATCTTTTATTGTATCCATGTTTTGATCTTCATTCTTGAATTTTACTCCACTATAGTTTATTATGGAGCGTTTTTGAACTTGGATTATCTAAAGTACGAATCTCTAATATTTATCCTTTTGTCTCACTGGATTCGTTTTTTTAATATATTTTTTATCATCATCAGTCCTAAATGATGATATTACTGAATATTTTTGGCATGTAGTACAAAGATGAATGATTAACTGATGAATATCTTTGGCCCGTAATGCAAAGATGAACAGGTGTTGAGATGAACATGACTAACTGGTGATACAAATGAATATCTTTGGCATGTAGTGTAAAGATGAATATTTGATTCAAGATGTATATTGAATGATGTTACAGGAATAAAATATTGATGATAGACTTTTAAATCTTAGAAGATAGTAGAATTCATTATCTACTTGACTCTTCTAATGGATTGTTGTTTCCGCTGCAGTTGTTGACCTAAAACTTGTTGTCTATTATATTCTATCAGATTTTTTCCCTGTTGAAAACTAATGATAATTTGTTGTATATTATCTTACTTATAATATTCTTTACTGGGCTAGTTGAGCTCACCCTTTTCCTTTTTGTTCTATTTTTCTTCTCAGGAGGCGAAAACATAGCGGAAACTAGTGGGGGTGTGGAGTGATGTTTTCAGTCAGTTGTTTTAGCAGTACTCACTATTTTATAAAATAGTGTGATAATAATTGTAATGATGACTCCTTTTGAGTTTGAATACTGTCTATTAGATAATATTTGTATTTAAACTCACAGTATATGTGTTGTCGTATTTTGCACAATAATTGTATTAATGAAGTTGTATTTATTTCTGTACCATGTATTTGGCTACTCAGAATGGGTGATGTATACCTATTCTGGGGGCATCACATTCACTTTCCTTTAATCACATTTATGAACCTTCCTGTCTGCGTCAGGCCAGGGACCGGCGTAGCTACGCTTGGTTTAGCCTGGCTATCGGCGTAGCTGCGCTCGGTCTAGCCTGGCTACCGTCGCAGTTGTGCTATTACTGAAACTCAGTTGGTCAACGCAGACAGACGCTGCTGTGCCCGGAATGACTTAGGGTTCGACGCAGTTGCACCAGTTAGCAGACCTAGAACCTGCAGCTTCGTGAACAACATAGCACAAAGCCAAAACATCCATATCCTTCACCCAAACTCCAAATTACTCATACCCAGATGATATAAACTTTGTATAAACGAATCCTAACACAAAAAATTGATTCTAATAACACAAATAACAATAACAACCAAACTAAGGACTCAAAAATCCCAATTTCATGCTAGTTCTTCATATTTAACATCTTTAGCGAATTCTTACACCACGAATCTGTTTTACAACCGTTTTAATTCCTTCAAGTTGCGTTGTTTTTGTCTTTCAAAGTACTACAACATATATCCATCGATTTCAAATTCCAAACATGGATTCATAGGTAATTTTTAGGATGAATTACATAATCTATTATATTTTTAAAAATAATTACAATAATAGTGTACTCAAAAAATATTTACACAATTAATACAATTTTATATTTATTTACAATATTAGTGCAATTAAGATTCCTTAATTTAGGTAATTAGTATTGATTTATTTATTAAATTAAGTAATTAATAAGTAAACTCCTCTTCCTCTTCATTTCTCTCTCTCAGAAATACAAACTCAGTCTCTATTGTTACACAAACTCTTTCCGCTCTCTCTCCTTCCTCATCTGCCGTCCGCTGCTGTGCCGCCAATGTAAGACCCCAACTTATTAATAAATAAAATTAAATTTTCTCTATTTATTATTTTGGAATAGAAATGGTTGATTTGATTAATGTGGTTAGTTATGGGTAAAATGCGTAAATATTTCAAATAAGCAAATGGTTATAAAATATTCATTTTTGGTTGGTGAATATTCGTTTGGTCGTGGAATATTCTTGCTATCGGAGAATATTCGTACGACGGCGCAGCCTTGTGTGGACCCCATAACGGAAAGCGATTGGATGAAGAAAACAATAAGTATAAGTTGTTTATAATTAACGGCGTAGTTGTTACCGTTAATACTGTTGGAATACCTGGTGGTTAAAATATAGTAGCACACGGTATTGCACCAATTATTGATTCTTACGAAGGAAGGCACTACTCAATAATTGTTACAGTAGTTACTGTTCAATATTTTATTTTATTGATTCAATAATTGTTGCATTGATATTTTATATTATTGTTGTTTCAATAATTGTCACTGCACAGTATTTCCCATTATCAGATCAATAATTCATATTATTTGAATAATATTATTAGATAACATTATTGGCAATGTCTAGAAAGTTCTGTCTAAAAAGAGGTTTGGTCATCTAATTGCGCGCCAGTAAGGAGAAATTCTTATTGGAAAGCCTCCTCTTTCCTGGGAACAGCCTGGTTGTCATAAATGTGATTCTGTAATATTATTTGTGAATAATTAATTATTGATTCATATGATAAGAAAATATTTATTTTATGTGGATATAAATGAGGGATATATTTTTGTGGTTAAAAATGAAGGAGTTAATGTTGAGATTTTTATCAGTATTTTTGTCAGAATGGAGGTATTAAAAATCAGGGTTTTTGAGATATTTTGCGGGGGTTATAATTTTTAATCCGACCGTTGGATCGTGGTAATTTTTGGATATGTTATACATATATAAGTTGAGTATATGTCCACAAATTTTGAACCGTTAAAAATGAACGTATGATTTATTATTAATTTTACGAGATAACTGGTTCAGAAATTGTTGAATTTTCGGAGTTTATCATTTTAGTGGAAAATTTTAGAATTGGTGGGCCCCACTCTTGGTTGATGAAGAAATGTGCTGAAATTTTTATTCAAATGTGGTAGGCTTGAATAGTAGCAGGTAAAGCCATCAGGTTGTAGGTTAAGTCTGCTTCGGCGTGCTAACATTTTCCTATAAATAGAGGGCTAAGTTAGAATTAAAAATCACACCAGAAATAAGTTTTCTCTCTTTCTCTCTCTAGATTATTGAGTGTATTTTGTGAGTATTTAGATACTTTGAGAGTTTCTATTCATCAGAGCAAGTTTCTTTCAGCCTTATACCGGTATTCCGACTAGAAGTACTGATATTTTGAGGTAAGAGATATTATCTTCTTCTTAAATGATATTTTCTTCAATATCATTATGCCAAAATATTGATATGAACTTTTTATCAAATTTGAAACTTTTTGTGTCGGGGTTACTATTCACGTATACGTTACTATTCACGTATACGGCACTATTCACGAATACGGCACTATTCACCGAAAAATAAAATTTTCCCTTTTTGTCCAAGATATCTATTATGGTTACTATCTTTGATTGTATTCATGTTTTGATCTTTATTTTTGAATTCTGCTTCACAATTGATTATTATGAAGTATTATTGATCTTGGATAAACTGTTATACGAATCCCTACTATTTGTCCTTCTGTCTCACTGGATTCATTTTCTTTAAGATATTTTTCATCATCCTCAGTCCTAAATGATGATATTACTGAATATCTTTGGCCTGTAGTGCAAAGATGAATGATTAACTGATGAATATCTTTGGCCCGTAGTGCAAAGATGAACAGGTGTTGAGATGAACATTACCGACTGGTGATACAAATGAATATCTTTGGCCTGTAGTGCAAAGATTAATATTTGGTTAAAGATGATTATTAATTAATTTTATAGGGATAAAATATTGATGATAGACTTTTAAATCTTAGAAGATAGTAGAATTCATTCTCTACTTGACTCTTCTAATAGTTTGCTGTTTTCGCTGCAGTTGTTGATCTAAAACTTGTTGTCGATTATATTCTATCAGATTTTTCCCTTTTGAATTCTAATGATAATTTGTTGTATATTATCTTAGTCATAATATTCTTTACTGGGCTAGATGAGCTCACCCTTTTCCTTTTTTTTTCCATTTTTCTTCTCAGGAGGTGAAAACATAGCAGGATCTAGTCGGGGTATGAAGTGATGGTTCTAGAAAGATGTTTTAGCAGTCCTCAGTATTTCTGTAAAATAGTGTTTGAATAATTGTAACGAGAACTTATTTGAGTGTGGATATTGACTAGAAGACAATATTTGTATTTAAATTCACAGTAATTGTGTTGTCGTATTTTGCACGACAATTATTATAATGAAGCTGTATTTGTTTCTGTACCATGTATTCGACAACTCAGAATGGGTGATGTATACCTATTTTGGGGGCGTCACAGCCAACCCTCCTCCTCTGCCGCCTCCACCTCTTTCGTGCCGCCTCCACCTCTACCGTGCCGCCAACCCTCCTCCTCTGCCGCCTCCTCCTCCTCCTCTGCCGCTTCCATTATGACCGCCTCCTCCTCCACCTCCGCCTCCACCACCACCACCTCCACCACCTCCACCTCCATTAACCGTCTCCTGATTTTTTTTTTCATAGTGCAGTTGGTAGCCAAACCTCCATACCGAGGTAACCTATTCAGTTTTATTAGGTTGCCAATTTATTTTGAATGTGATGCAGTTGGTAGCCAAACTTTCATACCAAGGTAACTTATTCAGTTTTATTAGGTTACCAATTTTATTTTGAATGTGGCGCAGTTGGTAGTCAAACCTTCATGCAGTTGGTTGCCAAACTTTCAGACAAATGTAATCAATTCAATTTTATTAGGTTACAAATTTATTTTTAATGTGATAGAGTTGGTAGCCAAAATTTCATATAAAAGTAACCATTTTAATTTTTGTGAGTAAGCAAATCGTTAAAAAAAATCAGAACAGTAACTCAGGTACTTCCGGAGATTTGCGACGGAAGAGGAGGATGATGAAGGGAAAGAGAGGGCGATGTAACGGCGGCGCAACCAAGGACTTCTGGAGATTCGCGGCGGAGGAGGATGATGAAGGGGAAGAGAGAGGAGGCGGTGATAAAGATAATGAGCGGTGAGGGAGATGAAGATTAGGATGAAGAAGATTTTTTTTTTTTGTTTTTTCCTCATTTTATTTTGAATTTGAATTTATTTTTGTTGTTATATCCCAAATATTTGAATTATTAATTATGGCAGTTATTTCTCCTTGATTTTAGGTTTCATTATTAATGTGAATTGTACTATTTTTGTAATATGGATCCTAATTACACTCTTTTTGTAATTATTTTATGCATGCACTAATGATGTAATTACTTTATAATTGTTGTATATTTCTGTAAAAAATCTTAATTTTTAACTCTAAATAAACCATTTTGTACATATTGTGCCCAAAAACCAATTCTTTATCTTTTAACATATTTACACCAATCTGATTATTACAAAACCAATTACAGAGGCTATATATCAGATTATACACACCAATTAACAAGTATATCATCAATTCTTAACAAATCTTCTACTAAATATTCATTTTAGATGAAAAACTCAATAACACCTAAACTAGAGTTTATAGTTTAATTAAATTCCTTTTGATTCCTTCTTTATTTAGCTAGATGATCAACTACTTGATCAACCTTCTTCTTTTTCCCTTGATTCCTCCAAGTTTCTTCTCAAATTTCTCAGAGACTCCCTCTCTCTCTCTCTCTCTCTCTCTCTCTCTCTGTGTGTGTTTTAGCAAATAAACTGATCACCACTTTAACGTGATTTAGCCAGTTATCAAAACAATTAGACTCGACAGTTACAAATACAAAGGGTCTTTAGGCCATGTTTGGCCTAAAGTGTCACACTTTAGTATACTACTAAATTATGTAGCTATTTACGCCGAATAATTACACAATTATATTATGTATAATTATTACACTATACATTTTGAATTTATATTCATGAGCATCTTTATAAACATTTCAATTAGAATAATTAATATTTATTCCAATAATCATTTTAATAAATTATACAATTATCATGTATAATTAATTATTTAACTTCTTTCCTTTTATAAATTGTTCCAAGACAATTTATTTAATCTGTACATCTAGTCGCAATTTAAATATTAATTTAATTCATGAACGCTAACACCAATAATTATTTATAGATACATTGGTTCTTTCTCATTCCCATAGCTCAGTCCATTTTTCCTTGGCATAATATAATATATTATGTCATTTTACGCTATATGCAACATATTAATTCTCATATTATTAAAAGAAATATATTCACATTAATTCACTATTTCAATTAAGTGAATTACCCATATTATTTACAAAACTTAATTCATAACAATTATATTGCCAATCAAGGAATAATAATCATTATTATTCAGTTAATTTCCTTTTTGTAACTAATTTTTTTCATTTTCTTTAATAATTTAATTAACTATTAAATCTCATATTCATTTAATTTCCTAACTCCAAATTATATATTTCAAAATATATAATACATCTTATAATACGAATTTTATTTATTAAATTTTTATTTTAATAATTTTTAAAAATCCGGATTGTCACAATAAATAAGCATGCTTGACAACTAAATATTAACCCTTACTATAACGATGTATGAGTATATTTTTATCTCTCGAAGTTGATTTTGTTTATTATTATAATACTTACTATTTTTAAAGATAAACATAAAATAAATTTACTTCTTTAATATTTACGTTGACCGGAAGGAGTACTTCAAATAGTTTTGTAATGATAAAAAAACAAAAATAATACTCCCTCCGTCCCAAATTAATTGCTCAGTTTTGATTTTTTAAAGTCAAATTGACCATTTTTAAAACTAATTTTTTTACTATTTTTGCTAAAATATAGGTGAAGAGATTATAACCAAAAGAAAGTATATACAATTTATTACTAATCCTAATTTTTAGAATTTTAGAAATATATTTATATATGCTTAATTATTAATTCTAAAAATAGTCAATTTGACTTAAAAAAGTCAAAACTGAGCAATTAATATGAGACGGAGGGAGTAATATAATAAAATAAAAGGACTGATATCAGATATTATTAAAATAATAAAAAATATATTGTCAAAATAATAACTATCACTTTAAAATGTTAAATATCACTAAATATACACGTACGTTAGCAGTATATTCTTGCTACGGTAATATTAACTTTTTAATTATATTTTATTTTTGATTAAATAATCAAATCGATTAAAATATATTAAAATTATAAATAATAATAAAAAAAAAATTACAATATAAAGAATATAAGGAATTAATATTTTCTCTGCTGTGGGGCCCATATATTAAGGAAATATATAAATTGAATTTGGTTACAATAAAATTAATTTTATGATAAGTTGGTAATGTGACTAATACAGTACTAACAAACAGAAAAAAAAAATCACTTTTCACTTAAATATCGACACTGTATTAATCGATTTACTAAACAATAAGTCTAGGGAGATCGGCTGGTTCCGACCAGGACAGTGACCGGCCGAAATTTTTTTATTTTTTATTTGCTTTTGACTATCAAATAATTAATGTGATTTATTGGATGATATCTAAATCATTGTATTTTATAAAAATTTCAATTTTAATAAATTATATTAATTATTTAATAGTCAAAAAAAATAAAAATAAAATAAAATTCGGATCGGTCACTACCCTGATCAGAACCCGCCGGTCCCCGGTTCTTTACAAAAGTTAATTTCATGACCGAAAGAGTCGGTCCACTGTTAACCGAACTTTTAATCCTTCTTTGCACTTTACTTATTGGACCTCCCCTGATGGAAAAGTTTAGAGCACGTATCCAAATTTGTTGCTCCTAAAAATAATTATTCTATTTGTATATCCTCAAATATAACTCCACGTGTTGCATATAATAAATTTGATAGTGCATGTCAAAGCAGCATGCCAACACGTGCCCCCGTGAGCATTGACTGAGTCTTAGACCTTTTGTCACGTGTTACAGCACGTGACAGTGACGTTAAAAATGGAGACCAGTTTTCTAGATATGGATAGAGACGGGGAGGAAGAGACCTTCCGGAAAGGGTAGGGTAGAGTAGAGTAGGGTAGGGTAGCATAGGGTAGGGTAGGGCAAGCAAATATTAAATATTGTTTGAAACGTAAACTTCAACATCAAATAATAACGAATTCTTCTAAAGCAACCCGCGTCTTCTGATCGGGGTAGTGATCGCCAGATTTTTTTTTTTTTTTAATTTTGATTATCAAATAATTAATATAATTTATTATAATTGAAATTTTTATAAAATACAATGATTTAGGCGTCATTTGAATACATATAAAAAATAGAATTATACAGTCTGTACAATCCTATTTTTTATATGTATCCAAATGACACTTAAATCACTGTTTTTTATAAAAATTTTAGTTACAATAAATCACATTAATTATTTGGTAGTCAAAAGCAAAAAAAAAATTAAAAAAATCGACGATCACTATCCCAATCGAAAAATGCCGATCGCTGTAAACTTATTGAATAATAACTCAATCTACTTCTAAAATATAATTTAATATTTCTACTTTTCTAAATTTTACAAAAAATATTAATATATGCATAAAAGTAATATTTATGTATGAGTTTTGTTATGTATGTGATAAATTTATGTCAAATTATAATTATAAAATTTATCAATATATAAAATTGATATAAATTATAGGAGAGTTCCATTTATTACGCATCTTTTTGAAAAAATTATCACTAATATTTATTTACGTAATTGACAATTAATTAGTCTACTTATACATTCACAATATATATCATTTTTCTTCATATATTACATATCAATAAAAATATATAAAACATTTAATAATATGTTTTTTTTCTTATTTCTTTCATTTTCTATATTATTTGTGTATAATTTTTTTGTGTACAAATTATGTTTGTAGCAATAAAACTAGATATAAATATTATACTATCTTATATTGCAGATTTTTAAGTTGTTTTTTTAATATCCACTTTTTGGAGAGTACAATATAATTTATAATTAAGTACATCATCCACTATTACAATATGAAGAATAAGAATTAATCAAGTCAGTAGAAGAGGAAAAAACAAACTCACAAACCAAAGAAACTTCACATAAAAGAGAAAACACAAAATAAATAAACCTATGTAAGACCCCAACTTTTTATAAATAAAATTAAATTTTTTTTAATTATTATTTTGAATAATAAAATGTTAATTTGATATAATGTTTTGGTTATGGGTGAAATATGTAAATTTTACAAAATAAGTAAGTGGTCATAAAATATTTATTGTTGTCGGGAATATTCGTTTGGTCGTGGAATATTCTTGCTGTCGGGAAATATTCGTACGATGACGCAACCATTTGTGGACCCCATAACGAAAAATTATCGGATGCAAAAAACGACAAGTATGCATTTTTATAAATAACGGCGTAGTTGTTACTGTTAACACTGTTAGAATACCTGGTGGTTAAAGTACAATAATACGCGTGGTTGCACAGTAGCACACGATATTGCACAGTATTTTTAGATTATTGATTCTTATTTAAGAATGCACTATTCAATAATTGTTATAGTAATTACTGTTTAATATTTTATTCTATTGATTCAATAATTGATACGTTGATATTTTATATTATTGTTGTTTCAATAATTGTCAATGTACAATATTTTTTATTATCAGATCAATAATTTATATTATTTGAATAATATTATTAGATAGTATTATTGGCAATGTCTAAGAAAGTTCTGTCTAGAAAAGAGGTTTGGTCACCTAATTGCGCGCCAGTAATAAAAAACCCTTATCAGAAAGCCTCATTTTTCCTGGGAACGACCTAGTTGTCATTATTGTGATTCTGTAATATTATTTGTGAATAATTAATTATTGATTTATATGATAAGAAAATATTTATTCTATGTGGATATAAATGAAGGAATTAATGCTGAGGAGTATTATCAGTATTTTGTCACAATGGATGTATTAAAAATCATCCGTTGTGGATTTCGATCATTTTTTGTTTGGAATTTGAAAAAATTTTCTTCTACAAAGTTGTAGAGAATTAAATTTTCTATGAAATGGATATAAAATTCGTATTTTTCTGATAAAATGACTATTTATTATGAATTATTGAAGTTTCAGAAATAAATATTTCTATTAAAAATATGGGTAGGCCCCACTTTTGGTTGTTATAAAATTTTATGAATTTGGTGGGCCCCACTTGTGGTTTGTTGAGTTTGGTCAAGTGGTGTGCTTGAATTTTTTATTAAAATATTAATTTATTAAATTTTAGTCTGCTTTGGCGTTATGGTATTTTTCTATAAATAGGGTGCTTAGTTAGAATTAAAAATTACACCAGAATCATAAGTTTTTTCTCTCTATAATATCGAGCGTATTTTTGTGAGTATTTAGATACTTTGAGTGTTGCTATTCAGTACAAGTTTCCTTCAACATTATATCCGATATTCCAGTCAAAAGTACCGTTCTTTTGAGGTAAGGGATATTATTTTTTTCATAAATGATATTATTTATTTTAATATCATTATACCAAAATATTGGTATGAATTTTATTATGAAATTTTTACCTTTTCATATCGAGGTTACTATTCACGTATACGGCACTATTCACGTATACGGCACTATTCACGGATATTGCACTATTCATGAGTACTATTCACGAAATATGATTTTATTGTGAAATTATTATCTTTTCGTGTCGGGATTACTATTCACATATACGACACTATTCACGTATACGGCACTATTCACGAATACGATACTATTCACAGAAAAATTAAATTTTCTTTTCTTGATCCAAGTTGTCTATTATGGTTACTCTCTTTGATTGTATCCATGTTTTGATCTTAATTCTTGAATTATGCTCCACAATTGATTATTATGGAATATTTTTGAATTTGGATAAATTGAAGTACGAATCCCTAATCTTTGTCCTTTTATCTCACTGGATTCGTTTTCTTTAAAATATTTTTTATCATCCTCAGTCCTAAATAGTGATATAACTGAATATCTTTGGTCTGTAGTGCAAATATGAATGATTACCTGATGAATATTTTTGGCCCGTAGTGCAAAGATAAACAGGTGTTGAGATAAACATGATCAACTGGTGATACAAATGAATATCTTTGACTCGTAATGCAAATATGAATATTTGATTTAAGATTTATATTAATTGATGTTACAGGGATAAAATATTGATGATGGACTTTTAAATCATAGAAGATAATAGACTTTATTCTCTACTTAACTCTTCTAATGAATTGTTATTTTCGTTGCGAATATTGATCTAAAACTTGTTGTCCATTATCTTAGTCATAATATTCTTTGCTAGGCTAGTTGAGCCCATCCTTTTCTTTTTTGTTCCATTTTTCTTCTCAGGAGAAGAGAATATAGCGGGAACTAGTTGGGGTGTGGAGTGATATTTTAGGGCAGTTGTTTTAGTAGTTCTCACTATTTTATAAAATAGTGTATCAATATTTATAATGACTTATTTGAGTTTGGAGACAATATTTGTATTTAAACTCACATCATGTGTTGTCGTATTTTGCATGACAATTGTAATAATGAAGTTGTAGTTATTTCTGTACCATATATTTGACGACTCAGAATGGGTTGAGTGGATTACACCTATTTTAAGGGCGCCACAACCTACCTAAGTGAATCGAATCTAAGATTAAAGGTCACAGTACTAGAGTACTTCTTAACTACAAAGGTAAAACCTCATTGAACTTTTTAAAACTATTTAATTACACTCTCTCTCATGCGTCACCTCTTGTCAGTTTAATTGTTAATTTAATTTTTATAACATATATATTTTAGTTACCGTTTAATTTTTAAAATTTATACTTCCATTGTACAAAATATCATTAAATTCATGCTTAGGACCCTAAAATATTGGGCTAATTAATTACTACATCAAGTTCTATCATTTTTACAATGTTGAATCCAATCATATTTTCGTCTGAAATTGACTAGCTAGAAGTGATATTGTGAAGAAAAATTCTAGGGCGACGGGCCTTTTTTTTTTGACTTTCAAAAAATTTATAATAATTATTTTAACTCAAATTTTTATTGAATTCAATGATTTAGATGTAATTTAGAAATATATAAGTTTAAGGTTTAAGGTTTAAGGTTTAAGGTATAAGGATTAGTGTTTAGTATTTAGTATTTAATATTTAGGCTAGGTTCAGGATTCAGTATTTAATATTTAGAGTTTAGGGAGTAAAAAAAAAAGGCCTGGTGACCGATCGTCCAAAACCGATCACCCTACTCAAGTTCTATTGTGAAACTATCAAGAGATATTCTTTTAAACAGTGTTAAAAAGAGCTCAACAATTTCTGATAAAAATACCAATATATTTTGCACTTAATGCATATAAAGTTTATACAAAATATAAGAAAATACATCCTCCATTTAATTTATAAAATTATTATTTACTTTTGAAAAAGTCAATTTAAAATATTTTTAAGTTCAAAATTGAGATCACGAATTAAAAATTATAAAATAATAAAACTTATAATAAATCATACTTTTTAGAGAGTTTGTAATATTTATGGCATATATGTTTTAACTTGTAACTGATTATTGTAATTGTCCATCAACTTCATATATATACTTTTTGTTAGTCTTCTTTTGACTCATTTTGTAGGTTTAGTTTACTATCAAACAGATAAACAGCATTTCAATAAGGGTGACTAGCTAACTGTGCCGGAACCAAAATATTTATAGAAGAGGGTCAAAATATATTAATAAAAAAATTATTTATTAATGTTTGGAGTGTTTTTTTTTAAAAATTTATTTTGTCCAATTATAGTATTTTACAATATTTTATTCCAATCCTTGTCAACTTTTGAGTTGTGAATCTAATGACTTTAAATATATATATATATATATATATATATATATATATATATATATATATATATATATATATATATATATATATATATATTAATTTTTCTCGAACTATGAGACTATTAATCAGAGTTTGAAATTTTTAGTCAACTGATTAGCTACTTATATAAATAAATTATAAATTATAATATTATATATTCAAAACCTTATATTGTGGTTCATGGGAATAATTAGCTTAAAACAATGAATTCCAGAACAAAAAAGAAGAAGAAGACAGAGTTAATAATCTTGATAGGATAGAACTATGGTGAATTTATGGTCACTATAGTAGGATCCAATAAAAATTATTTTATTTCTTTAACTTTTTATTTTTAATTAGTTTAGAGAGAGAATTGTTATCACTTTTTTTTGACTCACTTTGATGATAAAGTAAAAATAAAAAAAAGCAAAGAAGAAAATAAAATACATAAAAAAAGAAAGGAAAAAGAAAATAAATAATCAACAAAAATTCCAGGGTGGGGGGTCATATGACCCCCTAGCTAGACCTCCCTTGTTCCGCCCATGCTAGCTAATTAAATGGGAAAGAGATAAAATACACAATGTATATCTCGCAATTATATATAGGGATAGGGATTGACTTTGTTAATTTGGAACATGTTATATCATTAAAAGTCTATCATGAAAGCTTGCTAAACCTAACCCTAATTCAATTTATACTCCCTCGTTAGATCCTCAAAAGAATAATGTAATTATAATTTTTATTCAAATTAACAAAGTTAATATATATGAAAACGATTCATAACATGTTAATTTGAGTTATGGATCGTTTTCATATATATTAACTTTGTTAATTTGAGTAAAAATTATAATTACATTATTCTTTTGAAGATGGAACGAAGGAGTATAAATTGAAGTAGGGTTAGGTTTAGCAAGCTTTCATGAGACTTTTAATGATATAACATGTTCGAAATTAACGAAGTCAATCCCTATCCCTATATATAATTGCCAGATATACATTTTGTATTTTACCTCTTTCCCATTTAATTTGCTAGTCACCCTTATTGAAGTGCTGTTTATCTGTTTGATAGTAAACTAAACCTACCAAATGAGTCAAAAGAAGACTAACAAAAAGTATATATATGAAGTTGATGGACAATTACAATAATCAGTTAAAAGTTAAAACATATATGCGATAAATATTACAAACTCTCTAAAAAGTATGATTTATTATAAGTTTTATTATTTTATAATTTTTAATTCGTGATCTCAATTTTGAGCTTAAAAATATTTTAAATTAACTTTTTCAAAAGTAAATAATAATTTTATAATTTAAACGGAGGATGTATTTTCTTATATTTTGTATAAACTTTATATGCATTAAGTGCAAAATATATTGGTATTTTTATCAGAAATTGTTGAGCTCTTTTTACACTGTTTAAAAGAATATCTCTTGATAGTTTCACAATAGAACTTGAGTAGGGTGATCGGTTTTGGACGATCGGTCACCAGGCCCTTTTTTTTACTCTCTAAATTCTAAATATTAAATACTGAACCCCGAACCCTAAATACTAAATACTAAACACTAAATTTTATAAAAATTTGAGTTAAAATAAATATTATAAATTTTTTAGAAGTAAAAAAAAAAAAGAGGGCTCGGCCGCCCTAGAATTTTTCTTCACAATATCACTTCTAGCTAGTCAATTTCAGACGAAAATACGATTGGATTCAACATTGTAAAAATGATAGAACTTGATGTAGTGATTAATTTGCCCAATATTTTAGGGTGCGAAGCCTGAATTTAATGATATTTTGTATATAATGGAAGTATAAATTTTAAAAATTAAACGGTAACTAAAATATATATGTTATGAAAATTAAATTAACAATTAAACTAACAAGAGGTGACGCATGAGAGAGAGGAATTAAACGGTTTAAAAAAGGTTAATGAGGTTTTACCTTGTAGTTAAGACTGAAGTACTGTGACCTTTAATCTTAGATTCGATTTTCACTTAGATAGGTTTATTTATTTTGTGATTTCTCCTTTATGTGAAGCTTGTTTGGTTTGTGAGTTTGTTTTTTCCTCTTCTAGTGACTTGATTAATTTTTCATATTGTAACAGTGGATGGTGTACTTAATTATAAATTATATTGTACTCTGTAAAAAGTGGGTATTAAAAAAAACAGCTTAAAAATGTGCAATATAAGATTGTATGATATTTATATCTAGGTTTATTGCTACAGACATAATAATTATTTTTTCAAATTTTTTTCCTGAACATAATAATTATTTTTATAAAAAAATTATTTTTTTAAAAATATTGAATTAGTTTTTTATTTATCTTTTACTGTTTTTTGTATTTTAATTTCTATTTTAAGTTTTAATTTTAAAATATTCTAATATTAAGAATACGTATAATAATGGTAAAGATATTAACTTTTTTTTTTTTCTGAAAATAATTTTTTACATAAAAAATAAAAAAAATCTATTTTATTTTAAAAATAATAAAGTTTTATTTTCTTATGTATTTTTTTTGAATTTATATTTTATTAAACTTTACTCATTTTTTGAAAAAATAAAAGTTTCTAATATTTTTTCTTTATAATAATAATAATAATTATCTTTATAATTTTTTAAAAATAATATTTTATTTTAAATATAAAAAATAAATATTATTTTAAAATATTAAATATAATAATAATTATTTTCAAATTATTTTTAAAAAACCGATTCTGGTAAGGTTTCAATGGTGACACCAATCTTATCCCACCAAACGAAAAACCAGTTGGGAATTTTATTTTTAAGGACATTGGGACAAACTCGGATAAACCAAGTATGATTGTGGATAGGATTCTGGTAGTAGAATACTTGGGTAAAGGAATCAATATAGTCCCAATAACTGTAACGGGTTTCTGTTGTATGACTGGATTCAATAGTACGGATGGTATGAGGATTGATACCCCAATTGGCAAGAGGCATGATGCTCTTGACCGTTGTTTTATTATTTTAAAATATTAAAATAATTATTATTTTAAAAATAGTAATTTATTTTAAAATATTAAATATAATTGTTATTTTAAACTTATTTTAAAAATAATTTTATATTTTAAAATATTAAAATTTTGGGTTGGGTCAAACTGGGTTGGGTTGGTTCAAAATTGGTTAAAATGGGTCGGGTTGAGGTTAAATTGGGCTAAAAGAACGGAAACGCCAACACAATGTCACTTTAAGGACCTAACTGACAAAAAATATACTTTAGGGACGACTTTGAAAGTGGGTGACAACTTGGAGAGACAGAAGTGTCATTCAGTTGTTTAGTAGACATCACCAAACCTAAATAGCGAACGAACGCCCACTTCGTGAATGGTCAAAAAATTCTCTATTTAAGAAATAATCATTGTCGGCATAATTAAACTGTAAATCAAAAGAATATTTGATTTTCTTTGTTCCCTTACTTCATTTGCATACATTGAGTAGAATGTATGATTTAGGAAATTTTCAAAGAGTGGGGAAATTTTCAAAGTGATTGGCCAACGACTCAAACATTTTTTAGAAATGCCAAACAAACCAAAAGAGGTGGTGTACCTTGTTAACCTACCTGATTCAGAATGATTAGGATTGCACTTGTATTTGTAAGTTTGTACATATATTTTTCTTTTGTATAATATTGTCATCCGATTCTTGCCCCATCCCACGAGGTACAATTTTTTCATTTCTTTGTTCCCTTTCTTCATTTGCATACATTGAGGACAATGCATGATATAGGTATGGGGGGAGTTTTACATTTTTATTATTAGATATTTTTTTTAGTAAATTAATTCTTTTTGTAAAAAAAAATTAAAAATTTTGTTTAACTTCTTATGGATTGAATTTATTCTAATAAATGTCCGTGGAGTTAAAACTCATGAGTAAGATTGAAAGATTTAAAACTCTTGAATCTTTGATAAGGTACAAAATCTTAGTTAGAAATACCATCTGGAATAAAATTGATTTTAAAAGCATTTTTTGCACTACACATTTACACTAACTCTTAGTTGTGGATATAAACTATGATTCGAACAATTTTAAGAAAAAAAAAATATTTTTGTTTAAAAAAAAAGTTGAAAAAATAAATAAATAATTACTTCAATGTCTATTAAACGAAATAACTGGGTATCCAAGTCTCAAGAAGTATCGATATTCACGCTGAAAAGTGTGATGGATAAAAGCAGCTTGACTAGTCTAGTTTTGTGGCATTTGTTACTCGAGTTAGTAAGCCCTTAGGGATGTCTCTACACCTAGTGCCCTAAAGTCAACTGGTTTAGAGTCTTTGGTTCATTGCTCTCTACATGAGTAACTCTGAAAAGCTTAAAAAATGAGACATTGCACAAATCAAGAAAAAAAATCAAAAAAATGGAAGAAAAAAAAGAAAGAAGAAAAAGAAAATTGAGTTTGCTCAATTTTCATGGTAAAAATCACTAGAAAGAGTTACATCATATACACATGCATGCATCACATAGAATTAATTTAATGAAGGATGATGTCTAAAATGAAGATTGAGTATTTTTGATAAGGTGAAAGTGTAATTTTGAATTTAATCTTACTTTGTATAATGCTCATGGATATTTAGCAGTTTTATTTCAATTTTATAACTTGTTGAACCCAAAAATAATTTTGAATTTTGTGGGTATATTCACTACAAACCTTCACGAGACACAACTCGTCCACTTGGGATAACCTTGGGGTTTAAAGGCTTGTTGTACATACGAAGTGCAATCGTGTTTCCTACGAAAATGGGATAGTATAGCTTTTGTTTTATTTTGTTTTTCCCGAGGATGGACAAAAGATAGGTATGGGGGTATTTGATATACACATTAATTATACATTTTAATATTCTCATATTTATTATTTTGTATGTTTATTTTATTTAATTAATATATTTTATTTGATTTTGTAAGATTTATCTTATTTATCTTAGGGAGTAAACAAAAGATCAATATCCAACTTTTAAAGATAACATGGGACTCTTGGAGAAATATCATGAAGAAGTTAAATCAAATGAGGATAAATAATTATTATTATGAAATGAGAAAATATATTTACTATTACACTTTTAATGACAAGAGTAAACATAACTCTTGTTACATATATATTTTGTGTAATAGTTGGTAGATGTAGAGATTTTACTGATTATATTGTGCATATATTATTAGAAACCAAGTTATTTGACTAGATCTACCTAGATCTAGCCGGATCTAGAACTTTAATCGGTTATGAAGCTCAAAGGCCTAACCCATAAGCTAGATCAACTTAGATCTACGGTAGATCCGGTCATTTTAATGCTTTTGGTCAGTTCCGGTCACCCCGTAAAGTCTTAGATATATATCTAGAGGTGAGGGGGTCCTAATGACTCGTGATAGGGATTTCAACCGATGAATTCACCTAACGTCGAGTTTAGGATATGTTGTACATCTATGTTTAAGCATAATAATGTGAGCCTAGGAATCCCGATGTCAAGTTCTAAGAATCAGATCTTGACTTGATTCCCATGATGGACTTTTCCTTTATAATGTAATGTTTAAATAGTAAAATCGTTGTACATGTAATATTGGATCTTTAAACGAGTTCAAGGGGTTCGTCTCAAGAAGTCGGATATAAGATCCCATGATAGTGGAAATTTATGATTGCGGGTGTTCGGATGCATCAAGATGACATTTATGCCCAACGATGATTCGACCCCTTTTGGCGCTTTCTTGCATACATTATCACCAAAAACCGATTTTCCAAACCACAAAGAGCTTGTATAAAAATAAAGCGTTTTGGGATAGATTTATTTAGGATAAATAAATAGAAGTATCAAAGAATCTTGATTCCTATTTGACGAAGGATTTGAAAACCTTATTTTCCAAAACGTCATTGATATATATCTTGTTCTAAAAATGAACTTTTTGTATAAATCATATTCTTTGTGCATAAGTCCAAAGAGGTATAACACTACTTTCAGAATCACATTAAATACAAAGATAAAAATCAGAAGTATCAAAGGATCTCGATTTCTATTTGACGAAGGATTTGAAAACCTTGTTTTCTAAAACATCATTTCAATATGCTTTTGTCTAAGATAAACTTTGATAATAAATCAAACCCTTCGTGCATATGTCTAAAGAGATAAAACACTACTTTCAAATAAAGCCTAGAATAGACTTTAAAATCAAAGCACTGAGCACAATAAACACACCCACACACACAAACACACACGAACATATGCACACACTTTATGCTTAGGAAATCAATAAGATGCGGTAACAGTGTTTTCACGGAAGTTGGGGGGGTGCCTAACACCTTCCCATCGCTTAAGCAAACCCCCGAACTCTATGAATCTCGGGTTTCAGACCAAATGTTACGAAGTCACATATTGGGCCAATTTATGAAAACCTCCAAAATTCAGATGAGTTGGTACATCCATTGTAAATTATACCAACTGGCGACTTTGTCTCATTTGACCCAATCATCAAAATCTAATCTTTGTAAAATAAGTTGACTAATGTCGGTCTTATCATAAAATCTCACCCTTTAAATAAATTAAGTGACATAGCGAAACACAAAGGGTAGAAACAAAAAAATTCAGATAAAAAAAATAGGAAATCTCCCCGGCATCGACAGGTGGCGACTCCGCTGGGGACATAGAGGGCTTAAGCCGCGTTCAATAATTTTTTGATTTCCATCTTTTGCATTTACATCTTGTGTAAATGATCTATGTATGTGACAAATTTTTTAATTTTAAAGCGTTTTATGTTAGTGCCTCACACAATATATATTAGTGCTTTGCACAATGTCATCATTTACATGCAGTGAGGACGATGAATGCATGTTCTGTGATTCCTCCATCAGGAGGCGAACCCGTCGGTTGTTTATTAATGGACTTTAAAGGATGTTTCCTTGTAAGGCTCAAGAAAGGCACCACTTAGATCTGCTCCAATTGAAAGATGTGACATTTCTTGTGTAAATGATCTATGTATGTGATAAATTTTTTAATTTTAAAGCGTTTTATGTTAGTGCCTCACACAATATATTAGTGCTTCGCACAATGTCATCATTTACATGCAGTGAGGACGATGAATGTATGTTTTGTGATTCCTCCATTAGGAGGCGAACCCGTCGGTTGTTTATTAATGGACTTTAAAGGATTTTTCCTTGTGAGGCTCAAGAAAGGTACCACTTAGATCTGCTCCAATTGAAAGATGTGACATTTCCATCTAGTAAATTGCGAAGATCTGGGAACCAATTTCAAAAAGCCCGTGAGAGTAATCCTAAGATAGGTCAGTCTCTGATAAACCAAACGCGCAGGATGTTTCTTTATGCCATGTTATTTTCTGAATATATAAATGTCATCCATCTTAACTATCATTTTTATATTCTTCTTATCCTATCATCAAGATGACTAACCCCTTGTTTTGCAGGAAAAGATTAAAAAAACCCTAATTAAACTGATGCATAGCATATCATGCATCCATATCATCTGCTAATATCAAAACTAAACTAGATATCGGTTTTGTGCAGATTGGTCCTAGAAGTCGATTCCGAGCCAAAAAGGCATGATCACCACAAGCCAAAATGGCCGAGGGCAGTTCATCATAACCTATTCCCGTATCTCGAGAGGAGTTTGAGGAATTTAAGAAAAAGATTGCTAAGATGACCGTCCTATTAAGGTAACAGTGTGAGGTGGCTTAGGAGCCCAAACTAAAAACTCCAACTGAATCATTTGTGTAAGGAGATATGAGAATACCGAGAAAGGAAAGTGATACACAAATGTCTACTCTAGTATCCCCACTAGCCGTCGGAGCAACCAAAGAGGCCCTAGATAAGAATCTAATAAGGGAAATTATAGACCTCCGAGAAGATAGAGAAACCGGAAACATCAGGAAGGAGGTAAGACAGATGGAGGATGCCATCTGATCCATTAAGGGGATGGGATCCCACAGAAGTGTGAATTACTCTAACTTATGTATCTTCCCAAAGGCGAGGTACCCAGATAAATTTTAAGTCCCGGAATTTAAAAAGTATAATGGATTGGGCGACCTCTACACCCACTTAAAGGTCTACATAGGCGAGCTTGGATCATACGTCGAGGATGAGAACCTCTGAATGCAGCTGTTCCAAAAGAGCATTATCGGTGAAGCACAAACTTGGTATGTACGGATTAATAACTCCAAGGTCCATTGTTGGGAAGATTTAGCCCATGCTATCCTCAACTAGTATAGCTTCTAATCCCAAATGGCCCCTGATCGCTACCTAGTGACCAAAGTTAAGAAACTGAGCAATGAATCGTTCAGGGAATACGCGCAGAGGTGGAGGCACATGGCAGCCCAAGTTAGCCCCCAATAGACGAAGATGAGATGGTGATGACTTTCATTGACATCCAAGAAGTGCCATATTATGAAAGAGTCCTGGTAAAGATAGGAAAACCATTCTCCAAAATGATAAAATATGGGGAAATGGCATAAATGGGTTTGAAGTCCAGCAAAATCAAAGACCTTACCTCCTTGAAGGTAGTGGCAGAGCATATACAATCGGGCAACTACTCGAGCGCTCCCAAGAGGGTACGTAAAAAGAAGGAGGAAGATGTCTATTTAATATTGCAAGAGCAATCAGCGAATAAGAACAATAACCCACCTATTCAGAAGCAAGACAATTACCCTACATTCCAGTCATCTATAAACACCCGAAATCCTACAGTGCTGAAGGTCGGGGAAAATAGGCAAAGAAGGATATTCACTCCATTAGGGGATTTAATAGAGAATATATTAGCACTGTTCGTTGCACAGAAGAAGATCACTAAGCTTGCTCCACCTGCGGATCCTAAAGAAAGACAATATAATTCTAGTAAGAGATATGCTTATCATTCCGGAGCACCGGGGCATGACACTAAAAATTGTTGGACTTTAAAGTATAAGATTTAGAATATGATTAATAGTGGGGAGATTGTGGTTAAAGCGTCGGAGTAACCTAATGTTAATAATAACCCCTTACTTTAGTATGATGCATATGGAGTCAACATGATCAGTGCAGGAAGTCGGGAGAATCACAAGTATCTGAGGAAATTAGGAAAAGCGCCCGCTATGACTGATCCTTCCATATGGGGGTACCCAGAGGAAAGATATACGATGGAACAAAGCTTGGCCTCGATCACGACACCAGTGGACAAATTAGCAGAGCTAATTGTATACCAGTATCAGGTGACCTGACAGACTATTGATCAAGTCCTACTAGGGCATGTCGACACTGCATCTCCTAAGGTTGTCTCATTTCCAAAGAGAGATCAGATTCGTCTACAGGAGCAAAGCGGATGGACAAAAAAGATGGATAGGGAAGCTAGATTTCACCTCCGATGGGAATTTGCACTCAAACGAAAGTTGATCAACGAATGAAAGATCAAGGAGTTCTCACCACCCTCGGATCCTCGGTCAAAGTGTTTCAACCCCAGTAAAACCTGCCTCTATCATTCAAATTCCCCTAGACATGCCACCGAGGAATATTGGGCCACTTAATTTAAAACATAATTGAATTTGGCAAACTAGAAATGATGAATGAGGCTGAGATATTCCCCAATGAAGAGATAATATATCCTCAAAGGGTGGGAAGCGCAGAAGAAATGGTGGCTATTATCACTTGCGTAGAAGGAATTGTTGCAGTGTCAGTAGCCATCCGAGGATTGTCTAATGAGGAAGGAATAACTCCCGTGGAAATAGCTGTTCCAATGCCGTTAATATTTACTCCTCAGTCGCAGATACCCATATCCAGTCTTAAAAAAGGTTATATGGAATTATGGAAAAGGAAAAAGGACGGAGACCGATTGTACGACAATCTTGCTAAGAGATAATCCACTATACCTCTCGGGGCGAGTAATGAAGCTAACAACCAAGATAGTGGGAAAAGTGCTGCTAGGGAAGATTTTGGATTTCCTTAATAAAGTCGGACACAACTAAGCGAGAGCGGTGAAGCAGTTGAAAGAGGCACCACCCTAAATCTCCATCCTAGACTTGGTGTTAGCCTCCTAGGACCACTGCCAAATCTTAATCCAAGTGTTAGAGGAGACTCACCTACCCAAGACCATTGACCTCGAGAAATTCTAACATTTGATCAGCCACGTATTGGAAAGTAATGTCATATCATTTATCGATGACAATATACCAGCCAAAGAAACTGGGCATCGCAAACCTTTGCATATTACGATTATATTGTCAGGGTATGTGATAGGAGGAGTACTTATCAATGGGGGGATCGACATTGAACATATGCCCTTATGATACTTTGGAGAGGATGAATATCAACCCAAATAGGATTCGAGATAGCCATGTGGTAGTCCGAGCTTTCAACGGGTCAAGGAGGGATATGGTGGGGGAAATTAAACTTTCTATGGAGATTGGTTCATTCACTTTCAACATATCCTTCCAAGTGTTGAACATCACTACTAGGTATAACCTATTACTAGGACGACCATGGATTCATATGGTTGGAACCATTCCCTTCACTCTTTACAAGTAATTAAAGTACATTATCAACGATAATTTGGTTATCGTCAGTGACAAACCCGAATATCTAATCCATGTTCCGGTAGACATGACCACGATCAGCTTGAACGAAGGCATTGAGCCCGCAAGTTTTCAAACCTTTAAGATGAGTACTCCACAATATCACTCTATAGGATCGCTTACATTAAAACCTCGAATATCCCTGAAAGTGATGACGATCGGTCAAGAGATGCTTTCCCGAGGACATCGAATAGGCGAAGGGCTAGGTCTGAATAGCTAGGGAATCAAAAATCCAATTCATATACCGACGAAATCAGGGAAAGCTGGACTGGGTTACCTCGATGGTTTCAAACACAGTAATCCCTATAAGCATATGCATGTCCATATGATGATTCCCCTAAGTCTGAACCTCACTGAAGCATGATTCAAAAAGACTTTTAAGAAAATCCCTGCCAGTGTCTCGAATCTCCTGATACCCAAGGTCGATTGAAGTAGAGATGAGGAAACCACTGAGGAAGAACCTCCCAAGGATGCAACAAGAAAGGCCAAAAATAAGAGGTTTATAGAAAAGATCCAGCTGAGATTCTCCTACAATTTTTGTCTAGCTGAGGGTGCTTCGAATGACTCCTGTGGGGAAGATCCATTAGATGATCAACCCATCTTTCCTGTCAGTAATTGGGAAAGTGTGAGCATCCCAAAGGAAGATCTTGGGTCTAGTTTCGAGCTAATTATGGTCATCCTTAAGGACAATGAGGACTCTGGCGACATTTCTATCTCAGCCATCCTTGAAGATCTTACTATCAACAACTGGACGATCACCCCTCAGATCGTTCAAAAAAGGTAAAATCGAAAAATGATCCGTTAGTAGGGAGCTTAACCTTTTCATTTCAGTCTACCTTATTATATCTGCATCTTGTTATTGCCTTTTGTCATATTAACTGATGAACCTTTTGTAATTGACAACTGTTATATATATTAAGCAATCAAGTTTTCTTCTCAGGTTCCCAAATTTGAGTATTTCTAGCCCTGTCTATGACTTGCCAAATTAGAATTTTGACTACGATTTTGATATCGAGTTGGACTTTGACTTGATGGGAATCGAGCAAGAGAAAGTAGACTATGAAGCGGTGCCTGAGAAAATTAAAGGATGGGTAGAAGACAAACCCAAACCTGACCTTGAGTAGAACATTACCATCAACATTGGAACCTCATATAAACCCAAGGAACTCCAGATCGAAACTATTCTCCTTCCTGGCCAAAGAGATGGAATAATCTAACTTTTAACCCAATTCGAGGATGTCTTTGCTTGGTCCCATGAGGACATTATAGGCTTCTCTATAGACATAGTCATCCATTGGTTTCTAATTAAAGAGGGCTTAAAACTAGTTAAGTAGAAGCTAAGACGGTTAAAAGTAGAGTGGAGCCTAAAGGTCAAAGAAGAAATCATCAAATAATTCAAAGCGGGTATCATTATGGTATCGACCTACCTAGAATGGTTATCCAATATGGACCCCAGTGCCGAATCCTGGTGGAAAGGTCCGAGTCTGCGTAGATTATCGAGATCCCAACAAAGCTAGCCTTAAGAATGACTTCCCAGTGTCATTCATCCATGCGTTAATAGACAATACGACACAGTACGAGATGTACTCATTTACCGATTGCTTTATCGGATACCACCAGATCATGGTTACTGAAGAGGACAGGGAAAAGACCGTCTTCATTAACCTATGGGGCATTTTTTATTACAAAAGATTGGCTTTCAGTCTCACCAACATTTGCGCCACCTATTAGAGGGCTATGATGGTGTTGTTCCATGACATGATGCACAAAGATATAGAAGTATATGTGGATGATATCATCGTAAAGTCTAAAGAGGCAGATGACCACTGTACCCATCTCCAGAAGCTATTTGATCGCCTTTGCAAATACAACTTGAAGCTAAACCCAACAAAGTGTGTGTTTGGCGTGAAGTCTAGTAAACTTTTGGGATTCCTTGTAAGCAATTGATGTATCGAATTAGACCCAGCTAAGATAAGAGCCATCATTGAGATGCCCGAGCTGAGAACCGAGAACCGAGGACCGAGAAGGAAATCTGAGGTTTCCTAGGGAGAATAAATTTTATCAGTTGGTTCGTATCCCAGTTGATAGCCACATGTGAACCCACTTTCAAGTTATTGAGAAGGAATTCCTTCGGGAAATGGAATGAAGACTGTCTGAAGGTTTTTCATACCATCCAGAAGAGGTTGATCAAATCACCCATACTGGTACCCCCAAGGGATGGAGTCTCATTGTTTATATACATATCAGTCAACTCCGACGCCATGGGATATTTACTGAGGCAGATAGATGATATGGGCAGGGAAAGGGCCATTTATTACCTCAACAAGTAATTCACTAGTAGAGAACAAAAGTACACACTGATAGAAAGGACATGTTGCGCATTGGCCTGGTCCGCCATGAGGCTGCAACACTACTTGCACGACTATACAACTTATCTCATATCTCATATGGATCCTTTGAAGTATATTCTCAGCAAACCGATGTTGAAATGTCAATTATCCAAGTTTCATCTAATCCTTCAACAGTTCGACATCGTTTATGTGACCCAAAAGTCCATTAAAGGGCAGGGAATCGCGGACCATCTATCGACAGCATCGACGGGAGGTTATGAGCCTCTCAAAACATACTTCCCTGATGATGAAGTCATGGTAGTTCATCTAGCCAGAAAGGAAAATGCATGACAATTCTGGAAATTATACTTTGACGGCACAGTAAATGCTGAAGGTGCTGGGGCAGGAGCAGTTCTTGTATCTATCACAGGGAGCAGTACCCCGTGGCGACTAAGCTATAATTAAATAACTCCAACAACACGACGGAATATGAGGGATGCCTGATGGGGTTAAAATTGGCTTAATCCATGGGTGTCAAAAGGTTGGCAGTATTCAGAGATTCGGAGCTAGTCATCAAGCAATCCATAAGGGCCTACGGTACCAAAGAACTACATCTATTGCTATACCACAGCCACATTGTCAAGATGGCGGGAGAGTTTGAAGACATTACCTTTGTGCATATCCCTAAGGATAAAAATAATTTCGCTGATGCATTGACCACACTAGCCTCATTGGTTAGTATATCATCAAGAAGGGGCTCGCCTGTTATCACCTTCACGGCGCAAAATGCACCGGCTTACGAGAATTATGTTGGGGAAATATCTAATAACTTATCTCCTAGAGGACCACCTTGGTACCAGGACATTAAAGAATATTTGCGAGATGGACCCATCCCCGAGGGAATGACCCAAGCTGAAAAGAAGAGAATATAGAGGATGGCAATGAAGTTCTACCTAAACGGAGATGCTCTCTACAAAAGGGATCCAGGCGTAGGCTTTCTGAGGAGCCTAGATAAGGATCAAGCTCAAAGACTCATCGATGAAGTACACGGTGGAGTATGTGGAGCACATATGAGTGGACCCCTACTTGCTAAGAAGATATTAAGAATGGGGCACTATTGGCTATCCATGCCAAGTCCATGCCAACATTATTCATGCACCGGTTAACCAACTACACTACATGACATCACCATGGCCATTTTTCATGTGGGGAATGGACGTGATCGAACCCATTGAGCCTAAAGCCAGTAGTAACTATCACAGATTCATCTTCACCGTGATTGAATACTTTACCAAGTGGGTGGAAGCAGCTTTTTCCCCCAAAGTTACCAAGGAGGTCATTGTTAGTTTCATCAGAAATAACGTCATCTGTCGGTACGGATAACCCGAGGTTATCGTGTCAAACAACGCCAAAATTCATAATAACGAGATGATGAGGGAACTGTGCTGCAAGTTCCATATCAAGTACCTCAACTCGGTTATTTATCATCTAAATATGAATGGCGCGGTGGAAGCCACCAACAAGAACATCAAGAGATAATGATGAAGATGTCTGTAAATCATAAAGGATGGCCGAAGTTGTTGCCTTTAACCTTGTTCGCCTACCAAACGTTGACTCATACCTCGACTAGGGCATCACCCTACTCATTAGTATATAACATGGAGGAGATACTCCCCATAGAGGTTGAACTAGAATCACTAAGAGTGATACTGGATGCCCAAATAGAATAGGGTAAATGGCTTCCAAATCGATTCGATCAGCTATCCCTAATAGACAAGCAGAGGACTGCCACTATATTTCACGGTCAGCTATACCAACAGCGAGAGTTTAAAGAGCTTGACTTGGTATTGAAAAATATCATCCCAGGCCAAGATGCAGCCAGAGAAAAATTTGCCTCAAATTGGGAAGGACCCTTTGTTGTCAAACCAATCTTGTCAGTTGGAGCCCTAAAGTTAGAATAGATGGATGGTGAAGAATTCTCGCAACTGATCAATTCTAACTTTGCGGTATTATGTCTAAGAGTCCTTTTCACGAACTTAAATCCTTGTCTATATAAAAAAAAATCAAGTTTACTTTCAGGCTAAGACTGAACTACGAAAGACCTGATCTCCCCCAACCACGGGAGTACGTAGGCATCTATGGTGCGATCTAACCCTCGAAAAATAAACCAAACACTTTTCCTCCCAAAAATTAACCATAAATTCAAGCTCATCCAGAAAACCAAAATACCTATATAAAACCCTCCAGTTAACGACCCATGCTGAAAGGATCTGGAGACATCTCGACATTGCTCTTGCATAAGTATGACGAGAGCAACTTTATATCAAAATAATAAGTCATGAAACTAAAATGGAGATCTATATGCAAGTCTAAACATGCTCAAACGAGGGAAGTGAACTAAAACATGTTCCTTTTCATATATACAACTGTTTTAGAATACAAAAGTGTTTCTTATATGCGATAAAAGATAATAACATAGTTCATGTAAGAAGATAAAGTAGGACTAAAAATCTGAGGTCAGACGGGACAACATATCCAAATACCTTGTCATCTTTGCAGTCAAAGGAGCAGTCCTAAGCTCCCACTCCAGCATGCCAACAAGCCTTAAGAGCTCTAATGCTAACCTGAAGGTCCCCTCCTGACTCTACACCACATCCCGAGTATGATCGGCCAGTTCATCCGTAAAAGATCGGACCGTGTCCCTCTCAGCCATAGCCTCATCCTGGACAGTAAGGGCCGCATCTCTCTCAGCATTGGTCGCATGCCTACCAACCAAAGTAGTCAACATCAATGCATGAGTTTGATCATGCTCAAAAGTCAGAAGGTGAACATGGCGATCCAAGGCCTCCTTAGATGCTGGAATGGAACTCAGAGTTGTGCTAACCAAAGATGTTGTCAAGCAAGCAAATAACTCATCCTCGGTCGGGGATATGAGATCCTCTATAGGCTCATCCTCATCAGTAAAGGGATCCATTGACTCTGCTTTATAAATTGTGTCAGGGGCCAAATTAGTCTCTAACCATGCTAGATACTCTACTAATCAGCCAGAATGGTCATCTTCGAAAACTGCAGTCTGCTAATGAGACCAAAATTCGTAAACACGAGCTAGGTCAGCCTCATTAGTTAAGTAAATGGGAAAGAGATAATCCTCAGTCCCCTCAAATGGATGAACCTCTTGATACTGATAAAACTGGCCCATCACCGCCAGAGATGATATATGGTCCTACCCCTCAAGCCAGCTAGGGGAAGAAAATCTAGATCAACAATATGAATGATAAAGCTCAGGAAAGAGCAATAGCTAGAATACATCACTATCTCAAATGGCTCCTCTATGGCATCCAAAAACTCAGTCCAAGACGCAGCGTCTACGCATGAAACTGGATGAAAAGATTAAGTCAACGTCATGTTATGGCCAAAGTAAAACTCATGACGACGAAGCCGGTTGATCGACCTCAGATGGGTCATAAACTAGATGTATAGGAGAACGGGACTACCTCAGAACTCCTGATCCCCAACTGTTAGGCAGAAGGATGCTGATATAAATGTCTCTACCAGAATGAGTGGAAGAAAGGTAAAGTCATCTCTGATAGCCCTAACGACCATCGACATCCCTACATCTAAATGATCAGCGTAGAAGGGCATGTACAAATAAGATATGATACACATAATCAGGGCATCTACCCATGCGATATCCTCTGAAATAGAAAAATCCCTTGATGAACGGCGAAGCTGTCTATGGAAGTAAAGCGATCTATCAGAAAGTCAATAGAGATGATATGGCTACCACCCACCTCGGCCAGAACTACCGATCTTTTAAAATCGAAGGTAGTCATGAACTGGCGACGGATATAACCCACAGCTACCCTAGCACAAGGTTTGTCCATCGATAAACCTGAAATGAGGTAATACTCCTCCAAAGTGGAAGTCAACTCATCTAAGCCAAATCTAAAGATGTGTCGCTCAGGAATCCAGTGGGTAAGCATCCCGTCGAAAAATCCCTCCGGTACCTGGAATGATATAATGACCATAGAATGACCTAATATAGGGTCGACAATGATACGGTCGGAATTCGATAGGCTATCATGCTAAGCTCTCTAGCTAGTGGCTATCCGACTAGGCGGGGAATGCTTGAGACGAGTGACTGATGAAGAAGTCATCTATAAAAACTGTGTTAAAAAGACCATACAAGGGTTAATCTCTATCTAATCATTTCTATATATATAAATATGCATCGTAATGACCAAAAATACAACATATGAAAGAACAGATGAAAAAACAACATCATATATATATATATATCAATGAAATACATCAGTTTCATATAAAGAGTATATGATAATGGGGTACAGACGCCCAATGACTAACAAGATGCCTACAAGTGGATGCCTAAACAATTAAGAAAAGTGCTAGAGTCATCAAACTGGTCAACATGAGCTAGATCCTCCTGAGTGGGCATGTCCTGCATACCCGGGTAATAGTCAAATGGATCCTCTCCATTAGTAAAGCCACCAGTGCCTGACGATTAGACCTTGAGTCCATAGGAATCAAAAGTCTCAAACTCTGAGGGGTCCCCACCCAAGTGGAGAACAAAAAGAGACATCATATTCAAACGGTATGTTAAATTTGCAATCTATGCCTAATGAGTATGCTCCCGAATGTAAACAATGCAGTCAGTCATCATAACAGACCCAAGAGCCACATCTCCTAGAAATTGGGTCATCCTAGTCTGTGCTCCAATAGTGCGGAGCCCCCACCAAGTGAAGAAATCAGCTGAAGTAATGGGATCATTAGACAAGTAGAATCCCTCATTACCCGTTGTAGGAATCCCTGTAATTGGCTGAGACAAAGACCAGAACTGATGAGCCAGAGGAAGGAAAAGGAGGCGGATCACCCCTGTGATGCATCTGAAGGAACACTCCCTAAGGTAGAGCTCCCAACCTCCATCAAACAAAAATAAAATCCAATAAGTAGATAAAACATACTCGAGCCCTGTGGGGAAACCTTCTTTGAAGCCATCTATCAGATGCTCTCAAGTATAGGGGACCCACACAACATATGTGTCTGATAACAGCTCTAGCAAAAGACGACAGTGGGTGAATCTCTCTGAAATCAGAACCTCAACCAAATTTGACTGATGCCATTGACGCCCCCGAGGGTATGTGTCTAAACCTAGCACAGTGAGAGGGCAAAGGTAATGAAGCCTCTCATAAGCCCAGAACTTCCAATCTAAAGAACTCGACATCAGTCGAAAAGATGAATCAAAATTCAAAGACATTAAAATCAAACAAGAGACTCACCAGAAGCAATGGATAAAACCCGAGCCAAGCATCGATCACTCCCTCAGAGCCCAGTCGCAACCTGTGCAGAAAATATATAACGATGAATAAACCCCAATCAAAGTCTCTGATGTAGAGGAGTTGTTCGCAAGGAAATAAGCCCTCATGATGGTCAGGAATAGATGCCGCAAAATGTGATCCCTCTCTCTTAAATCCTTTAGGAAAGGCTCCTAAAAAGTACCTCAAGCAACGTCAATGTTCAAAGGTCACGAGCGAATACTACGGGCCTTCACTATAAGAAAAAAGGCCTAATAGCGACCAAGACTATCAGCGATCGCATGTCCGGTCGCGGATAATACTAATAGCGACTGACATCAGTGACCGTTATTTAATATAGTCGCTATTTAATATCAGCGACCGCGTGCGGTCGCTGACATGAATTTCCCTCCCAAAAATTGGTGCGAAAAGTTGGCGCGTTTGTTTTTTGCGACCAATATGGATCAGCGACCGCTAGCAGTCGCTGAATCGTCCACGTTATTAAAAATCAGCGACCGCATGCGGTCATAGAAGGCATTCGCTGATCGTCTAAAACTTATTCAGACTCAGGCATTCGTTCTTTCAGTAGACGAGAGAAGAAAACAAGGGAGAACAGAATAGGGAGAAGAGGGAGAAGAGGGAGAAGGGGGAGAAGAGAAGAGAAGAGGGAGGGAGAAATTGAACGCCGTCACTCGCCGACACTATCCACTGCCATCACCGCCGCCACAGGTAACCCTAATTCTCTTTATTTCTGAATTGGATATAGATTAGGTGTTGTTGAACTTTTTCCTCAATTCATTTTTCTTCGAGTTTGGGTATTCTACCTTATTGGTAGTATGTAATTTATTTCATATATATGCCACATTGACATAATTGCTAACTCATGCCATTATGCCCCCATTACAAAAGCTGCTGCAAAAATTGGGGCAAAAATTATGGCATATTTCATATTTCAGACTACTGTCATGTTCTTATTGTTCCGCGTGTATATAATATATATGCATGTTAATGTATATTAATACATGTACTACCTCTGTCCTCCGGTAAAAAGATTTCTCCTTTTTTGCGATAGAAATTACAAAGAAAGTAGGAGTCTTTTTTTTTTCTTTCCTTCTTTCTCTCTCCTGGATTCATTTTTGTTATTGTTTTTCTTTAAAGAAGTGATATACAAGTGAAAACATCAATGCAAATTGGAATTTTGATCTAGGAATCCAGCGTTTGGTGAAAGAGAGTTAGTCTAAACACATACACACACATACACACTATATGTATGTATGTATGTAAAAAGCATATGAGATTGAGCTTAGATAACTTCTCTAGAAGTGATTTTGATCTTTATTTAACGTGCCGACAAAATATGAAAACATGTATGTATGTATGTATTCATGTTGAAAACTTGCTGACGATGCTTTGAATAGAAAATTTACATTCTGAAATAAGAAGAGAAAATCTGTGTTACACGTAAAGAGACTTTCAGTGAGGTTTGATTCTTAGGTGTGTGAGTGTGGTGCGTGAGAAAATTAAAAGATAAAAACATTGTAGAATTGAGGGCAAATATAACAAAGCAAAGCTAAGTATTCCCTCTGCCTTGTACTTGAGGGCAAATATAACAACCAAAACCATGTTCATATACTTGAGTACCATGTCAAGTCTACACTATAGAATTGTAGAGGACTGCTAAGAAATTCAATTATAATGCATTCCCCCAACAGTACACTTATGAACAAATACACTTAAGACATGCTAATTTATTCTGCCATTTTGTACAAATGGTGGATTGATCCATTTATATTGGAAATTTATATATTTCTCTTGGTTTGTGTCTTGGGTGCCTAGAAATGACCATATATACATGTCGTCGTGCATGTGGCTAGTCCATATTATAGGGGAGACTCTGGCGAAATTTTTTTGTTGGTCGAGTAGTTGCAAACATTTATAATATTAACGAGCTCAAGTCATATGCTTACTAGCTAGTATGCTTAAGTCATATGCTTATAAGTATGGCTTAAATGTTAATCATATACTTACAAGTATGCTCAAGTCATATGCTTACAAGTATGCTCAAGTCATATGGTTACAATTATATATGCTCAAGTCATATGCTTACAAGTATGCTTAAATGTTAATCATATGCTTACAAGTATGCTCAAGTCATATGGTTACAAGTATACTCAAGTCATATGCTTACAATCATGCTATACCTTAATAAGCTCATGTTGTCTGTAGTAGGTACCGTGGAATCATGGACCTCTATTCAGACCGTAGTTAGATGGCACGACGAAAGTCAAGTGCCCAGATAGGTGCTACAGCTGAATTTAGAGCTGGTTGCCAAGTGTTTTTGGAGTATGCGTATAGCCACCCGGAATGTATGAATGGTAAGTCGCAGATACGATGTCCATGTTTGAAGTGTAAGAATGTAAATTATATGGACAGAGACGTGGTAAACTATCATTTACTAATTTTTGGGTTTATGAAAAATTACGAAGAATGCTGGTGGGCACATGGGCAGAGAAGAGACGGCGGCATCACAGAAGTACACAATTCGGGCAGTAGTAGTCATCAAATGAATGAAATGGTTCATGATATTGCAGGGCCAGATTTTGATTGGGAACAAGGCAGAGAACAACCTATGAATTCTGATGCCAAAGACTTCTTTAAGTTGTTAGACGAGGGTAGCGAGCCATTGTGGCATGGTTGCACCAAACACAATACATTGTCTGTAGTGGCGACATTACTTAACATCAAGGCTGATCACAACATGAGCCATGAGTGTTTTGAGTCGCTCTTGAAGGCCATTAAGAGTATATTGCCTGACGGTAAGAAATTACCTGGTAACTATTACTTTTGTAAGAAAATGGTAAAGAAGTTGGGTCTTGGATACCAAAAGATCGATGCATATCCCAACGATTGCATGTTGTTTTATAAGAAAAATGAACAGGTGACAAGGTGCACATTTTGCAGTCATGATTGATTTAGGCCTAATAAAGAGGGTGTGACTGTAAAATAATCAAGTATACCATTTAAGATTCTAAGGTATTTTCTAATAACACATCGGCTAAAAAGATTGTACATGTCTTCAAGAACAGCTGAACATATGAGTTGGCATGCGAAATCTCCAGCTAAAGATGGAGAACTAAATCATCCTGCAGATGGGCAGGCTTGGAAAGATTTCAACTTAGCACATCCTAGATTTGCATTGGAACCTAGAAATGTGAGGCTTGGATTGTCCACCGATGGTTTCAATCCGTTTGGCCACTCTGCTGTTCCGTATTCATATTAGCCTGTGATTGTTACTCCGTACAACTTGCCTCCTTGGATGTGTATGAAACAGCCATAGTTGTTTCTTTCACTCGTGGTTCCTGGTCCTAAGAGTCCTGGAAAGAACTTAGATGTTTACTTGAGACCTCTTATAGACGAGTTGAAGGTATTGTGGGAGGATGGAGTACAGACTTGGGATGTTGCAACGAAAACAAATTTCAACCTTAGGGCAGCGGTTATGTGAACTATAAGTGACTTCCCAGCTTATGGTATGTTAGCTGGATGGAGTACACACGGGAAGTTGGCTTGTCCGTATTGTATGGAGCATACAAAGTCGTTTAATTTATCAAAATGTCGAAAGCCTTGTTGGTTTGACTGTCATCGTCGGTTCTTGCCGGTAGATCACCCATTTTGAAGAAATAGAGAATACTTCAGGAAAGGGAAAGTAGACAATGATATGCCTGCACCGCGATTGTCGGGAACGGAGATGCGAGATCGTGTGATGAGATTGTCAGTTATCCCATTTGGTAAGATTGATGCCACAAACATAATCAATGGATTTGGCAAATCTCATAACTGGGTTCGAAGAAGCATCTTTTGGGAACTGCCTTATTGGTCTACAAATTTGATTCGTCATAATCTAGATGTGATGCATATTGAGAAGAATGTGTTTGACAATATGTTTAACACCGTGATGAATGTTACGGGGAAGACAAAAGAAAACGATAAGACACTTTTGGACATGAAAGATATTTGTAAGCGTCCTGGATTAGAACTTTATGAATCTCCTAATGGTAAGATTGTTAAACCGCATGCAAGGTACACATTGTCCAAAAAGCAAGTTAAAGATGTGTGCACATGGGTTAAGTCTCTGAAACTACCAGATGGATATGCGTCAAACATTGTAAGGTGTGTTACGGGTGAGAAATTGCAAGGGATGAAGAGTCATGACTGTCATGTGTTCATGGAGAGACTCATGCCTATAGCATTTCGGGATCTGCTTGATAAACCAATATGGAATGCTTTGACGGATCTTAGTCGTTTCTTCAAAAACTTAAGTTCAAAATCATTAAATGAGAAGGACATGTCTATACTTGAGAAGAACATCATAGAGATCACGTGTAAACTGGAAAAAATATTCCCATCTAGTTTTTTTGACTCCATGGAGCATTTACAAATCCATCTTCCCTATGAAGCTCGTGTTGGGGGTCCAATTCAATATAGATGGATGTACCCTTTCGAGAGGGTGATGGGAAACCTTAAGAGGAAGGTGAAGAATAGAGCTTATGTCGAGGGGTCGATATGTGAGGCATACATTTTTGATGACATATCTACGTTTGTCTCAGACTATTTTCCGAACGAAGTCTTGACAAAGGCCAATCGAGTATCGAGACATGATGATGGGGGAAATGTTGAACTAAATGGTCGGCTCTCTATATTTGGTCTATCGGGCTGCGCTTATGGAAAAGGAAAGCGCATATTCCTCTCTGAGCAAGAGTTACATGCTGCACATATTTACATTCTTCTCAATTGCGAGGAGATTGATAAATTTGTGAAGTACACATGTAAACTTGATAATTTATCTTTTAAGTTGAAAATTAATTATTCCAATATGTTAATGTTTATAATATGGTATATATTGTACGATGACGAGTTAAAAGTGAAGCATCCCGGCATAACTAATAAAGAAATTCAAATCAATCGTGATAAAAAATTTGCACTTTGGCTAAAGGACAAAGTAAGTTCAATTTCTTAAGCACGACATATATATATATATATATATATATATATATATATATATATATATATATATATAATCCATGTTAACTATGACGTCATTTAATAAGATGGAGTTTTTGTAGGCTTTGACTGCAGGATCAACGATTCTGGCTAATGTACAAGTCCTAGCTATGGGACCAGACAGGGACCAAGTTAGCCGCAATGCTTACAAAATAAATGGTTGTGAATTTCATACAAAGGCATACGGGCGCGGTAAAAGAACAACGAACTCTGGAGTGTGTGTCCAAGGAGATTGTTACAATGAGCTTGGTCGTGCCTTTTATGTGGAGTTGGAGGAAATCGTAGAGTTGTCATACAAGGGCACGTACGGGGGTCATATTCACTTATTCAAGTGCCATTGGTTTAATTCAGAAAAAGGGATACGTGTTGACAGACATGGAATCGTCGATATTAACCTCCATAGGTCTGCGTACTCCAACGAACCGTTTGTTTTACCAACTAAAACAGTACAAGTATACTACACTCCTAGTCCTGTTAGGAAAATGGATAGACCGCCTACAGATTGGCAAGTTGTAATTCATACTCCCGCGCGTAGTCGTGTAGAAGTAGTTGATGGGGAGATTTACCAAGAGCAGATGCTTCATAGTCAAACTATAATAAATGTGGAGGAAGACAATGAAGTAATCCAGTTAGATGGTGGAGATGAACCACATGAATTAGATCCTAAGTCAATACTTGTGTCAGATGACATTGATACTGAGGAGGAAGAGTTATTGACTGAATTTGACACTGAATTTGAAGCAGATGATGGTTATGAATCTGCAACACGTATACAAGATGATTCTGAATCAGACATTGACACTTGAACAAATGAAATGTATGTTTAGCATTACATATTTTTTATATTATTGTCATGTTTATGTACTAAACTATTTAAATGTAACTTTTATTTATTGTCATTTTATATTCGTATATATACATGTTTATATCACTGTCATGTTTATATACTAAACTATTTAAATGCAACTTTTGTTTATTGTCATTTTATATTCATATATATATATATATATATATATATATATGTTTATATCACTGTTATGTTTATTGTCATATATACATGTAATCAAATATGACTCATAATAACATCTTGAAATTTGTAATATACAGATGGCTTCTGAAGCAGCGCAGAAAAAGCGCGGCTTGGGTAGGGGGCTTAATCATGTGCCCAAGGCCCTACTAATCCGGATGATCAAATTCTTATTCAGATTCACCCTCCTCCGAATAGTACGTACGTCCCGCATATATCATTTATATATAAGCATTTAAGATTCCATTTATACAAGATATATAGAACTTAGATGTAAATTGCTTTAATATATCTACTTATCGTTGATGTAAATTGTTGTATATTATAGTGATTTTTCAGATAATAAGATCGTCAACATCAACAAAACCATGAACATGAGTATGACATAAAACATAACTAGGAATTAAGTTTATCCATAATTCAATCAAGAAGAAGGTTCAAAGAAGTTTATGTATAATTGTATATTGGTATTGTTTTGATTGATATTATATTGGCAATGTATATGGGTCTGAATTTTTTACTGCTTTAATTTGCATTCAATCGTTATTGTTTTGGTCTTATTGTATTGAAAATTTGTATATTTCTCTTGGTTTGTGTCTTGGGTTCCTAGAAATGTCCATATATGCATGCCGTCGTGCATGTGGCTAGTCTATATTGTAGGGGAGACTCTGGCGAATTTTTTTTAAGTATTATAAGTATAAGTTTGAGAAATGTTCATAAGTATTATAACTTAGATGTAAATTGCTTTAATATATCTATTTCTCGTTGATGTAAATTGTTGTATATTATAGTGATTTTTTAGATAATAAGATCGTCAAGTGCATATCACAGCTGTGTTTACAGAATTGGCCTACACCTGTGATTATGTGGGCGAGCACACCTATAGCCCACAAGGATGCTGTTTGGGCTGAATTTCAGGTATGTTTTTTTAAATTATGACAGATAATATAATATTCAAAGGATAATTGTTTAGTAATATTATTATTGTTGTTTTATTTGCAGAAACGGTATAGATGGGAGGACGCGCATGCTTCAGTGATACAGACATTATTCTGGCAGAAGTGCACGGTTTGCACCAAAGACAATTTAAACAAAGAAAGATAAAAAGCCCTTCACAATGCCGAGATCGACCATCTAGGCCAGGGAGAGGATTACATGCACGAGCATAGCTCCTGGTGGTGCACCCAGTCCATATGGACTGAGATGTGTGCCCAATGGAGAGCTGAGAGCTGGGTGAAAAGACGAAAGACTGCCGCCACCAACAGATCCTCGGGTGTACCCGATGGCGAAAAGGCTAAAGGGACATACAAGGGCGGCAGTATTTCACAGTTGCAGCATATCACTGCCAGGGTACGTATTTACAAGTTTTAATATGTTTACAATCATGAATTGTAGAAAATATATCACATTTTTACTTAGTAATATCGTGTTATTTTTTGTATAGGAGTCTCAGTCTCTAGGTCAGCCTATCCATTGGCTGGATGTGTACGTGGCCACCCGTGATGGTTTGCCTGATGCTATCCAGATAGCAGCAATAAATTTTAACAACTTGATCTTGTTTATCAATGCTTACAGAATTAATTTATTTTTAACTATTTAATTGTTAACATGATGACAAGATACTTATAAGCGTTTATTGAATGAGCGCTATCCTGAAGGCACCCCACGTCCGCCTATTGATCAAGAGCTGTGGGAGAGGGCGTCTGTTGTGAAGAAGAACTACATTAAAGGTCAAGGACAATGACAACGCCCATCCTTCAGTGGCTCAGGCTGCTCTTCTAACCAGTCTACACAGTCATCGAGCCATCCAGCTATTCATACTCCGGCTGACTGTGTGAGAGCTATATGTTGAGATCGAGATCTTCTGAAGATACTGGGCAGGCATCTGGGGGCTCTGAGTCCTGAGGAGTTAGCTGAAGTAGTAGCGGCAGCAGCAACATCACAACATGGGGATGGCGACGAGGTATAAAATCAATTTGTTGTATATATTGTCGTAATATACCAATATTAACATAGTTAGTATATATTTGTAACTTATTTTATTATATTGTTAATTACAGGGTGATCAAGGAGGCGATGATGCTTGACGTACCTGCTTTAGATCAGTTTTGTAGTTATAGTATAAGCTTGTACTTGTATATTCATTCTTTGGATGTCTGTATGTTACTTAAACAAGTTTTGAAATGTTATTATATTTATTCAAATCATATTGGGTATTAAAGGTTTATATACTAGTTTGGTGTATGTGTTGGTGGACGATGGATGTTTATATTGTTGTGTATGCTGTTTATCTTGTTGTGTATGTGTGTTAGGATAAAGCAGGTACAAAACAGGTATAGCTTTTTGGGAATTCTACAAAATAGCAAAAATCAGGTTTTCAATTTTTTCATATCAGCAACCGCATGCGGTCGCTGGTAGTTATTAGCGACGGTTAAACATTTGAGGGTATCAGCGACCGCATGCGATCGCTGATTGTGGTCGCTGACACGTGGACCATGTCAGCTTTGGCCCTAAACCATGCTAACTCAGCTTAGCGACCGAATTTGTCATTTCGATCGCTCATATCGGTCGCAAATATGTCGGTCGCTAATAGTGGTCGCTGATGTGCATCTCAATGACCAGATTTTATGTGACGGCTATCAGCGACCGCATTCAGTCGCTGAAAGATACCAGCGATCGATTGCGGTTGCTGATATGCGATCGCTGATAAACCTTTTTCTTGTAGTGCTTGAAGGCCTGCTCTTGAGGAGAAAACCCTAGAAAGGTATGAACAACAGTAGGAGTGATATCAGCCTCCAAAGGCACTCGGTCTCTAGTGAGCTGCAACCCCATGATAAACCTCCAGTCCATAGGTGTTATCATAACCTCGCAGTCCATAAGATAAAGGGACTTTCTCTGATGAAACCACCTCTCTGATAAAGAACGGGGGTAACCCTAAGGGCAACGATAGGGGGCAACGGTGAAGAACGCCTCTAAACCCTAAGATTGAACTCTAGCCTTGTAGTTAACATGAAGTGACCCATACAAAGAATATACACTAAACCAGTTACCCTTGGACTGGTTAAACTCAGGAACCTACACGACATTAAGGTTAAAAATCGATTATTGGGAAGACTGGGAAATTGAGGTAAATCAAAATAAGAACTCATATACCTTGTTCGCATGTAAATGAGTGGATGGGTGGCTGTTCAAGTCAGTACCTAGCAAATTAGGAGTGGTCACCTGGATACTAAGAAGAAATTGAGGTACAACAGCGGGCTGGGGGTGAACCTCAGGCTCATGAGTAACATTCTCCTCATCCTCATCTAAATGAGTCTGATCCACGTTAATAGGGTGAATCACCGACTCCGTTATGCGGCGAACCCGATGGGCAACCCATGGAATGGGAACATCTGATGTGGGCCTTCCGAAGGTGAACCCTAGATGTATCCCTATGGGAGGTAAAACTGTTAGGTCTATTTGAATTCATACATAGACAACGAGTCCATGGAATTCTGAGTACGAAAAAGTATGTCCTTATCCTATGGCAAAAAAATGCCACCCGCGACCCCACTTATTTTATAAAAGAATCTCCAAAACGACGTAGTTTTAATAAAGTCATGCTATTTAAGGAGAAGTACTAGATAAGGGGAGTGCTCCTAATCCTCCCTCTCTCTCTCTATATATATATATACATAGAGCTTCCTATGCGGGTGGTGTGCATGCGGACCACCTTTAGCGACGAATACAATCGTCGCTAAACTCGTCCCCATAGGGTCTGAATTGTTGCGATAGCTTAGAACCATCACTATAGCCCGATTCAGACCCTATGACGATGAGTTTAGTGATGGTTTTATCCGTAGTTAAAGGTGGTCCGCATGCATACCACCTGCATAAGAAGCGGACTGTGTTAATATATATATTGTTGTCAAAACGGATGATGTCAACCCCTGCGTAGAGAGAATTGCCCAAGACTGCTGCATAGAGTTTCAATTAAGGGGATAAAAGTGGCATGAAATTGCGTTGGTGTAGCTAAATTTCATTGTCAAATGCAATCATGAATTTTTACTACGTTGTTAATCGTTTATAAAAAGTGTTTGCTCCTGCCTTTGCCCACCCGTGTTTGGATATTTAAAAAGTTGAAAGTTATGTTTGCGGTCTAAAAACAATAAAACGTTGTATATTTGACACTATTTTTAGTTATCTTAAGCTCAACGTTAGAAAGTGTTTGACATATTGTATTATGGGCTAAAAGTACTTAATTTACACTATATATTAAACTCTTTATAGTGTTTGGTGACTCCAATTCGTATATGCGATAACCTAGAGATAATAGACTCCTAGGAATATAATTTGGAACATAGCAGCATGCATGTCCTACACGCGCTTAATATATGTTTACATCATTACATATCCTAGCATAGCTGAGCCTGCATATAGGATCCTGTTGTCTAACTCGCGAAAGTTTTTTGTCAGAGTTTCCCCTATAAAATGGAATATCCATATTCACATAGATATGCATTAAACAGTCCCCTAAGGGTATACAATCATAGTCCAACAATCAGATAGCAATTTAAATAGTTTCTCTAATGCATTGTCAGAATACATGCCTAAACTAACTGTTAAAATAAAATCCGTATGTTCCACATGATGATACGTAAGCATGCATTGGATTATAACATGTGTATCAAGCTATCTATGCATACATGTTCAATATATTGCGTTTAATGAAGAGAATATGGTAAAAAAACCAGTGAAAACACAAAAGAAAGGAATGTATATGTTACCCGTAGTGCGTAGAACGAACGTACGGTGACAGAATGCTCAAAATAAAGCTCCAAGTGAGTAGATCTGAGAAAAAAGGTCAAAAATTGTAAAGAGAATGCAATAAAACTTGGTTTGGATGAATGAAAATGAGCCTGTCTTAGGCATACCTGCGGCTACCCAGGGTGGGCCCCGCGGGTCCCCTTTTAGTAAAATGTAATTCAAAACGCGTCCTTTCTAGTCTAGAAAAAGGAGTTTACCTAGAAAGGTACCCGTTCAGATCATTTTAAGGCGTTAAAAACCTTGAAAAACCCTAAAAAAAAGCAGGGAAAACTAGAGGCCCTGTCATGGAATGACAATAAATTGTGAATTATGGTTAAAATCACTTTATCGATAACCAATCCGCTTGCATTGACCCCAGTTAAGGCGTTGACTCAACCCAATGGTAGAATTTATTGGCATTGACCCCAGTGAAGGCGTCGACTTAACCCCGATGGTAGAATCTGCTGGCATTGACCCCAGCGAAGGCATCGGCAGGACCCGGTGGTAGTAATTTGATAATGATTCAATATGCGATTTGCGATGCAATTTGATAATAATTCAATGTGCGACTTGCGAAATTATGATGAGCTAGGATGTGTAATTTGCAATGCGATCAGCTAAGACATCAGCAGTACCCGATGAAGTAATCTATTGGCATTTGCCCCAATGAAGGCTTCGGTAGTACCCGATGACATCAATATAAATCATCGTCCTCCCAGTAGATGGGATTAACTTTTTTAAACCTAACATCTACATATCATTTCATACTTTACATGTGGCATTGCATCATTAGATATACCTTGTCATGTGTCGAGTGTCTAGTAATCTTTGCCATGTTCATTCCATTGTAGTGCATAAACATGACAAAGAGGGCCATCTATAGACACCTGAAATTACGCCTTCCTTAGATTAACCTTGAAGGAGCGTAAAGCATAATTTCACTTCGGAGACAACCCCGAGGGAGGGCAGAAGCATCATTTCAACCTGAAGACAACCCCGTGGAGAAATTAAAATACAACGACGTCTAGACACGACGTGGTCTGAATGACGATCATAAAGCCGAAGACGTGACCACAAGAAGCCACCACAACAATCATTGAGCTGCAAGCTGTCCAAAACGAGCCAATTGACAACGCTCGGGAACTAGAAGATACCTTTTAACTAATTGTGCCATCTTACCGGACTCCGATTCAGTCAGACTCGAGCTTATTCAACTTTAACCGGACCAAGACCAAAGGAACATACTTCGAGATGGCAGGGCCCACAGGGCCCAACCATTTGAGAAAAAAAGAAGAAGTTAGAGAGAGAAACACTCGGATCTTGCCTCCTTTCAACACATTTGAGTTGTTTTACTCATGTTCTTGTAGATCTTGAGTGTCTAGGGTGATATAGCTTGATTCTAAGCCAAAATAAGCTTGTTTCGTTGCTCCCCAAGGTGAAAAACACTAATTTTTACTCATTTCCTTTGTAAAGCTTGTTCAATATATTAGATCTATATCATATATTGTTCATATTTAGGTAGACTTGTTACTTTACATATATATATATATATATATATATATATATATATATATATATATATATATATATATATATATATTATGTAATAGTTAGTAGATCTATAGATTTTACTGATTATATTGTGCATATATTGTTAGAAACCAAGTTATTTGACTAGATCTACCTAGATCTAGCCGTATCTAGCACTTTAACCGGTTATGGAGCTCAAAGTTCTAACCCATAAGCTAGATCGACTTAGATATACGGTAGATCCGGTCATTGTAATGCTTTTAGTCAGTCCCGGTCACCCCGTAGAGCCCTAGGTCTAAATCTAGATGTGAGGGGGTCCTAATGACTCGTGATAGGGATTTCAACAGATGAAATCACCTAACTTCGAGTTTAGGATATGTTTTACATCTACGTTTAAGAATAATAATGTGAGCCTAGGAATCCCAGTGTCAAGATCTAACAATCGAATCTTGACTTGTGTGACGCCCCCAAATCCGGGTATCTTCCAACCCGATAAATGGTGCTCCACTATACTAACATCCATACCATCATTCCATTGAAATACAATAAAATGAGAGTAATTACTATATTCTTATTAAAATCAAAGTATAATCCTTCCCAGGTTCATAAACCGGTTACATCGTTCATTGTTCATAAGGTATAATACATACAAACTTACTAAACTATTACACAATGCCTAAGCATCCATCTTAGCTTTGCCCTTATCTTTCTTGGCATTCTCAGTACGTTCACCTTTAACTGCAGTTATATAATTCACGCAAGAAGTGAGCATTGACAGCTCAACAAGTTTAATCAAGGATAACAAAAATACCACATTCGTGAATTATATAACAATTCCAACATAACTGAACAATAGTTATGAAGTATTAAGAATCAATACTACCATAACAGTATATAACATCAATTCCCAATGTATAGAATAGATTATGAATTCTGAACCAGTTGATAGACCATGAACAGTAAATTTCAGTTTTCATACTTGAAAAGGAGTCCACAGCACTAAGGCCGTTCATCCGTATAACTTACGAGCACTTCTAGGTGATCAGCCTATAGTACTCTATGTTGATCAACACTACATTCATTAAACGTATTTACGTTTAATATTTTTGGCAAACTCGCGTGCCCATCGAAATATCGATGAAAAATACTTTTGTTTGTTCATAGACAAACCTTACCTTCACATCCGTACCAATTACTTGGCATAGGATAGCGTTAACATTTCTATATAGAATGATATGGAAAATCATCAATCTATATCTTACGAATAGTCTAGCCGAGTTAAAATCTGGCATTGACCCTTTCTTTTACAACAAAGCTTGCAATTCAGTTCAATGAATCACATAAAACTTGGCTAACTTCGAAGTTAGACAAGCGTTAAGAAAACTTGCTTTTCAGCGTCTTCAAATAACTTACTCAACTGACCATAGCCTTTACAGAATCTACATGATATATTCACATAGCACACCGTAATTAGCTATCAAACAACTATTCACATTGTTCCTACAAGCTTCTTTCTCTTCTATGTCTTTGTTAACATAATATTTTTATTTTAGTCAACATGACTTATTACCCTTCGTCCCGGTTTATCTCTCCGTGGACGTTTTATTAACCGGACTCAACTTCATTAATAAAGTATTACTTCGTTCATTTTACATATCTTGTTTACTTACATTAGACTCCTAAGTTTTATACCATATATCTTAATATAGGTAGTATAGGATTAGTTTTTATACATTCATTGTGTATATAAACTCAACTCCGATTGATCCCTAACCAACTGAAGTCTAAAGCATAACTGGGTCAACTTTTTCTTACTGCCGGCGCTGCGGCGCGGCACCCCTTGCACAACATTGGCGCTGGGGCGCGGCACCCCTTGCACAACATTGGCGCTGGGGCGCAAGTTTGCAGAGTGCTCAGCCGAGTCTGGCACTGCGGCGCCACCATTTTGTACTGGTTTTGGCGCTGCGACGCCGAGTCTGTGCATCAGTTGACAAACCAGTTTTGGTTTTCTAACGAAACTCCCGGCTTCCTAATTTGTTCGTTTTACATCTGAATTGACCCATTCGAATTCCTACAAGTCAGGAATTACATCCTTTACGCGTTCATATAAGAATTCAACACTTTCGAATCCGTTAACTCATAATTCACTATTGAGTTCATTTTATATACGTTCGTAAACGTTAATGAGCGTTTAATGCTCGTTTTCTTCGTTTTAAGTCAGAATCCGACGATTCTCGAACCCACGACTCTTAATCACCCTATCTCACGTGTTGACATTGAAAACCAACATTTTCAAGTCTCACGGCAACTTTCGACTACCAATCCGAAATTTCTACGTTTTCGACGTTTAACGTCTATTTTCGTAAAATTCGCCATAACTTCATTACTAATGTTCTCTAAGCCAAATCACATGGAATACTCCATGGATTTCATATCTACATCCTAACCAAGCAAGATGCAATTACTAACGGATTGATAGAGTCCAATCGTTTATAAACGATCAATCTCAACTATCCATATTTTCATGGTTCAAAACTATTTCAAACCTTATTATTTTTATAACCTCATGACTTATAGAGATTGAATCTATGGTAAGTCATCTTTAATCCCTCATACAAGGCGTATACCATCCCTCTATGATTCTCCAATATAAAAGACAAATAAAAAAGAAATGGAGATGAAAGATAAGGATTATACCTTAAGAACTCTTGAAAATCTCTTGGAAGAATATAAGTTTAAAGCTTCTAAGTGTATGTTTTTGCAAGTATAGCTCTCTTTTCTCTCTCAAATAATCTAAGTTGAGTCTTGGTAAAAATCTCAAATGAATCAACCTAACTTCCTATTTATAGAATTTAGAATGGAGGGCAATTTAGACATTAAATCCCACCTCCTTACTATTCATGTGTGGTCACCAAGTAAGATACTTGGTGACCAAGCCTTATGCTTGGCTTGCACACCAAGGTGGCCGGCCCACCTCCCCTCTTGTGACATCCCATGGGTTGCCCCATGGGTTATACCCATTGGGTGACCCACCGGTTCGACCAACGGTTCGGTTTTAATGAATTGGGCTTAACCAATTAAACATTGGGCCTTGACTTGGACTTAACCCATCATCTCATTGGGCTTAGTCATTCAACTGATTGGGCTACTCATAATCCAATACAAATGAATTACTCATTGATACATTAGATTAATCTTATGACACGCATCGTATTCTACACGTACGATTCACGTATTCCTTTCGTATACCATAAGTACAATAATCGTATTGTACCTCGTATTTACTTAATGTATTATACATAGGTACTAACTAGCACCACCAATTGTATAACACTTGAATAAAACCTAACGCCATTCCTTCTACGCATATTATTTCCTTCTCGGAAATCAATATACTCAACCCTTAGGTTTTAAGTCCGCAGGCGAAAACTTCGTTTTTGCCATAAATGAAATATTATCAGATATTCCATCTCATCACGATATTCTATCATTACGCGTTTCTCGAAATTTCAAAATAATTCCTCAGACAGAAACGGATGAATAGTATTTTTACGGAAACTTCTCAGAAAATAATTATTATCGTCTTGGAAATTCCAAACAACTATTTCTACCACGTAGCCAAAATACTAATCACGTTAGCACATTCTAGATCATAGAACGACCTTCACATAGTTTACTTCACAAAGAATTCAATTAAATTCATTTAATTCACATAATCAAATAAAAATTTAATTGTAATAAAAATTCGATTTTCTCGGGCGTTACATTCTCTCCCCCTTATAAGGATTCTGTCCCCAGAATCTTAGCTTATAATTACATAAACAAATGAGGAAAATCTTCCTTCATTTTACTTTCGAGCTCCCACGCTGCTTCTTCAACATTGTGGTTTCTCCATAACACCTTCACTGAAGGTATGACCTTATTCTTAAAACTTGTTCCTTCCTATCAATAATTTGAATTGGAAGTTCCTCATAGGACAAGTCCTTCTCTAACTGAATAGATTCATACTCTATCACGTGTTTATAGTCCGGTTTATAAGGATGCAACACTGACACATGAAACACATTATGAACGTGTTCCATCTCTGGAGGTAAGGCTACTACGTAAGCTACCTTCCCTATCCTTTTTAAAATCTCAAAAGGTCCTACAAACCTTGGACTTAACTTCCCTTTCTTTCCAAAACGTATCTTCCCTTTCCAAGGCGATACTTTTAGAAAAACAAAAGATCCTACATCGAATTCTCTATTTTCTCGGTGAGGATCCGCATACTTCCTTTGTCGGTCTTGAGCCGCAACTAATCGAGCACGTATTAATTCTACTTTGTCCGCTGTCTGCTGAACCATCTCTGGTCCCAACATCTGACGGTCACCCACCTCATCCCAACACAATGGAGTTCGGCACTTCCTCCCATACAACGCTTCGTAAGGCGACATGCCTATACTAGCGTGAAAACTGTTGTTGTATGAAAATTTCACCAACGGTAGAAATTCATTCCAACTCCCTTTGAAATCCATAACGCAAGATCTTAACATATCTTCAAGCGTTTGAATTGTCCGCTCACTCTGACCATCCGTCTGAGGATGATACGCTGTACTCAATCTTAACTGCGTTCCCATTTGCTCTTGCAAACTTCTCCAAAAGTTCGATGTGAATCGTGGATCACGATCTGACACAATCGACACAGGCACTCCATGTCTGGAAATAATTTCCTTGACATACAGCTTAGCTAACTGATCTAAGTTATACCTTATTCCTATTGGTAGAAAATGAGCCGATTTCGTTAATCGATCCACTATCACCCAAATAGCATTGTATCCTTTTCTTGTTGTTGGAAGTCCCACCACAAAATCCATCGTGATGTGCTCCCACTTCCACTCTGGAATTTCTAACGGTTGTAACAACCCGCTCGGTCGTTAATGTTCAGCCTTAACTTTTTGACAAGTTAAGCACTTACTAACATATTCTGCTATCTCCCTCTTCATATTCGGCCACCAAAAGTTCCGACGAAGGTCTTGATACATCTTCGTACTACCGGGATGTATTGAGTACCTCGAACTATGGGCCTCCATCATAATTTCTTCTTTTAATTCGGGATCATTCGGAACCCAAATTCTTCCCTCAAAACGAAGTAATCCCTCCTTATCGAGGTTATACTCAGTTTTTTCTTCGTTTTCTATCTTATTCAGCATCTGCTTGCACCCCTCATTGCTCAGTTATACTCTCCTAACCCGCTACACTATGGTAGGTTGGGTTTCCATGGAAAATAACAATTCTACCGATTCCCCTGGTAACTTAATTTCTAGTTCCATTTTTGCCATTGCTGTTACCAACTCATTTTGAGTTGTTAACATTGATAATTTCTCACTATCCTTTCTACTTAGCGCATCCGCTACTACATTTGCTTTTCCCGGATGATATAAAATATCACAATCATAATCTTTTATTAACTCTAGCCACCTTCTCTGTCTCATGTTTAACTCCTTCTGTGTGAAGATATATTTCAGACTTTTGTGGTCCGTGTATATCTCACATTTCTCACCATAAAGATAATGTCTCCATATCTTTAGGGCAAAAACTAATTCCAGGTTATGGGTAGGATAAACCTTCTCATAATCCTTCAATTGGCGTGATGCATACGCAATGACCTTGCCATGCTGCATGAGCACGCAACCCAATCCTTTATGCGAAGCATCGCTATACACTACAAAATTCCCGGTATCGTCTGGTAAGGACAATACCTGTGCCTCACTTAATCTCTTCTTCAATTCCTGAAAACTGTTCTCACATTTTTCAGTCCACACATACTTCACTGACTTTCTTGTCAGATTGGTTAACGGAGTAGCTAATTTAGAAAAGTCTGGAATAAACCTTCTATAGTATCCTGCTAACCCCAGAAAACTCCGAATCTCAGTCGGCGTCTTCGGTTGCTCCCATTCGTTAACTGCTTCTACTTTGGCCGGATCTACGGAAATGCCATCCTTATCAATAACATGCCCTAGAAACTGCACTCTCTCAAGCCAAAATTCACACTTTGTGAATTTCGCATACAACTTCTCCTTCCTTAGTGTTTCCAACACTATTCTTAAATGTTTCGTATGATCTTCTAGCGTCTTTGAATAGACTAGAATATCATCAATGAACACTACGACAAACTTGTCCAAATATTATTTGAACACTCTGTTCATCATATCCATAAATGCGGCTGGCGCATTAGTCAACCCAAACGACATTACCAGAAACTCGTAGTGATCATAACGAGTTCTGAATGCGGTCTTAGGTATATCTTCCTTCCTCACCTTCAACTGATGATACCCCGTGCGCAAATCTATTTTAGAAAAATACTTTGCCCCTTTCAACTGATCAAATAGATCATCGATCCTGGGCAAAGGGTACCTATTCTTAATCGTTAACTTGTTCAACTCTCGATAGTCGATACAAAGTCTTAACGACCCATCCTTCTTCTTTACAAACAACACCGGTGCTCCCCAAGGAGACACACTTGGTTGAATGTACTTCCTATCTAACAGTTCTTGTAATTGAACCATTAACTCCTTCATTTCAACTGGCGCAATTCGATATGGTGCCCTTGAAACTGGTGCCGTTCCCGGTAACAAATCAATTACAAATTCTACCTCCCTATCCGGTGGAATACCCGATAATTCCTCCGGAAATACATCCACGAACTCTTGCACAACTGGTATCTGATCCAAGGATGTCCCCACTCTTTGGGTATCCACCACATGGCATAGATAACCTACACACCCTTTTCTTAACATCTTCCTAGCTTGTGTCATAGACAGACAACAAGAGTGTCTCGGTGAATTACTACCGAAAAACACTACCTTGGTTTTCTTAGAAAGCCGAAGGTTTACACTTTTCCTATGGCAATCTATAATTGCCTCATGGTTCACCAACCAATCCATACCAAGAATTACATCAAATTCTTTTAGCCTTATCGGTATCAAATCTACCGATAACTTATTTCCCCTAATTTCTACGTAACAGTTCTTATGAATATGTTCAATGGGGATTATCTCCTCGTTTGCTACCTTAACGTCTAAAGGTATAGGTAACTTCTCAGGAATTAACCCTAATCGTTTAGCAAATTCACATGCTATAAAAGAACAAGTGGCATCCGAGTCAAATAGCACATAAGCATTTATCTCATTGACCGGAATGATACCTGCTACCACATCTGTTGATGCAACTGCATCTTGAACAGTCATATTAAACTTACGAACCGAGGGTCTACCCACTAATGGTGTTGGTCCAGTAATGGCTAATTTACCACTACCAGAACTCTTATTCCCCTCTAAACCCTTCTTTGGGCAATTTCTTGCCATGTGGTCATTTGACCCACAGACAAAACACCCCTGATTCTTCTTAGGGTTAGGACAATTGGGTGACAAATGTCCCTCCTGCCCACAGTTGTAGTATACTACTTTCCCCTTTAAACAGACTCCCATGTGAGATTTTCCGCATGTCTTACATGCTTCCGTTCTCCTTTTGGGATCTCCCTGTTTTACCCCGGTATTCCCGGGATTAAAACCCTTCCTCTTTGGCAAGTTGCCGCTTCCGCTGGCAACTTCAGCCTTATTACTTCCTTCTATCTTACTCTTAATCTTCCGCTCTTTGTGGTACTGAGACAAGGCCTCACCACCACCTTCAGCTATTATCGCCTTCTCCAGAATGGTCCCATAGGAAGCACTTTGGAAAACCGATATTCTACTATAGAGCCAAGGTTTTAAGCCCTGCTCAAATCTGCGCGCCTTCCTTTCCTCCGTATCCACCTGATGTGGAGCAAATCTTGCCAACTCATTAAATTTGGCAGCATATTGGGGAACAGTCATATCCCCCTGCTTAAGTTCTAGGAACTTAATTTCCATTCTACCCTGCATGCTAGTAGGGAAATAGTTCTCGAAGAAAACCTTCTTAAACTGTTCCCACGTAACAGCCTCTGTCCTAGCCCCACCCTGGTGAGCTTCCCACCAGTAGTTGACTTCTCCCTTCATCATGTAAGTCGCAAAAGAAGTCTTTTGCGCCTCACCTATGTTTGTTATCACAAACGCCTTTTCAATTTCCCTAATCCATGTTTGGGCTTCTAGTGGATCCGTCGTTCCTCGGAACTCGGGAGGACCCACACTTTTAAAGTCCTTAAAGGTAGTTGTTCTTACTACCCCAGGAGCTACAGGAATCCCACCCCCCACTTGGTTAAATGCAACCGTTAATAAATTAACAAAATCTTGCATAGGGTTGTTAGGACCCCCTTGATTTTCATTATGAGACTCGGCCTCTTGGTTCCGTTGTCTCCTTCTTGGCGGCATAATTCTGATTAAATAAATAAAGTTTTGTTATTATCTATTTAATTACTCGGTTATCATTTTAAATTAACAACAACCATTCATACCACACAAGCATAAAAACGTCATTATATTAATATGCTTTCATAGTCAAAACTATTTACATCATGTTCCCTTAGCCAAAAGCTATCATATACTATCCCGCGATTGCCTTCTACAAAAGTTGGGATTTGCTAAAAGACTACCCTTAATTATACAAAAGAGGGTTTTATGTCACTACTTATATACAAAAAGTTCTAGCGACCTTCTAATACTGTCGAATGACATTTCCATATTTCTGATTTACCAGAATCGACACTATATCTCGACTTATGGTATGTCGAGTCTGCCCAGACTCAATAGAATAACAAGCAATTTTCAGCTTGAAATCCTCATGAGCGCATTCATGAATGTATGACATCCTAGCTATTTTCTGATCTTTCTCAACCAGTTTCTGTTTTAGCTCGAGGACCTCATCCTTATAGCTATGAGCCTTATCAGTCATAAGCACTTTTTCATCGTGCTTCGACTCAAAGTCTGCCTTTGCAGATTCTTTCGCCTCATATAGGGCAGTTATCTCCTCAATCTGTGCCTCTACCTGAGTACGTAGGTGCACATTCCTATCCAACACCGCTAAATACAGTGCTCTAGTTGCATCCAAAGATGCTGGCTCTAGAGTAGGTAACACCGTGTTAATCGATGTCACCTCTATTTCCTCCTCCACATCTAGCATCTCCTTAAGGTATGATGCTAATCCCATAGTCTCCTCAGAGTATTCCTCCTCGGAGAAGTACTCCTCAATGTCTGAGTCTTCTAGTACAACTATCAGTACCTCCGCCACTGGCATTGGTATTACCTCAACTTGGTTAACTGAGTCCTCACTTCTCATTTCCACGTTTCTAAACATCAAGCTATCGGTTGACATCTACAAACACATAACACGTTGATTAGTACATAATACACAATAGTATAAGCCAAATCACATTTAATATCTTTAAGATTAATTTTCATCTTTTAATTCTTTCGATACTGAGTTATCTCAATATCTTCTTAATTCAATAGACTTGAATTCCATTTCTCGGACTTTACCTTCCTTACAAGGTTATTAGCCTAAGGTTTTCCACCCTTAAGTTTTATAACCTAAGGCTTTGATACCAACCTGTGACGCCCCCAAATCCGGGTATCTTTCAACCCGACAGATGGTGCTCTACTATACTAACATCCATACCATCATTCCATTGAAATACAATAAAATGAGAGTAATTACTATATTCTTATTAAAATCAAAGTATAATCCTTCCCAGGTTCATAAACCGGTTACATCGTTCATAAGGTATAATACATACAAACTTACTAAACTATTACACAATGCCTAAGCATCCATCTTAGCTTTGCCCTTATCTTTCTTGGCATTCTCAGTACGTTCACCTTTAACTGCAGTTATATAATTCACGCAAGAAGTGAGCATTGACAGCTCAACAAGTTTAATCAAGGATAACAGAAATACCACATTCGTGAATTATATAACAATTCCAACATAACTAAACAATAGTTATGAAGTATTAAGAATCAATACTACCATAACAGTATATAACATCAATTCCCAATGTATAGAATAGATTAGGAATTCTGAACCAGTCGATAGACCATGAACAGTAAATTTCAGTTTTCATACTTGAAAAGGAGTCCACAGCACTAAGGCCTTTCATCCGTATAACTTACGAGCACTTCTAGGTGATCAGCCTATAGTACTCTATGTTGATCAACACTACATTCATTAAACGTATTTACGTTTAATATTTTTGGCAAACTCGCGTGCCCATCGAAATATCGATGAAAAATACTTTTGTTTTTCATAGACAAACCTTACCTTCACATCCGTACCAATTACTTGGCATAGGATAGCGTTAACATTTCTATATAGAATGATATGGAAAATCATCAATCTATATCTTACGAATAGTCTAGCCGAGTTAAAATCTGGCATTGACCCTTTCTTTTAAAACAAAGCTTGCAATTCAGTTCAATGAATCACATAAAACTTGGCTAACTTCGAAGTTAGACAAGCGTTAAGAAAACTTGCTTTTCAGCGTCTTCAAATAACTTACTCAACTGACCACAGCCTTTACGGATTCTACATGATATATTCACATAGCACACCGTAATTAGCTATCAAACAACTATTCACATTGTTCCTACAAGCTTCTTTCTCTTCTATGTCTTTGTTAACATAATATTTTTATTAAAGTCAACATGACTTATCACCCTTCGTCCCGGTTTATCTCTCTATGGACGTTTTATTAACCGGACTCAACTTCATTAATAAAGTATTACTTCGTTCATTTTACATATCTTGTTTACTTACATTAGACTCCTAAGTTTTATACCATATATCTTAATATAGGTAGTATAGGATTAGTTTTTATACATTCATTGTGTATATAAACTCAACTCCGATTGATCCCTAACCAACTGAAGTCTAAAGCATAACTGGGTCAACTTTTTCTTACTGCCGGCGCTGCGGCGCGGCACCCCTTGCACAACATTGGCGCTGGGGCGCGAGTTTGCAGAGTGCTCAGCCGAGTCTGGCGCTGCGGCGCCACCATTTTGTACTGGTTTTGGCGCTGCGGCGCCGAGTTTGTGCATCAGTTGACAAACCAGTTTTGGTTTTCTAACGAAACTCCCGGCTTCCTAATTTGTTCGTTTTACATCCGAATTGACCCATTCGAATTCCTACAAGTCAGGAATTACATCCTTTACGCGTTCATATAAGAATTCAACACTTTCGAATCCGTTAACTCATAATTCACTATTGAGTTCATTTTATATACGTTCGTAAACGTTAATGAGCGTTCAATGCTCGTTTTCTTCGTTTTAAGTCAGAATCTGACGATTCTCGAACCCACGACTCTTAATCACCCTATCTTACGTGTTGACATTGAAAACCAACATTTTTAAGTCTCACGGCAACTTTCGACTACCAATCCGGAATTTCTACGTTTTCGACGTTTAACGTCTATTTTCGTAAAATTCGCTATAACTTCATTACTAATGTTCTCTAAGCCAAATCACATGGAATACTCCATGGATTTCATATCTACATCCTAACCAAGCAAGATGCAATTACTAACGGATTGATAGAGTCCAATCGTTTATAAACGATCAATCTTAACTATCCATATTTTCATGGTTCAAAACTATTTCAAACCTTATTATTTTTATAACCTCATGACTTATAGAGATTGAATCTATGGTAAGTCATCTTTAATCCCTCATACAAGGCGTATACCATCCCTCTATGATTCTCCAATATAAAAGACAAATAAAAAAGAAATGGAGATGAAAGATAAGGATTATACCTTAAGAACTCTTGGAAATCTCTTGGAAGAATATAAGTTTAAAGCTTCTAAGTGTATGTTTTTGCAAGTATAGCTCTCCTTTCTCTCTCAAATAATCTATGTTGAGTCTTGGTAAAAATCTCAAATGAATCAACCTAGCTTCCTATTTATAGAATTTAGAATGGAGGGCAATTTAGACATTAAATCCCACCTCTTTACTATTCATGTGTGGTCACCAAGTAAGATACTTGGTGACCAAACCTTATGCTTGGCTTGCACACAAAGGTGGCCGGCCCACCTCCCCTCTTGTGACATCCCATGGGTTGCCCCATGGGTTATACCCATTGGGTGACCCACCGGTTCGTCCCCACGGTTCGGTTTTAATGAATTGGGCTTAACCAATTAAACATTGGGCCTTGACTTGGACTTAACCCATCATCTCATTGGGCTTAGTCATTCAACTGATTGGGCTACTCATAATCCAATACAAATGAATTACTCATTGATATATTAGATTAATCTTATGACACGCATCGTATTCTACACGTACGATTCACGTATTCCTTTCGTATATCATAAGTACAATAATCGTATTGTACCTCGTATTTACTTAATGTATTATACATAGGTACTAACTAGCACCACCAATTGTATAACACTTGAATAAAACCTAACGCCATTCCTTCTACGCATATTATTTCCTTCTCGGAAATCAATATACTCAACCCTTAGGTTTTAAGTCCGCAGGCGAAAACTTCGTTTTTGCCATAAATGAAATATTATCAGATATTCCATCTCATCACGATATTCTATCATTACGCGTTTCTCAGAATTTCCAAATAATTCTTCGGACAGAAACGGATGAATAGTGTTTTTACGGAAACTTCTCAGAAAATAATTATTAACGTCTTGGAAATTCCAAACAACTATTTCTACCACGTAGCCAGAATACTAACCACGTTAGCACATTCTAGATCATAGAACGACCTTCACATAGTTTACTTCACAAAGAATTCAATTAAATTCATTTAATTCACATAATAAAATAAAAATTTAATTGTAATAAAAATTCGATTTTCTCGGGCGTTACAACTTGACTCTCACGATAGACTTTTCCTTTAAAATGTAATGTTTAAGTAACGTAAAAGCATTGTACATGTAATATTGGATCTTAAAACCAGTTCAAGGGGTTCATCTTGAGAAGTCAGATTTAGGATCCCATGATAATGGAAATTTACGATTGCGAGTGTTCGGATGCATCAAGATGACTTTCATGCCCAACGATGATTTGTTACCCCTTTTTGGTGCTTTCTTGCATGCATTATTACCAAAAAATGATTTTCAAAACCACAAAGAGCTTATATAAAAATAAAGTGTTTCGGGGCAGATTTATTTAGGATAAATAAATAGAAGTATCAAAGGACCTCGATTCTTATTTGACGAAGGATTTGAAAACCTTATTTTCCAAATAGTCTTTGATATATATTTTGTTCTAAAAATGAACTTTTTATATAAATCAAATCCTTTGTGCATAGGTCCAAATAGGAACAACACTACATTCAGAATCACATTAAATACAAAGATAAAAATCGAAAGTATTAAAGGATCTTGGTTCCTATTTGATGAAGGATTTGAAAACCTTATTTTATTTCAATATATTTTTTCTAAGATAAACTTCAATAATAAATCAAACCCTTCGTGCATAGGTCCAAAGAGATACAACACTACTTTCAAATAAAGCCTAGCTAGAATAGACTTTCAAATCAAAGCAATGAGCATAATAAACGCACCCACCCACACACACACACAAATGCACACACTTTATGCTTATGTAATCAATAAGATGCAGTAATCGTGTTTTCACTGAAGTCGGGGGGTGCCTAACACCTTCCCATCGCTTAAGCAAGCCCACGAACTCTAAGAATCTCGGGTTTCAGACCAAATGTTATGAAGTTGCATATTGGGCCATATTGCAAAAATCTCCAAAATCTGGATGAATTGGTATATCCATTGTAAATCATACCAATTGGAAACTCTGCCTCATTCGGCCCAATCATCAAAATCTAATCTTTGTAAAATAAGTCGACTAATGTCGGTCTTTTCCTAAAATCTCACCCTTTAAATAAATTAAGTGACATAGCGAAACACAAAGGGTAGAAACAAAAACATTCAAATAAAAAAAGAGGAAATCTACCCAGCGTCGACACTTGTGAAAGAAACTTGGATCGGTCTTGTTTGGACCAACGGGAAGGAATCTCACTAGTAACTAGGTAGTTCACAATATCAGCAAACCAAGGTGTAGTAGATATGGAGAAAAGTTGCTCATCTTGATAGATTCATTTAAGGGCAGGTCAGAATTGGATTACACAATTAAACAGGACAAATGATGAGCTACCACATTTTTGGACCCTTTTTTGTCCCTTATCTCTAGGTCAAATTCTTGGAGCAATAAGACCCAACGAATTAAACAAGATTTTGAATCTTTTTTGGAAAGAAGATGTTTGAGGGCAGCATGGTCAGTGTGAACAATTATTTTAGACCCAATAAGATAAGATTGAAACTTTTCTAGGGTAAAAACTATATCTAGAAGTTCTTTTTCAGTAGTGGAATAGTTCAATTGTGCATTATACAAAGTTCTACTAGCATAATATATGACATGGGAAATTTTGTTAATTCTTTGCCCTAGAACAACGCCAACTGCATAGTCAGATGCATCACACATTAACTCAAATGTTTGACTCCAATCAGGTGATTTGATGGTAGAAGCTGAAGTCAACTCATTTTTGAGTTGTTCAAAGGATTAGAGGCATTTTTCATTAAAATCAAAATTTTCATCTTTATCTGGAAGATTGGTCAAGGGTTTTACTTTTTTACTGAAATTTTTAATGAATCGCCTATAAAAACTCACATTTCCTAAGAACGAACGAATTTCTTTGACTGTCCTAGGTGGTGGAAGATTGGCTATGAGGTCAATTTTGGCTTTGTCTACTTCAATTCCTTTTTCAGATATGATATGACCAAGAATTGTTTTTTACCATGAAATGACATTTTTCCCAATTTAGGATTAAGTTAGTTTCCTTACATCTCCTTAGAACTAAGTCAAGGTGGCGAAGGCACTCATGAAATGTAGACCTAAATATGGAAAAATCATCTATGAAAATTTCTAGGAATTTCTTCACCATGTCAGAAAAAATGCTCATCGTGCATCTTTGAAAGGTGGCAGGGGCACTACATAACCCAAAGGGTAGACGAAGATATGCAAAGGTTCCATAAGGACAAGTAAATGTGGTCTTTTCTTGGCCTTCTAAGGCTATGAGAATTTGAAAGTAGCCCGAGTATCCATCAATAAAACAATAGTAAACATGACCAGCTAACCTTTCTAGAATTTGGTCTATGAGGGTAAAGGAAAATGATACTTTCTTGTAGCAGCATTGAGTTTTCTATAGTCTACACAAACCCTCCAACCAGATTGGACATGAGTGGGAACTAAATCATTAGCTTCATTTTAAACCACCGTTAAGACAAACTTTTTAGGTACCACCTGAACATGACTTACCCAAGGGCTATCAGAAATGGGATAGATGATCCCATTATCAAGACACTTAAGAATTTCTTTCCTAAAGACTTCTTTTAGAACCTGGTTTAAACGCCTTTGTGGTTCTCTCACTAGTTTAACATCATCTATTAAGTGGATCCTATGTTGGACAATGGCTGGACTAATCCCCTTAATATCAGTTATGTTTCATCCTATATCTTACTTGTTCTCTCTTAGGATGGCCTATAACTCTTCCTTCTGTGTGTTTGTTAAATCGGAAGCAATGATCATAGGAAGAGTTTTGGAGGGACCTAGATAAGAATATTTAATATTATGAGGAAGAGGTTTGAGTTCTAACTCTGGTGGATTCTTTTCAAGAGGTTCTGAGGTTCTGAAAAAAATTAGAAATTTAGTCTTCTCCCGTAAGTTCATTTTCAGACATTTCCTGAATCATGTTCACTTCAACAAGTTGGTCAGAAAAATCAATAGGTTGTTTTCCCACATTAAACACGTTTAAGTCTATTGTCATGTTCCCAAATCTTAATTTCATAAGTCCATTTCTATAATTGATTAACACTTTAGAGGTTGCTAGAAATGATCTACCTAAAATGACAGGAATTTGACCCTCGGGATTGGCAACAAGCTGGGTTTCAAGGATAACAAAGTTAACTGGGAAGACAAAATCATCAACCTTAATGAGTATATCCTCAACTATTTCCTTTGGCACTTTAACAGAACGGTCAGCTAGCTAGAGTGTGACAATTATCTTTTTCAACTCCTCTAAACCCAAGGTTTGGTACACATAAAATGGTAACAGGTTCACACTAGCCCCTAAAGCAAGCAATGCCTTTTTAATTAAGGTGTCACCTATGATGCATGAAATGGTAGGACAACCGGGGTCCTTATATTTCACAAAAACTTGGCATAACAAGATAAAACTAACATGGGCTATTTGAAAAGCTTTCTTAGGAACATGAGTGACTCTTTTATGTGTGCACAAATTTTTTAGACATTTAGCATTCGAGGGAACTTGTTGAATGACATGTAGAAGGGGAATATTAATTTTCACTTGTTTGAACACTTCTAGAATTTTGTCTAACTGAGTTGATTGTTAATTTGAAATAAGTCTTTGAGGGAATTGGGCTTTCGGTTTAAAGACTTTATCATTTGACTCAGAAGATGTGATTTGATCATTTTTGAAACATTCTTAGTGGATTGCTCTACTGACTCAGAGTTTGTGGGCGTTTCAAGTTGGGCTGACTTTGAAGATGGACTGTTAGATTCAACATTTAAATTTTACTCTTTTTCATTATCAATGCCAGCATGATTTTTAAAATAATTTCTAAACCTTAAAGAGATTACAAAATTCACATGATTAACTTGGTTGTTTTCAAGTGAATTAGCATGATAAGGTTTTTGATTAAGGACTGGAAATTTCGGATTGGTCTCGGGTTGACCGGGAAACTTACTCTTCTCTCTTTCATTAACTGTAGTGGTCAATTGACTAATTTGGATCTTTAAACGAGATAAGGCTTCATTAACATTTCCATGTTCTTCTTTAAAGTGCTAAGTCTCTTCTCACTTTTATTAGAAAAACCTAGTGGATATTGAGGTGTTAAATTTGAATTTTGGTACAGAATAAAATTTGTCTTTTGGTAATGTTGAAAAGATTGATTTAGAGAATGATTGACCTGATTTGAAGAGTTATTTAGGTAGGGTCCTTAGTTCCATGCAAAATTAGGTTTATTTCTCTAACCTAAATTATAAATGGGTGCAAATGGGTCATTCCTAGGTCTTTGAAATATTACATTGACTTGTTCATATTCTTCTAGTTGGGACATGACTCTAGGACATTCCTAAATCATATGACTTGGTGAATTACACCTTAAACACAAAGGTGTTGGTGTTGAGACTTAGTTTACATGTAATGGTCCCCTAGTTTTTAAAGTTTTGAGTCTTTTAAGTACACCAGCCAACTTAGCTTCGGTAGAAATTGAATTGTTAATCGTATGAACACCCCTAGATGAACTATGTTTATCGGACTCTCGGGTGGTTTCCCATTGCATGGTTTTTTCTACTAAGTCTTCTAAAAATTCTCAAGCCTTTTCCTCATCATTAATCAGAAAATCCACTTGACACATTGACCCTAACATTATTTTAGTGGGATAGTCTAAACCTTCATAGGTAATTTGGCATAATCGCCATTTCTCAATTCCATGATGTGGGCATTAGGATAGCAAAATTTTAAATCTATCAAAATATTTTCAAAAGGACTCTTTTTCAAGTTGACAAAATTGATAAATTGCGATCCTAATTTTAGCAGTTTTATGATTTGGAAAATATTTTTTTATAAAGGTAACAACAAATCTTTCTCAGGTTGATATGGAATTATTTGGTAGGCTATATAACCACTTTTTAGCATTATCTTTTAAAGAAAATGTGATAAATCTTAGCCTAATTGAGTCATCAGATAATTGTTGAATTTTCATTAAAGCACAAACTTCCTCAAATTCCCGAATAAATACATATGCATCTTTTATCCCCGTGAACCTAGATAACATATTTATAAAATTCGGTTTAAGTTCAAAATTGTTACCAGTTACCGTTGGCAGACTGATACATGAAGGTTGGGTAGAGCGGGAAGGATAACATTGATCCCTTAAAGAAACAGTTTATATGCCCTCCGTTTTTCTTAAGTGAAATATTTTAAAGTGAAATCCAAAAAATCAAGTTTTCTCACTAATCGGGATGTTTCGTTCCTAATCCACACTTTTTGCATATGCTACTTAGCAAATAAGCAGATAAGCACAAAAAAAACATATAACAGAAAACATTAATAATTTTAAAAAAAAATACTTTTAAGGTCAACCTAAATAAAATCTAGACAGCTCCTAACTGTTCCAAGTTACACCACAAGGTCCACCAAATTCAAAATTAATCACACCACTAGCCATGTAAGTGTAAGAAAGGTGATAGTCTCTCCGTAAGAACGATGATTAATTGAATAACCACACGTTCTTTTGGTGTTTGCCTTTTGAACCACTTGCCTAGACACCAGTAATTTGATTAATTTAAAATTTAGACTCCTCTTGGAATTTCTTATCTTAATTGAGCTCGAGAGTTTTAGGGGCCAATGTCTACTTGATTTATTAGGGCAAGGTTATGCAAAATGCAAGTTGGGTTGTTTGTGGGCCAAGGAAGAGTGATGAAATCACTACCTTATCTTATTACATGTTGTTGCCCTTAATGTTAGATTAAAGATGAAAATGCACAAATAAAAAACTGTAAACAAATAAAGTGTCCTAAAAACTACGTGAATTATGAAAGAAGGAGAAATTTTGACGTACCTCCAGCAATCATCATAGTTTATATTTGACAAAAAATATAAAAACCTAAACAGGATGTGCTCTACGTGAGTGAATGCATGAATGTGACAATTAAAAAAATATTAATAAAAAAACTAAACTACTAAATTTTTTTATTTATTTTTAGAAAATAATGTGGAGATATACGAAGTACCAAAAAAAGAGCATCAGCAAAATCTTTATTTTTTCGCTCCTTCGATCCGCTTCAATAATCCTAAAAAAATAAAAAAAATATTAGAATTAAGAACTAATTCAAATAAATAAAAATTAAGGAATAAAAAATAAATACAAGTTCCCAACAACGGCGCCAAAAATTTGATGTGTTAAAATTATATACTACAAGTGCACACCGTCTATTGTAGATTTTGCAAGTGCAGGTCGAACCACAGAGATTATATAAATTCTTTAATATATCCCTAATTAATATTTTAGGTAAATTAGAAATAAATATAGTGGAGATTATTAACTAACTAGATTATGCAAACTGAAAATTTAATGATGAAAAATAGTAATGGGAAAAACTACCCAGGAATCCGAATTTACCAAATATTAACATAATAAATAATTTTTTATTTTCTAAATTAATTCCCAAATTATTTTCCCTTACCTTTAGAAATAATGATTCATATAATTAATATGGGTAAGCATAAGTTATGAAAAATTCACAGATTAACTATAACTTATCATAACCTTACAATCAATATAAGAATCATATGCAATTTGTGCGAAGGAAAATATGAAAGCGAAAATAATTAGGCACTAATTTCGAAATGGAAAGAAAATATTATTATGAAATACCTAGTTTCATCATTATCCTAGATATTAAAAATTTAGCTAGCCATGCAAATTAATTTAAGACTACTAAATAATAATAATAATAATAATAATAACTAGATCAAATTTATTAAACTATTATGGAAGCATGGTATCTAATAGAATACTTAGATGGAAAGAATTAATGGCAAACAAATTAAAACTAAAGTAACATTAAAATAATAAAGTGGATTACAAAAACTTCCTGATTAAGTCGTAGAATATAAAAAACACACACTACTTTCTACTTGCTTTCTGCCGGATGTACAGAACGAAGGGAAAATAATAATAAAAAGTGATCCCCTCTCTATAAAAGAAGAGTCCTATTTATAGAAATTTTTTTAACCTAACACTAATACATTGAACTTGGTCTTCTTTTTACTCTTTATCTCTAAATATCCAAATTGACTTCAACTTCTTCATGATAATTCTCCAAGAGTCTCATGTTATCTTTAAAAGCTGGATAATGATATTTTATTTTCTCCCCAAGATAAATAAGATAAATCCTATAAAACCAAATAAAATATATTAATTAAATAAAATAAACATACAAAATAATAACTATAAGAATATTAAAATATATAATTAATGTTGTTAGTTCTTAGATGCATAATAGTTATCTAGAAGGGGGCGTTGAGTGTTCTTCAGTATTTTTGTTTAGTGCTTGCTTGGTTGTATCATCTACTGATGTTTTGCATATATGAGGTCTTTGAAATGTATCTGCTGAAGACATTTGTTGAAGCATCAAATGCGTTTGACATTTCTAAGCTTTGATGGAGACTTTTTGCACCACTTCTGATTTACAGTCTGGCCCACTGACACAACAGACTGATGTCTCACCTAACACCTGAAAAGATATTTTCTTCTGACCCATAGTACTCTCCTTAGCTTCTTCAATACGTTTCTTTGTTGTATACTAAGGATGACTGTTGACATTAGGACTACCGAAGACTTCAACGTCTATAATTCATTCCACATTTGTTGGGATTTATTCTTTAAACAAATGGACAAGGCTCGATGCTTCTGATGCAAATAGATAATGCTCTACGATTCTGATCGTGGTGTATAGCCACCTTGGTGCTTGATCTGATACTAGCAAATGAGAACACTACGATTTCTCTTAATGTGCTGGCACGCTACGATCTTCACTTGCTTAACTTGTAGACTCTATGCTTCCGATAGCACACTACGATCTCTGAGTTGGCTCGGCCGGCATTTGGACCACTCTACGATTCCGAGAGAGGCCTTTCAAAGCAAACACACTACGATTATCGATGCTCTACGATTCTGCCTTGACTTCTGCAATCTCTTGATCAGATCGATAGACTACTTTTCTGTTGAAGCCTATCTATTACATCTCAAGATATATAGAACAACCTAACAACTTTAATCTCTTCATCTATACATTCATTTACAGAATGATAAACATTAATAGCTTAGATCAACCTAATAATTTTGATCTATCACTAAGTCCTTGTACATATATTCTTTGAAGGACTTTACATATAATCATGAATATTTACTTTCAACATCAAATTTAAATATGCAATCTCCCAATAATCTCCCCATATTTGATGTTGACATAACCAATGAGATTTTTGTCATGATTATCAATTTCTAGATGTAGTTGCAAGAAAATAAATATGATTTAGTGTTTCAGTGAGCAACTAAAATTTCTAGAGAATAAGCATGAATTTATTGATGTTTATAAAGACAAATATTACAGTTAAGCTTAGTTACATCAATAAGAATTGAGTTTCAACTTATCTATATTTCTTTTGCCTTTTGTTCATTGGAGGATTGACATATTCTTGGGCTCTCCTTCTCCTGCTGACTTCATTTCTCTATGCTATATCTTCCAGCTCGCATTGACTTAGCGGTTCATTGTTCTCGTGTCTGTTCATGAACACATGATCTCCAATAGGTAAGTGTAGGTGTGTAGTGGTTGCACCTTGTGAGCTGGGCTCTTGACTTCTTAGCGGTTGAGCCATAAGAATTTGTTGCTGTTCAGGTCGTGGAGTCTGATGGCGAGGCTATCTTGCAGGAGGGCTCCTTGATGATTGAGCAATGAATGTGCCTTTGCCTCTGTCCTTGCCTTTCTCTCCTTCCCTTTTATTCTCCCCTTTTATGTCAGTATCAAGGGTTTGAATGTCTTTAGATAGTCGAGTCATGCCTTGTACGAGCTCGTTGAGATGATTCTTGGATTGAGCAATGTCTTCACAGTTTTCTTGAATCAGAGAGTCATTTCGAGCTTCTCTCTTTTGGAGAATGGCCAAGACATTTTTGGTCTGTTCCATTTGGCCCATGGAGAATCCTTGGAATTCTTTCATTACGGTTCGTAGACTCGTGAGACTTTCCATTATGAGTTTATTTTGGGATTCCTGAGTATTCTGCAAGACAAGAACAACTTCTCAGTGTTTCTTAGCAGCTTGAAAGTGGATTTGATCCCTTTCATTGATACTCTAAATCATCTCCTTTATAATCTCCCTAAGCTTCTTTGACAACTCAGAGCTTTGGTTGCTTGGGAAAGTGTTAGCAACATAGATCAAGTGAGTCAGCCTTAGGTGAACAAGGTCTGAGTGAACTTCAAGGTCTTCTTGTATGTCCTTGGTCACCTTCTGGGATGCTTCAGATAACTCTATTTTGGTTGGAAGATCTGATATGAGCTCAAGGAGTTGCTGATTATTTGGAGGAGTGGCTCTTGTGTATTGATCTTGCATAGTGTAAAGAACAAGATCCAGATTGAAATACTCATTTGTTGATGAGGAAGGGATATCTGATGGAGGGGCTGGTGTGTGGGGTTGAACTTCAGGAGAAGGTGACTCTACGAATTGAGCATGGGACTCTACGATTGGACTTGGATTAGTAATCATAGAGTGAGAGATGATAGGAGATTGGATCAATATAAAGTTCAGTTACAGAATGTTGGGATTCTGTAACTAGAAATTGGTTGAATGGATGAAGAATCACTTCCAATCATCTTGGTAATTCATAGAATTAGTTAAAAAATGATGGTGGACAGTGACTAACCCTGAAAGAGATGGGAATAATTTGTACCTCATGCCCATTTTCTGAAGAGAGGCCATTTGTGATCAGCTTTCGGGCAAAGTTAAGGTTGCTTGGGAATCCATGAGCTAGCACCAAGATTGCTGGATAGGCTTTGAAGGTCCAGAACATGTGATCTTAGGAGTTAAGAATTTGGGCTCTGTGAAAGGGCATCATAGGTAGATAGGAGAATAGTTGATTGTAGTTGGCACTCTTATAACCATCATAACCCACATCTATAACCTCAACTTCATCATCCACTTCTTCTTCTCTGTCTTCATGTAAAGATTCCACTACATCAATTATCTCCACTTGACTTCTTTGCTCTTCTACTCTCTCATCCTCTATAGCTTCACTCCTTTCCATTTCTACAGTTTTTGAAGCTAGAATCTCTTGAGGGGCTGAGGAAGATTCAGGATGATCTCTTGGCAATTCTTCCTCAGCTGCAGCCTTTTCTGATATAGGGACTTCGTGAGGCTCCCCTTCAACTCGATCATTTATTTGAATTTCAAACAGCTCCCCCTCAGCTGGAGCATTCTCTAGTGTAAGAACTTCAGGAAGCTCCCCCTAAACTTGAGCTGTATATTCCTCATTAGCTTCTGATAGCCCTTTCTTAGCTTCGAATAGCCCTTTCTTAGCAGCTATCCTTCTGTCTTCTTCCTTTAGCACTCCTTCATTGACAAGGATGTACTTCTTGACTAGCTTCCTCTTTAGCTTCCTAGGCTGAGCCACAGTCTCAGTACCTTCTTTAGCTTCAGCTCTGAAAGATTGATCAGGCTGAGAAGCTGGTACAGCATCCTCTTCTGGAGTGGGGTCAAGTTTGGACTCTACGATCGAAGAGGAAGACTTCTTTGGTTTGTTACTGCATTTTCCATTCTTAAGCAGCTGAGAGATTGTAGCTCTGTCTTCATCTTTCTCAGACTGCTGTTCTTTCCTCTTCAAATTCCTCAGAGTTTTAGTGCCTGAACACTCTTGAGGTGCATCAGTAGTTGACCCTTGAGGTTCCTCTGTTATTTAAGCCATCATTTTTCTCTTACCCTTGCTTTTTCTAACCAAAGCAATGGGTTCCTCCTTGTTGATTTCTTCTTCTTCAGTTTCCTTCGGAACTGACATGTTTCCTGGTATCCCAAACTCCTTTGCATCACCAGTTCTTCCACTGGATTCAGACATCATCCTGACATTTTCTGCTGGATTTCTTTTCCAGTTCTCAAACAGCTGCTGGGTCATCCGTCTGTTGGGATTAATGGATTCTCCTTCATTATCCCCAATCTTATCACCAAGTGCTGACTATAGGATAATGCTTATAAATCGCCCGTAGAGTATCTTTCCAGAGCTCTTTGATTTCTTTGAGTTAAGAATCCACTTCCCAATCCAGTCGATGAGTAGGGCCCCATAGTTGAGTTGAATCCCAAAACAGATTGTTGTCATGAGCTTAAGTTGCACTTCATTCACAGAGTCATGGCCAGAGCTCTTGCAGCAAATGCATTTCCCAACAATGTCAGCCAAAAACTTATATTTCTGGGGAAACTCTTTCTTTTTGTACCCCTTGACATTCAAAAACTTCTTATAATGCATCTTCTTCAGTCCTTCCTAAAAATTGATGCCCTCCATAAATGGAAATCCTTTCGATTTGAAACCTAGGGCTAGGTTTATATCTTCAGCTTTGAGTTTAATTTCTACACCCTTAAAACTTGTGGTGATAATATCATTCTTAAACACTCCATTTTTGTAGAACTCTTTTACTAGCTTAGGGTAGATCCATGTACTGGTACCCAGAGCTTCTTCAAGATCAGCTTTGTTTAATAGTGATAGAATCTTGTGAAATTGAGAGTCAGCTGTCTTGAACTCGTTGAAGCAGAGTCTGTAACCAGTGATAACATTTGAGACTGCCATTGATTTTTTGGCATTGAGGTTGGTTGAGCGTTTCTGAAGGCTAGGGTTTCTGCTGGTAGAGAGAGAGGAATAAGCTTTTTAAACTTCTGATTTCAAAAAGATATTTTTAAACTGTACTTGTAACTTCCCTCCTCATGATCTGCTTAGTGGGGCATGTGTCAAGTTCTGCTTGGCACCACGATTTTAACTTGTGTGGAAAATACTGGTTTGGCCTTAGCTCCTCCTGAGCTAATGTATTCTTTGGGAGGACAACGATCGTCGAGGTAGCACTGCGATCGTTAAGTTTGCACTGCGATCAATGAGTCCACTGCTTAATCTTCTCTACGAACGTAGTCTGCCCTAGTCCTTGTGATGAACTTGATTTTAGCACTCCTTCGGGGTTAAGGTAGCTCAGGAAGGGCCAACCTCTTAGAATGAACTAAGGATCAGGTTTGTCCCTGAGGTGCTTGTCAGAGAGAATGCTTGGATTTGTTGGAAATGATGTCATCATAGGATGCTTCTTTGTCGTGTCGAGACAGCTCTACGATCGTGGTCTGTCATGCCAAGGTAGCTCTACGATCGTGGACTTTCTTTAGTCATCTCTTCAATTTTGAACATAGCCTTTATATCTGCATGGTTAACATAAACTAGAGCATAGATTTTATGGTTGTAGATTTAGCATGCCTAACTCACTTATCAATTTATTAAATCTGGATTCATCTAAAGGCTTTGTAAAGACATCAGTAAGTTAATTTTTAGTAGGGATATATTGTAAAGATATGGTTCCATTTTGCACATGATCCCTAATAAAATGATATCTTATTTCTCTATGCTTAGTCCTAAAATACATGACAGGATTGTGTGTTGTTGCTATGGCACTTGTGTTATCATAATGAACAGGTATAGATTTGAAATCAAACTCATAGTCTTCTAACTGATTTTTCATCTATAAGATTTGAGCACAACAGCTGCCAGCAGCAATGTATTTAGCTTCTGCAGTTGAAGTAGATACTAAGTTTTGCTTCTTGCTAAACCAGGACACAAGTCTATTTCCTAGCAACTGACACGTGCCACTGGTACTTTTTCTATCTATTTTGTAACCTGCAAAGTCAGCATATGTATATCCTGTTAGTTCAAAGGAGGACTCCTTGGGATACCAAAGTCCCAAGTGAGGTGTACCCTTGAGATACCTGAAAATTCTTTTTATAGCTATTAAGTGTGATTCCTTAGGATTAGCATGAAATCTAGCACATATGCATGTTGCAAACATTATGTCTGGTATACTGGCAGTTAGATATAAAAGAGGGCCTATCATACCTCTGTATTGAGTTATATCAATACTTTTGCCTTTTTTATCTTTGTCAAGCTTGGTTGCTGGAGCAATTGGTGTTTTCATGGGAGAGGCTGACTCCATGCCATATTTTTTAAGTAAGTCTTTAATGTACTTGGCTTGATTTATGAAGATTCCTTCATCAGTCTGCTTTACTTGCAATCCAAGAAAGAAGTTCAGCTTACCCATCATGCTCATTTCAAACTTGCTCTGCATAAGCTTAGCAAATCTCTTACATAATTTTTCATCAGTAGAACCAAAGATGATGTCATCAACATATATTTGAACTAATAAGACTTTATTTTTATGCTTTCTAAGAAATAATGTGGTATCTACTCTACCTCTATTGAATCTATTTTGAATAAGAAAGTTAGTTAGTGTTTCATACCATGCTCTAGGTACTTATTTAAGACCATATAAGGTTTTGTATAATCTATAGACATAATTAGAGAGAGTTAGATTGATGAAACCTGGAGGTTTCTCTACGTATACTTCTTCTTGAAGTTCACCATTCAGAAATGCACTTTTGACATCCATCTGAAATACTTTGAATTTCATGTGAACAGCAAAGGCAAGGAATATTCTGATGGCCTCTAGTCTGGCAACAGGTGCAAAGGTCTCGTCGTAGTCAATGTCTTCTTCTTGAGAGTAACCTTTGGCCACTAGTCTTGCTTTATTCCTTGTTATTATTCCATCTTTATCCATCTTGTTTCTGAAGACCCACTTGGTACCAATGACTGGATGGTTTCTTGGTCTTGGAACTAACCTCCACACTTTGATTCTTTCAAATTGATTTAGTTCTTCTTGCATAGCTTCTATCCAACTGGAGTCTTCCATAGCATCTTCTAGGGTTTCATTTGTGATAGAAAGCTTAGATAGAAACACTCATTCTGAGTGGCAGCTCTTGTCTTGACTCTTACAATTGGATCTCCAATGATTAAGTCTTGAGTGTGATCTTTTGCCCATCTATTTTCTGTTGGAACATCTGTCCTGATGCCTTCTTGTCTGAGACCTTCAAGATTAATTTCTGCTTCTGAATGTGGAGGTTCGTTGTCTTGCGTAGTCCTCTCTACGATCTCATCTCCTTGCTATTTCATTTTCTGGAACTACGATTGTGGTGTTGAGCTCGATGACCCCGTTCGTAGTGTCTGAATTATCATTTGTAGTGTCTTGAGACACTGCTTTGTCCAAGTCTGTTTTATCGAAGATGATGTGAATCGAGATTTCAACACTCAACGTCTTCTTGTTGAACACTCTATAAGCCTTACTATCGATGGCATATCCGAAAAAGATTCCTTCATCTAACTTGGGTTAGAACTTTGTCAGATACTGTTACCCATTGTTGAGAATGTAGCATGCACAACCGAATACATGAAAGTAGCTGACATTCGGCTTTCTTCCTTTCCACAGTTTGTAGGGAGTCTTTTTCATCGTAGAGTGTATGAGTGATCTGTTCTGAGTGTAACATGCAGTGTTGACAGCTTCTATCCAGAAGTATTCAGGCAGATGATCTGTTGCTAGTAGAGTTCGTCTAGCCTCTATCAACGTTCTATTCTTTCTTTCAGCTACTCCATTTTGTTGAAGAGTTCGTGGAGCTGAGAAGTTGTGACTGATGCCATTGTCTGTGCAGAACTGGTCCATCTAAGAGAAGTCGAATTCCCTGCCATGATCACTCCTTATAGCCTTGATTTTCTCCCCTTTCTCGTTCATCACTAGTCTGAACATTTTGATTAGTTGGGAGCTTGTTTCATCTTTTAAGTTTAGAAAGAACCCCCATGTGAATCTGGTGTAGTCATCCACTACTACCAATGAGTATGTCTTTCCTCTAAGGCTTGTTGTTGGGATTGGCCCAAATAGATCTATGTGAAGCAGTTGCAGAGGCTTGTCAATTGAGTTGACAATTTTGCTCTTAAATGAGCTTCTAGTCTGCTTTCTAAGTTGACAGGCATTGCATGACCTTTCTTTGATGAAGTTGAACTTGGACAAGCTTGCTGCTAGATCCTTGGAGGCCAGTTTAGACATGCTTTTGAAGTTGAGATGAGACAGTCTTCTATGCCATAACCAGCTTATTTCTTTAGATGCTTTAGCCTGAAAGCATATCATCTCGTCTGAGCTCAATTGGCCAAGATTAACAGTGTAGACGCTTCCTTCTCTTGTTCCAGTCAGCTTTAGAGAGAATGTCTTCAGATCTCTGACTTGACATTGATTTTTGAGGAAGGTGACTTGATGACCCTTATCACAGAGTTGACTTATGCTCAGAAGATTATGTTGTAAACCTTTCACATAGGCTACTTTACTGAAGGACGCTGCACCATTCCTAACTGAGCCATATCGTATTGTCTTGCCAGAGCTATTATCTCCGAAGATGACTGAAGGACCCTCCTTTTCTATATAATTAGACAGGAGGGCTTTGTTCCCGGTCATGTGCCTTGAGCATCCACTGTCCAGATACCAAATTTTGATCGTGGAGCTCTGTTCCTATGGTAATATTAAACTTTCATTTTGGTACCCATACTTGCATGGGTCCTACTTTGTTAGTACCCTTGGGAACCTAAATCCGCTTGATTTTGGGTCTCACGTGCATAGGATTATGGTAGCATATTAAAACCTTATGACCAACCTTATTACATACAAAGCATCTAATATGATGCATGCTTATGTGTGTATATGGATTCTTCCTCCATTTGCACTTATGTGGATTCTCAACCATCCTTCCTTTATATTGGTTCTCCTTCTTCCATGTGTCCTTGTGTTTCATGATTTCTGAGGAGTGAAGCTTACCTCTACTGTTCCTTCTCAGTTGGTTCGTGGAGTTGATTTTACTCGACTCTACGATCCTTTGAGGTTGGAAAGTTGTGACTAGGTTACTCTTCTCTTTTCTAAAACCTAGGTCAGCATGAGATCCTTTATTCCTTGGAATATGGATTGGATCAGAAGAGTAGGGTTGGACTGGTTCTTTCTTCTGTGAGAATTTCATAAATGTAATGCTTCTATTAAAACTTGAAGCATTACTAGTGCTAGTTTCCTTTATCTTTTCCACATATGGCTCTGAGGTGGATTCCCCAAAGCCTAAGCATGTCCTGTCAGATGCACTTCTCTGACTGGAGATCAAGGAGTCCATGGATGAAGAGGATTTATTCCATATAGAGATTGGCCTTTCTAGTTCCTCAATTTTAAAGGTTAGACTTGACTCTCTTTGTGCATTGAGCTCATTGGTCTGTTTTAAGAAATTATTCTCAGCTTCAAACTTGGAGAGAGAATCAGTACTTAGAAGGGTTGTTTCCAGTTCTTCCTGAACTTTCTCTTTCTCCTTTTGAAGAAGAGAATAATCTTTAGACAAAACTCTGAACCATTTCATGTATTGATGCAGATCAGATGTTATGCCATGTAGTGTAGTTCTTAAATTATCAATGTCTACATCAGGAGAGTTAAAGTCAAATACATCATCTATTCTTACTTCATGAATGTTAGAGCTCTTCTTATCCTTTTCATGTTTGGCCATTAGATAAAGATTTGCCATTTAAGAATCTTCATCATCTCCAGATTCGGGAGTTGAGTCGTTGTCTTAGTCACTCCACGATCCTCCAGCTACAAGACCTTTGTCTTTCTTCTGAGGCCTTTTGTTGCCTTTAAATTCTTTCTTTAAATTTGATTTCTTCTTCAGTTCTTCTCTAAGAGGTTTGTTGCAGTTTGCAATGAAATGGCCAGGCTTCTTGCAGTTGTATCATAAGTCATTTATCTGCTCCTGGCTGCTGTAGTTGTTGACTTTCTTTGGTTTGCTTATTCTGCCTTGACGCATGAACCTTCTGAGTCTTCTTACCAGCATTGCAAAATCCTTATCATCATCTTCATAATAATCAGAGTCATTCTCAGTGTTGGCTTTGGAGATGTTGTCTGTTGCTTTGAGAGCAACCCCCTTATCCTTCTTTGTTCCTTCAGATAGAGTTTCTACTCGTTGAGTCAGCTCGTTGAGTCAGCTCCAGTTTATACGTGAGAAGGTTGCCATATAACTGTTGAACAGTCATTTCATAGAGATTCTTTGATTCTTTGATGGCAGTGGTTTTGGCATCCCACTTGCTAGGTAAAGCTCTCATGAACTTTATGATTGAATCTTTATTTGGATAGATCTTTCCATAGGCTCGGAGGGAGTTGAGCAGTACATTGAATCTTTTGTAGGTGGAAGTGACATTTTCTCCTTGAACGTGTGCAAACATTTCATATTGTTGAGTCAGGAGAGATTGCTTGTTTTCTCTGACTTCTTTTGTTCCTTTATGCATGATGAGCAATGCTTCCTATACTTCCTTTGCTATTTTGCTATTGACCACATTCTCGAACAGATCATCTTCTAAGGATTGGAACAAAATGTTCTTGGCCTTTTTGTCGAGTTGGACAGCTTTTTTTCGTTGTCAGTCCATTCTTCTTTAACCATGATCTGGATTCTGTTTGGGTCGTCTGAAGTTGGTGCAAGCTTTGTAGGAACGTAGGGCCCATTCTGAATAGTTTCAAATAGATCTTCATCTATTGAATCCGTGTAGGCTTGCATAAGAACTATCCAGTTGGCGAATTTGTCTTTGATGCACATAGGTGGCTTGCTGCCTCATCCAGTCTTTGATTCGCTTATCAGATGTACCATTGGATCTACTTAAGCTTTGTAGGCTATTTGATATAACCTGCTTTGGTACCAATTGTTAGTTCCCAGAGGCACAATAGTTATCTAGAAGGGGGGTTGAATAGATATTTCAATTCTTTTTCGAAATACTTGTTAGTTTTGATAATGACTTAATCACAGCGGAATTGTGAGGTGTTTGTTCCCCTTTAAGATATAACGAGTTAATGAGTTTTAAGCAGTTATAGCCGCTATAGCAGTTACATAAAAGACACAGTGTTTTTAAGTGGTTCAGAGCACTTAAAGCTCCTAGTCCACTCTTCTACTCCTCGAGTAGAAAATTCACTAAGGATATCTTTAAACTTTCTGAATCTCACAGATTCCTTCAAGACCAGCAGTCTTGGAACTTCTTAGTTCACTTTTAAATTCTTCAAGTCCAGCAGACTTGGTACTTCACAGTTCACTTAGAACTCTTCAAGTCCTTATGACTTGGAGCTTCTTACTTCACTTGATAGTAGTTAAGTTCTTGTGTGGTGCTACTCAGTTGCCGTTAAACTTATGTTCGAAAGAACTGAGTAGCTGAGCAAGCTTTCTCTTTCAGGTCATAGAGTTGAGCGTTGAGTGTTCTTCAACGTTTTTGTTCAGTGCTTGCTTGGTTGTATCATCTGCTGATGTTTTGCATATATGAGGTCTTTGAAATGTATCCGTTGAAGACATCCGTTGAAGCATTAAATGCGTTTGACATTTCTGAGCTTTGATGGAAACTTTTTGCACCACTTCTGATTTGCAGTCTGGCCCACTGACACAGCAGACTGCTGTCTCACCTAACACCTGAAAAGATGTTTTCTGCTGACCTATAGTACTCTCCTTAGCTTCTTCAATACACTTCTTTGTTGTATACTAAGGATGACTATTGACATTGGGACTGCCGAGGACTTCAACGTCTATAATTCATTCCACATTTGTTGGGATTTATTCTTTAAACAAATGGGCAAGGCTCGATGCTTCTGATGCAGACAGATGATGCTCTATGATTCTGATCATGGTGTCTAGTCACCTTGATACTTGATCTGATACTAGCAAATGAGAACACAACGATTTCTCTTAATGTACTGGCACAATACGATCTTCACTTGCTTGACTTGCAGACTCTACGCTTCCGAGAGCACACTACGATCCCTGAGTTGGCTCAGCCGACATTTGGACTACTCTACGATTTCGAGATAGGCCCTTCAAAGCAGACACACTACGATTCTTGATGCTCTACGATTCTACCTTGGCTTCTGCAATCTCTTGATCAGATCGATAGACTGCGATTCTGTTGAAGTCTATCTATTACATCTCAAGATATATAGATCAACCAAACAACTTTGATCTCTTCATCTATACATTCATTTACAGAATGATAAAGCAAGATTAGATTAAATTGAATTTATGTTTATTGAGAAAATGTGGGAAAATATGATGAGACTTGTGAAGTGCCTTGTGTGGCACGAGAATGAAAATTTTGATGGTTTAATTAAATTAAGGAATGAGTGAATTAAGAAGTGAATGATTAATTAATATCATATTATTAATTAATTGTTATTGTGAGTAATATAATATTAATGAGTAAATAATAATATAATAAGATTTATATTTATTCATTTAATTGATGTGGGAAAAATATGTGATAATTAATAATATTATATATAGTACCTACATTCAATTAAAAAGGAAGTGTAGTGTGACACTTTAATGACTATATTATATATAAAACTATATAGTAAAATTGAATGAATTGCTTATGTGACAATATGTATGTGTGAGATGTACTTTATGTAATATTAAAGTAAAATAATTCAATGATTTGCAAATTAATAATTATTTCAATAAGTATGTATGATCGGAATAATAAAGGTTTAAAGAGATATTGAAGTATTAGCGACCAATTAAATTGTGTCCATACATGTTCTAAATATTAATTGGACTAGACTAAAGTACATGGATTATATGGTGTGTGTACATATATAATACCTAACCTTACATTTTGTAATAACATTTAGTTATCAAATATGGAATTATAAGCCCAAAAGGAAATAAACCTAAGTGTATTTGTAAACATTTCGTGACTAAAAATCAGAACTATTCCTTATCCCAATTTGAGTGACCCAAGCAGTGCTTCACAGTAGCTTAACTCTAATTACACAAACACAAGTCGGTAGTTGAAGGCTAGCATAGCTGTGATGATGAACTGAGAAGTGGGGAAGGAGGAGTTGGTGAAATCTTTTCACAAAACCCTCTTAATCCAATGAATTCTTCTTCCATCTCTTGGTTTAATTTCTTGGGCAATGGCTTGGCATGGTTAGTAAGTTTCCTATAAATTGAGCACTCCCTTTCATTTCTATGTTGTTGAGAATTAATTGCTAAGTTGTTATAGAGAGTGTGAGGAAGTACTTTTATTTTGAGAAGAAGTTCTGTCCAATTCAAACTAAAGGTATAACATGACATTATATTCTTAATTCAATTTTGATAAGTGTTTGAATATACATGAATTCTTGCTAATTGGGTTGGTAACTGTTATTCATATGTCGTTTGAGCTTATATGCATGTTTAGAAGTATTGTAGTTGGTCTAGATTGCAGGTTTAACAATGTTGTGTTGAGGCGCTGCAGAAGCAGAGCCATTTTTTGCATTTGCTCAAAGTGGCGCAACCACGCCACTTCTATAGTAGTACATCGCGCGGCCGCGGGGGCTGCCTGCCTTAGAAATTGATGTTGGTTAGCTTTTGTTATGATGAGCATGTTAGTTTGACTTAATTCTAGTTATAAATGTCCCTGACATGCTAACATAGGTTGCCTTACTTGTAGTCACCCACTTTAGCTTGTTTTAGTTTGAGTTTTTCAAGAAAACTTATAAGTTTGGAAAACAAACCTTGTTGCAAACGACCTTACTTGTACGTAAATGAGTCTAACTTAAGGCATAAGCTTGCTTCGTGTATAATAATTTTTGTTAGCTTTGTTTTAATGATTTTCTAAAGGAAAACTTGAAGTTTGAAATAAAAACTTGGTGGATCTTGTGACCTTTGAATTCAGAACTTTTGAGCATGCTTATGTAACTTAGTTATATATATATACATGAGTATAAAATGTGGGTTCAAAGTTTCCTTGCATGCTTAGTTGGTTTAACATGAGATTTTCAAGAAAGATGTTGAAGTTGAAAACCAACTTTATTGGGAAATACCCTATTTGTATTCTGGACTTTTGGACCACCATGATAAGACATTTAATGCATCTATACATGATTGATATGTGCATCCATCTAGCTAAGTATGTTGTGAACAAGTCAAGCATAGTTTTAAATGAATTCTAAAGAAGTAAAACTATGTTAATTTGGAATACATGGGTAGAATAACATGAGCATGTATATGTAAGGTTTATTAACCTCATTATGTGGTATAACGGTTAAACATGAGTAGCCTGTTGAAAATTGGTTCCATTTAGCCTTGTCGAGATAGACATTTTTCTAAAAACAAAACCATAACATTAAAAGAATCTTGGAATGGCCAGAAAAGAGACCAAACCTAATCATAAAGATCATGACATGTTTGATTCTACAAGTGTTATCATATATGTATAAGGGTGTGCAAGTTTGGACTTTCTCAGCTTTGATTTGAAGTGGGAGCAGCGCGGCCGCACCACCCTACAGTGCAGTCTGTTTATTCTGTTATAATTTGAGGGTTGATGAATGCTTATATTGTTACCTTAATCTGTAATACATGTCCAGTATAGTATTCAATGTGTCAATAAGCATGCTAATGATAGAATCATATATTGGATAAGTGTTTATAAACTTTTAAACATAAGTCAAAAGATGATTACAAACTATTTTCTTTGATGTCATAGTGTCTTAGAAACAAATTTTTGTGTTATGTGTATGTAAAGTACGTAATGACATATGTATGGGATTATACGACTAAGATAAGACTAACAATATATGTTTAGTATATGTGAATTACACTTGTGAATCATGGCAAAATGAGATAGTAAGTGTACATATTAAACTTGTATAACTAATGTGTTTATACATAAATAGGATAATATAGTTTATTGGAGTGGTATTAAGCTATAAGTTGGTAATCGACACGAAAGGCAAATATCTAAACCTTATCTCTTGATGCAAGTATCATAATCTATGCATTTACTTTATGCAAGGAATCTATGATTAGGCAAATTTCCTAACTTACACAACTTTGAATTTTGTGCAAGTTCTCGAACTTCATTTGATGTTCATATTGAATGCAAGTTCCTAAGTTCTTTACACTATATATATTGTATAATCCGAATTATTGCCATATCAACCCAATTTATTACTATTTGGAAATCATTGATATTTTGACGATTGTTGCAAGAATTGAACTTATAGTTCTTGAATGCATTATAAAAGCTATTTAAGCCATTGATTCGGCTAGACCATTATCATATGATAGAAAGCTATCCAAACCAAATTAACTTGGTGAGGATTCTTATAAATGACTGAGATGAACAACCCTCCTTGAAGGGGAAATTATAAAATTGTCGGAAGACCGACGTGCGCACATGAGTATGATTAAATGTTATGCATAACATATGGTACTGTAGGCTGATCACCTGTTGTACTCGTTTTATTGGATTTTCAGTATAATACTGCTAATTCTAGTAGAAGTTCATAGTCCTTAGTGACTGCTCAGTATTCAGAGTTTCGAAATCTCGAAATGATTAAGTATTGAATCTTATTGATATTTTGCTATCCTTAGCGACTATTGCTGAGAACCATTGATACTTCTTGCTATCCTTGAACTATCATTTATTGATGTACTCTCGAGAATTTAAAACTATTTTGAACATCGTTATTGCTATATTACTTGTTGGAAAAATTTGTTGCTCATTCTTGCTTTCCCTAAAAACATTTCAGTTAAGGTAAAGCAAAGCGGACCCTCGGGCACTGATAAGGGCAAGGGCAAAGCTACGAAGTAGCTTCACATTTATTTAGAAATATTATGATATGTAAAGACATAAATTGTGTTATGTATTAGTTATGTCTAATCTATGTTTAAGGTATGTAAGAGATGTTTTACGTTACGACACCTTGGGACGTGAATGATTATATTAAATAAATATAATATATTCTGTTATTTCCGTTGCATGAGATGTTATTTAGTAATTAGATTTGTAGCACGTGGCGAACTGAATTTAAGACATGAGTGGGCTGAATTTGGGGGCATCACATAGAGAGTAATTCTTTTGGGGCTTGGGTTTGGTTTGATTATAAATTCAAATAAAATCCAATGCCGAGGGCTTTTGATAATAACGGTTTTAGGCAAAAGAGTTTAGGAGTTCGGGATGGAATTTGGCTTCAGAACTTCCAAAGTAATCCTCCATCGTCCTGAAGTCATCCGAAGTCATTTGCGCCTAGAAAACTGTGATAACCCAAGAATTTATACAATTAATAAAATTTTAATTAATTAAATAAAAGTTGAATAATAAGACCTAGACTGAAAATAGGGTATGAATTTAAAAATTTTTGTGTGAAAGACTTATATGGTTTTGTGTATTGTTATATGTGAGTAATTGCATATGAATAATATGTGTTTGCTTTTTAGTTGTTTATTATAAACATATAAAAGAAGCTAAGGTAACCTAATTATATATTAGGAATGAAAAATTTAATAACTTAAGGGTTATGATACGGGAAAATGTTAGTATATAAAATATATACTAATTCTAAGATATTTATTTTATACATCTCAGTTAATTAATTTTATAACCTAATTATAACAAGCCAAATTGGGTTAAAAAATTAAGGGCATGTAAGTAAGGAATTAAATTATAATTGAGGAAATGAATACCCTAATTAAATAATTAGGGAATGGTAAATAGTAGAAGTGTTGGAATATGTTATTTGTTATGGCCAAAACATTAAATTGAAGCCTAATTGAAGAGGTGCATTTTAGTCATTTGATATACTAAATATTACATAAAACAAACATCAAACTTGGACAATCTAAGGCCACTTGGCCGGATGAAGAGAAGGAAAAAAAAGAGGGGAAGAATGTGATGATTGCTTACTTTATTAGGTGAACAACTCCTCCTATGTGTCACTTTTTTATTTCACCAACATTTTTGTGCATTCTTCCAAGCAATCACTTAGTAATTGAGTGAAAGAAAAGAAGAGATATGTTGGTAGATTATGATTAAATATACTAAATATATCTATAGATTTTTTCAACACTTAAATCATATTTCTCTTTCATCTTATTTCTTTTATTTTGCTAAGAAAACCAGAGAGAGAGAGAGAGAGAATAGAGGGACCATTTCGGCAGCCCTAGAAAGAAGAGAAGAGGAGATTTTGATCTTCATACACCCAAGATCCATCTCATATTTTAGAAGGAGAAAAAAAAAGAGCTAAGGTATAACAAAATTTCTACTTATGTAGTCTAATTTCCTTTTTGGTTTGATTTGATTTTTGATAATATGAAGTTATGATCTTGAGGTTTAAAACCTTAGATCTATGTGTTTATGAGTGTTTCATGTTTAGATATACACATATTGGGTGTTAAGTTATTTGAAAATCAAAAGTAAAGAAAAGTGATTTTCTAGTTTATAAGCCATAAAATTTGTATGTACTTTGGATTTCTACCGTTTTTAATCTACATCTTATTTTTGTGATCCGTAAAAAAGGGGTGTTATATAGGTAAGTTATCTACTAAAATCAAGTGGTAGCACTCAAAAATATTGAGTACACAGTCCGTAGTGACTGATTTAACAAAAATAGTTTCGTGTCTTTTAAGGAAAAATAGACTATTTTGGATAGTCAAGGGTAGGGGCAGTTTCGTCATTTTTTTGACATTCAAAAATTCTAGAAAATTTTGGGAGGATAATATGATAAGTTTTCTAACATCTCCAAGTGGAATCACTAAAAAAGGAGTTGTAGATTTCCGTATGGACTATTTTTAACAAAACACGAAAAAGTGAAAAAGGAGAAAAAGCTACTGCCCAAAATTTTGTAAGGGCTGTTTCGGCTACTTAATTTATGAGAAAACTTCCGGCCTTTTGGGACATGAAAATATATGGTATTAAGTACCTCCTGTCCAAAAATGAGCTCATTCTGACTTAAAATGACCAAGTTATGACCATTTCAATTTTTATGATTTTCCGACGAAAACGGCTATAACCAGAGTTCTATAACTCCGATGGCCACGAAATTTAAACTGGAGGCTCACGTTAACACCTATAAGATTGTGCCAAGAGATGGGAATTTCTAGAGTTGAGCATGATGGGGCTAAATTCTTAAGCTACACACTAAAAATGATTTTTGAAAAATACTAAAGGAAGTTGAAAAATTATGAAAAAAATACTTTTTTTGTATGAAATATATGTATATGTGTTTGGACAAAGGATAGAAAAATAATAAGTTGATTTGGTATTTTCGTGAAAAGGATATGAAATCCAACTTGCTGGATTGAATAATTTATGAATCCAGTTTGCTGGATTGATGGATAATGAATCCAGTTTCCTAGATTGAAAAATCTGATGAATCCAGCTTGCTAGATTGAAAAGCGGTCTACTGAATTAAAAATATGTTGAATCCAGTTTCCTGGATTGCAATCTAGTTGCTGGATTTGGAATCCAGTTTGCTGGATTGTAGTTTGGTTAGCTGGATTGGAAATTTGGTTGCAGGATTTAGAATCCAGGTTGCTGGATTAATATTTAACTTATTAGATGTTAAAGAATAACTTATGAAATGAAAAAGTAAGTGTTAAATCATAATGTATATGATATAGTGATTAAAGATTTATCAAAGGATGATAATAATGCTAATGTTGTAAGGTGTTATCTAATATTTAATTATGTGATTAAGTGTTAGATAATTGATTGATAAAGTAGTTGTATTATGATACAAAGTATGATATGCTGATTGAAAGACCAATCTTATTAATGATAGATCATACAAAAGAAGTTAACTTAAATTGCGTAGCAGTAGTCAACGAATCATGCAAGTTTCCTTAACTAAACCTTAAGTTATATCTTTTAAATAGTATGGTGGTTAATTATTGTTGATAGGACCACGTCTGAGATTTATTGTTGATTATTCGCAGTTAGTGCATATTTATTAATTCAAATTGAATTAGTGATTCTGAGAATATACTTGGAGAATAACTGTTGTTGGATATTTATATCCGTAGAAGCTATTATTGATTGCAAATAGTACAGTCAAATTCTGTCTATTGTTAAATTGTCTTGAGAAATGTCTTAGCTAATTGTTCTGCCTAGACAAACTTTTGTTAAAACCTGATGGTTCGAGAAGAGAACTAAATTATTATTGACAGGTCGATGCCAATTGTTTCTACTAGATCGATAAAGCAAACCTGATAGGTTCGAGAAGAGAAGAGAATCGATTAGAAATTGAAATCATCGTATTTCGTTGTTATAATACAACTTCTATTTGTAAGACTGAGAAGAACAACATTTTTATATAAAACAGAAATTTTTGGTCGAATATTCGACAATTGCGCACGTTTTAAGTATTATGAATAATATAGGGTATAATAAAGCAGATCACTTTATATACTTGCTGGGGGGTATGATTTAATCTTTATGGTTATTTGATACACCTGGGTATATCAAAGTAAATCTTTGATAGTTACTCGAGAAGAGAAGTTTAAGATCCTTAGGGATCACTCAACATAAATTTTGGAAATTATTTCCATCTTGTTATTTGGGTATATCAAAGTAAATCTGTGATAGTTGTGACGCCCCCAAATTCGGACCGCCACTTGGTCAATCGAATTCAGTTCGTCACGTGCTCAAAGTAATACCATAATAACTAAAATCATACTTTGACAACGAAAGATCTAATTTAGTATAATATACAATGATTTATTATAATTATTCTCCCAAGTCTCGCAACCTACAGTTCTTAATAGAATATGTAATAATATCGAATAAAGACTTATTACATAATTCTATTTAAGCTTAAACATAGTCTGAAAGTAGTCTTAATACAACATAATAAATTTAAATATAAAAGGGACAAGCTAGTCAGTAGCCTTACGCTTGCCCTTGTCTTTCCCAGAGAAACCTCCCTGTTCCGCATTAACTGAAAGGTTTTAAATAAGCAAGGATGAGCACAAATTGCCCAGCAAGTAATATACAATAAGGGTAAAGAGTTTTATAACACGAGTTAAAATATCGATGTATCATCTCTAAGATAGTTCAGAGTTTAAGAATAATATCATGAATAAGGAATATCAACAATTTTTGGAATAAGAATGATAATTCAATATAAATCAACAGATATATAGGAATTCAGAGACTATCAATGTATCCAACTAGACAAACAATTTATACTGAGCAGTCACTAAGTATTGTTGAACATCTACTAGAATTACCAATATTAATCTGATAACCCACAAATCAAGTACTATAGATGATCAATCTACAATACTCCATGTTATGCATAACACCACAGTAATAATCTACTCATGTGTTGGGGTTTCCAACAATATATATTCTTCTTACCATAAGGGTTGTTAAACTCAGCTTCTAAGATTTCTGCACCAATCAATTGATTTGGACAGTTTTATAAATATGCATATAGCCTAGACGAATCAAATGGTATAGACACTTTCACAATATTTAAGAATAATACCAAGTTCAACATGAATAATAGTTTTCACAAGAGTTTACATACTAGCTCATTTGAACGAGAAAGTACTATAACTTAAGGTTTGCTTACGACATTCGTCGAATAAAGTGATTCAAGAATACTTTGCACAATGTAAAGGATAGTTTATATACTTGCACGATAAAAGTAGGGTTCGGATACTTGCTCAGTATAGATTTGAGTAAGGTTAGAGAACTTGCCTCAAGCATAGTTTACCAAAATATCGTATATCAATACACTTTCGAATCCTAACATAATATGATACGCATATAGGATATTCATTAGTTAAAAATATTCGATAAATAATCCTGATATATAGATCAAGTGTACACACATGACTCAATCATGAAATCTTAGACTTATGTTATTACATAGCTCGGAACTACCGTTAGACTTTATTATTTTAAAAAACTTTGTCAATTCAAACTAAGATAGGTACTAACATACAAGGCTACCTCTGACAGTGCGTCATGAATATGAATAAGCATAATGAAGTTATACTAGCATACTACATACTTCAGAAATCACAGAAGGCACTTTTCAAGTTTATATAATGGCACGGCCGTGCGGCTCCTAGTTCAAACCATGGCTGAGTAGTTATTTGCTTGGCCTAGCTTGCCCATCCTTACATACATAACATATATTAACATGTTAAGGGTCTTTTCACATCTTTCAAGTTTAATCTAGGTCCCGTCTTGCATAAAATGGTTCTAAGTTGGATATCTCAACAATTTAAGGCTATTTAAGGTTATGAATCACAAGGTCCAACATGCTTGATTCTTAAACATATAAGGTAGTTATATAACTCATATTAGACATGCTTGTGAGTATTCATATCACATATATGCAATTAGCGTCGTTTTAGTTTGAAAATATGCTTCGTTTATGCTTTACTTAAATTACGATACCTAAGCATGATATATATACATTTATGATACATGAGTGAGTCTAAGAGTACCGTCAAACATGTTTACCAATATCAGATTCTAACTTTCAAAGTAGCACGTCGATATTCATGTTCAAAGTTCGTATTTTCATTTAGTAAAACTTACTAATAAGTCCAACATGCTCATGCTTCAATATGAAATCCATGTACGTAAGTTATTATGTCCGACATGCATTTCAAGACCATACTAACATGCTTGCAAGATCAGCATATGCATTACCCCAAGTTTACCATTTCTAGTTTTTTTTTTCAAATCTCAACGTTTTCTTGAAAACTCAACTCAATTCAAGCTAAAACAACGTACTATGTTCAAAACAATATTTAACCACATTCTAGGGTGATTTATATGCTTAACCTAACAATCATAGCATGCTCAGAATAGTACAGAAACATTAAAGCAGTATCTAGGACAAACACCACGGGCAGCCGCGCGGTATTAAGCTAAAGAAGTGGCGCGACCGCGCCACTTCGAGCAGAATCAAAAATTATGGCTCTACTTTCGCAGAGCCTTATCACTTTCACTACTAAACTTGCAACCAGATAATAGCCAAGCTCCTAGATATGCATATAAGTTCAGATAACACCATGGCATGCTAATTCATACCAATTAATAGAGAATTCAACAATTACTAGAATTTGACAAACTTCAAGGTTAAGAACATAAACAGAAATTATACCTCCTTGAAGCATGAATTAAACTCTCTCACTTCTTTGATTATACCTCTACGAAGCTCAGCAACTCACACTCTCAGTTCGCACTTAATAGACAATTTCAATCAACCGAGAATGGAGAAGGAGAGGGTGTCATTTATAGAGAATTGAGTGCCTAGTCCATGGCATTACATCATGGTTTGATCCAACGGAAATTGAGAGGAAATATGGGATAAAGAGAAGTTGGCCAACTGCCCAAACTCGTAGCCATCATCACTATGGATTATAGCCTTTTGGTTTTGCTGAATTTCACGCAAGGAAGGAGTAGGTCACTGTGCATCACTGTTTGGAACTCTCAATATGGGAAACGAATTTTAAGTCTCAGCAACTAGGTTTATAATGCTTACTTTGTTCCTAAAAATGAAATTTTAATATGTTAATGCTACTCCAAATAGAGAGTTAGAGATTATTTATGTACTCACATCATATAATTCATGTACATTGTTCCAGTCTAATTATTATTTATAATATGTATGGAATCCATTAAATTACCCCCTAGTAATTAATATCCTCTTAAAACTATTATTCCAGTTTTGCTAAGTTATTGGAATAGTTTATAATTCTTTGACAGAGTACATCTTTTAATGTTTCCCCACATGCTTAATGTCACATAAACAATTACTTTTGTAACTTATAATTCCCTACACTTTATTATATAGTTTATATATATTAATGTGTCACACCACATTTTCTTTTTAATGTAAAAACTATATAACATCACATGTCTTGCACACATAATTCAAATGAATAATACAATTCTAATCATGCAATTGACTTTACTCATAATAACAATTAATAATCACGTATCATTAATCACTCACCATTAATAATTAATTAATATACTACAATAACAATTAACAATTAATATTAATTAATTGTTCACTTAATAATTCCTTCGTCGATTAATATTACTATTAATGTTTAATTGAAATTCTTTAATAACAAATAACAATTAATATAGATTAATTATTCGCTTAACAATTCTTTCGTTAATTAATGCATTCATTAATAATTCACATCACCGTGCCACACAAGGCTTTCAACGAGTTCCCCACAATTTCCATACATTCTCAATTATTTAATTATTCAATATAATTGAATTAACTCATCATATAACACAAAAAATCATTTTAATTCAAATAAATATTCATTTTTATTAATATATTTAATTAATAAGACGTGGAAATTCTCGGGTATTACATCTCCCCCCTATAAAAATTTCATCCCAGAATTGTTACAAGGTTACACGAATAGATGGGGATAATCCCTCATCATCCTATCTTCTAACTCCCACGTAGCCTCCTCGACATCGTGGTTACGCCAAAGTACTTTTATAGAGAGAATAACTTTATTTCTCAATGTTTGCTCTTTCCTATCAAGAATTTGGACGGGAATTTCTTCGTACGCTAAATTCTTATCCACTTGAATGGGTTCATAAGAAATCACGTGCTTGTAGTTAGGCTTGTACGGACGCAACACGGATATGTGAAACACGTTATGGATGTGCTCCAACTCAGGTGGTAGTACAACTTTGTATGCTACTTCGCCCACTCGCTTCAGTATCTCGAACGGTCTTATGAATCTTGGACTCAGTTTTCCTTCTTGCCGAAACGGATCTTTCCCTTCCATGGAAATACTTTTAGGAATACAAAACTGCCGATTTCAAAATATCGGTCTTTCCGATGTAAATTTGCATACTTTTTTTGGCGATCTTGAGCTGCCACTAGTCTGACCCTTATTACTGTCACCACGTCTGCGGTTTGTCTTCTCATGCTTCTCAAGTCAATCTAGGTTCCTTCTTTCATAATAAAATTCTAAATTGATCATTTCAACAATTTAAGTCCAATCAAGGTCATGAAACCACAGAGTCTATCATGCTTGCTCTCTAAACATACAAGGTAGTTATAAAACTCATATTAGGCATGCTTGTGAGTATTCATAACACATATGTGAAATTAGCACCACTTTGGTTAAAAATATGCTTCGTTCATGCTTCACTTGAAATATTATACACAAGCATGATATATATATGTTTATACTATATGAGCGAGTCTAGGAGTAACATCAACATGATCACAATGTCAGATTCTAACCTTTAAGGTAGTTTGTCAAGATTCACGTTCAAAATTTATATTTTCATTTGTAAAGCTTACTAGTAGGTTCAACATGTTCATGCTTCCTTACTAATCACATAAACACAAGCAAACAGTTTATTCATGCATTTCTAAACCATATATACATGCTTGCAAGGTCAGTATATAAATTATGTAGAAATCATGCATGTTAGCTCACTAGGCTAAGCTTTTTCTTTAAAACATCTCTAACACAAAGCCTAATAAGGTGGTCATGAACAAAGGAACTATGTACACTATAGCATGCTCATCTATGTGTAAAATCAGTCATATGTATAGATTACTAAGCCCATAATTTGCAGAACATGAATTTCGTCAAAGTTTATTTTCAAGACTTAAAGCTCTTGTTAAAGATCTCCTGCCAATTTATGTTGGACACTTCATACTATATATGAAAACCTTATACCTCATGCTATACCCCTTTTTAGGTATATAAATAAGTCATGACATCAAGTTCTCAACATGTAGCATGGACAAAACCAGTAACTGGTTCTGAGGTACGGCGGAGCTGCGCTGCACCCCTGTATAAACAGGGCGCAGCTGCGCCAGGTCGAGTTCAGAAACAGTATGCATGCTCTGTTTTGTAAAGTAACTACAACTTGATTTCCGACGATCCACGCGTGTTCCAAACCATTATTAAAGAGTTTATATATGCTAGTAAACTCCTTAAACACACTATAACATGTTAAATCGTCATGCTTGACATAGAATTTCAAGAAATTCCAAGAATCAAATAAGACCAATTTCAAGAACAAAGTTAGAAATTATACCTCTTTGAGCTTGAATTGAACTTCCTACACTCACTGAATATGCTTCTACAATTGCTTAGCAAATTAAACTCTCCAATTTAGACTATCAAGCAACTTCTAGCAATCACAAAAATCTGAATTTGGGCTTGTATTTATAGAAAAAGTATGGACTAGATATTGACATTACACAATCTTGGAGTCCATGGTGTAATGGAAGGATACATAGGTTCATGAAGGGTGGTTTAACAACTCCATACCAGCCACTTAGCTAGCAATGATCACCTAGGATTTAGCCTTTTTGGAAAATACGTGATTTAGTTTTCATCTACTATTCATGTACTTGGTGATACTCATTTTGGGACAAGAGAGAAAAATCTCAGTAATTGGTCATGTAAAGCTTGGTTTGGTCCTTTTAAGTCCCATAATGTAATATTAAGGTACAATTGTTATCATATTAGGAATTTAAAGATAATTTTATACTCACATCATATAATCCATGTACATTAACTACACGCAATACAATATCGCAGTTAGGCATTATTGTCCGGGTAGTCCCATAATTATCTCTACTATTCACATAACCACATTATAACCTTATTTAATATTGATGTTTATTTAAAACATTGAATTCCTTTCTCAGATTCTAGAATACCCAGATAATTAATCATTTATTCATTACAACTTCATATGATGTCATGGTGCTACTAGGTACCTCATTTCATTGCAATATACTCCTATCATATAATTTTATTTATGTCACACATATAACATTAATCTCCCAACTTAGTGCTACAGAAGAAAGTAACCAACTCCAACTGACCACTGGCGCAGCTGCGCCGTACCCTGACAGTGCCAAGACTGGTTTAGCTTCAACCAGTGTCAACTTTCATCGCCAAACTTGTTTTACACGACATGAATTAATGTCCACATTAGTGGGTATTATAGGTCTAAGAGCGTATTAATTACTTATATGAAATCACATGATCATATACACGATTAATCTTCCTAATTCTCGTTTTAATTCGCTTAGTGAATTTCATCGTTTCACATTATGCCACACAAGGCATATCACAATTCTCATTGTCAATTCACACTTCTTTATACGCATTGATCTAATACAAATCAATTGAATTAACCAACTCACAATACAATAACACTTATATTCACATAAATATTATTTCTATTAATATATTTATTTAATAATACGTGAAAATTCTCGGGTATTACATCCTCCCTCCCTTATAAAAATTTCATTCCGGAATTGCTACAAGGTTACACAAAAAGATGGGGATAATCCCTCATCATCTTATCTTCTAACTCCCACGTAGCCTCCTCAACATCGTGGTTATGCCAAAGTACTTTTACAGAGGAAATAACTTTATTTCTCAAGGTTTGCTCTTTCCTATCAAGAATTTGGACAGGAATTTCTTCGTACGCTAAATTCTTCTCCACTTGAATGGGTTCATAAGAAATCACGTACTTGTAGTCAGGCATGTACGAACGCAACACGAATATATGAAACATATTATGGATGTACTCCAACTCAGGTGGTAGTGCAACTTTGTATGCTACTTCGCCCACTCACTTTAGTATCTCGAACGGTCCTATGAACCTTGGACTCAATTTTCCTTTCTTATCGAAACGGATCTTTCCCTTCAATGGAGATACCTTCAAGAATGCAAAACTGCCGACTTCAAAATCTCGGTCTTGCCGATGAAAATCCGCATACTTTTTCTGGCGATCTTGAGCTGCCACTAGTCTAGCCCTTATTACTGTCACTACATCCTCGGTTTGTTGTAGTTACTATGGTCCGAGTATTTGTCATTCTCCGACTTCGTCCCAACATAATGGCGTTCTGCACTTTCTTCCATAAAGAGCTTCGTACGGTGGCATACCGATACTCGTATGGTAACTATTATTATACGCAAATTCGACTAAAGGTAAGTGGTCGTCCCAATTTCCCTTGAAGTCCATCACGCAAGTTCTAAGCATGTCCTATAGCGTTTGTATTGTTCGCTCACTCTGTCCGTCTGTCTGAGGATGATAAGCAGTACTTAACCTTAACCGTGTTCCCATCCTCTCTTGCAAGCTTTTCCAGAATTTTGACGTGAAACGCAGGTCTCGGTCGAAAACAATCGATACTGGCACTCCATGTCGTGAAAAAATTTCCTTTATGTACAAATTTGCTAACTGATTCAAACTGTAGCGGATCTTAATTGGTAAAAAATGTGCAGTCTTTGTAAGTCGATCCACGATAACCCAAATGACATCTAAACCTTTTTTGCGTGACTAGAAGTCCTACCACGAAATCCATCGTAATATGCTCCCATTTCCACTCTGGTATTTCCAATGGTTGTAGCAACCAACTCGGCCACTGATGCTCTGCCTTCATGCGTTGACAAGTCAAACATCTACTAATGCATTTTGCGCATTCCTGTTTCAAATTGGGCCACCAAAAATGTTGCCTCAAGTCTTGGTACATCTTAGTGCCTCCCGGATGAACGGAATATGTCATATTGTGTGCCTCTTGCAAAATCTCTTCTCTTAACTCGGTTACCGCCGATACCCACACTCTCTCTTCGAATCTTAAGATACCGTGTAAGACCCCAACTTTTTGAATAAAGATGAATTTTCTATAAATATTATTTTTAATATTATGGAGTGAAATTGATATAATGTTATAGTTGTGGGTAATATTTATAAATTTTGTAAAGTACGCAAGTTGTTATATAATATTCGATTGGTCGGAGAATATTCATTTTAACAGGGAATATTCGTACGACGACACAATCATTGGTGGATCCCACAACAGAATTATTGTCGGATTGAGAAAACGATAAAAATATTTTATTAAAAATAACGGCGAAAGTTTTACCATTAATACTGTTTAACTACTCGGTAGTAAAAGTACAGTAATACGTGTGGTTACACACAGTATTGATTATTGATGCTTACGTGATAAGTCACTCGGTTTTGTTTTATTGGGATTATTAATGTAATAAAACAGAAAAGCTTTTTATATTAAAACATAATACTTTTATAAAGTTATTCGTTTTATTAGGCTAATAGTAAAATCATTTTATATAAAACAGAATATTTTTATAAAGTTATCTATTTTATTAGACAATAATTAGAATATATTATATTTTATTATGCATAGTATTTGTATAGTGCCTGCATAGTATTTGCATAGTAAAATCTTTTATAAAGTTATTTATTTTATTAGATTATAAATAGAATATATTATATTTTATTTAAAAGATTTTGCTTTAAATATGGACCGTCAGATTAAAGTAAATCAATCTAGACCGTTCATGAGTCAGTTACTATGCAGTCCATTTTTCTATAAATAGAAGTTCATTCCTTCATTATTTTCTTACGAATTCACTGAAACTCTAAAGAGAGAAATTATAAAGAAACTATAGAAAAGTATTCTGCTACTTCCCTACTCTTATATTCAGTTTCTTTTACGGTAAGGGTTATTATTTCTTTTGTATTCATGAAGAGAACTTTTGTTATTCCATTATTTATTATTCTGTTGGAATAACCTGTATACGCGGGCTACCCTATACTTGGTGAAATTCTTCTGTTATTCCATTCTTTATTATTCTGTTGGATATCTTGTCTGTGCGTTTTACGTCGGACCCGGTTCTATTATTTATTATTCTGTCGGAATATCCTGTCTGTGTGTTTACGCCGGACCTGGTTCCATTATCTATTATTCTGTCGGAATATCCTGTCGGTGCATTTACGCATGACCTGGTTCCGTTATTTATTATTCTGTTAGAATAACCTGTCTGTGTGGTCTATCGCATGTCTGGTGATTTCTTTTGTTATTCCATTCTTTATTGTACTCAGTTGGTTAAAGTTTTGGCTTTTATACTCCATGAAATTAGTGAAATATCTTTGATATTTACGCTTCATCCAGTATCATGTTGACAATTTGGACGTTATTTGTTCCTAGATAAATTAATTCTTGAACTTGTTTTATTGAATTTTTATATCATTGTCATTGTCATCATCCTCATGTTTATATTTTGTTGAAAGTCATATGTGGCCTGTAGTGCATAGATAGACTTGGTATGATTATGACCAGGAATTATTCGGTATAATCATGACCGTAATGTTATAAATGATGTGGTAAAAGTCCTCATTGGCCCGTAGTGCATTGATGGACAGTTGTTGGCATGATCATGACCATTGATGAATACACGAATATCCTTGGCTGTGCTGCATGGATAATTTATGGTTGTGATACTAATGAATATCCTTGGCCGTAGTGCAGGGATGATGTGGATTGTTTATTAAGCTGAGTCTCAGCAATAAAAGTCATAAAAAACCTTTTAAATCATAGAAGATAATAAATTTTATTCTCTACTTGACTCTTCTAATGGATTGCTTGTTCCGCTGCTGTTAAACTTGATGTTTGTTATATTTATCAGTTTAACACTGTTTAAGGCTAATGATAATTTATTCTGCATTATCTTAGTTATAATATTTCTTACTGCGCTAGTTAAGCTCACCCATTCTTTCATTGTTCTCTTTAGGAAATGAGAATATAGCTGGGACGAGTTAGGGAACGGAGTGATGGACCAGATGATAGTATTAGTAGTCCTCACTATTCTGTTAAATAGTGTGACAATAAATGTAACGAGGACTTATTCTGAGAGTGGATATTATCTAGAAGACAGTATCTATATTAAAACTCACAGCTCTCTTGTCGTATGTTAACGATTGTATTTATATTCTGTACCATGTATTTGACGACTCAGAATAGGTGATATATACCTATTTTGGGGGCGTCACAGTTGGTGTTAGAGCTTTGGGATATGATCCCTGGCTAAGATGTGAGAATAGAACTAGGAGGGGAGAGACGGGGAATTCCTTCACTAGTATGACCTACCTATGTTTTTTTTGTATTTAATTGGTCGGTCAGAATATAGGGATATTATGTTACATGTTAATTAACCTTTTATTTTGTGGCAGTACCTGAAAATGACATCCGAGAACGTTGAGGATAGCAATGGAGCACAGGCGACCGTTGATTCACTACATATCAATAATCAGGATAATGTGCATTAGGAAGGGGATAATCCTCATGCAAACAACAACATTGACCAAATGATGAATGATGGAATGTTCAGAGGCTTTATGCAATTCATGCAACAGCAGGCGAGAGCGGCTCCTGTCCAAAATATAGGTGAAAACACTGAAAACTCTCGGACAATCACCGCTAAACAGTTCAAGGAGCTGGGACCACCGGAGTTTATTGGAGAACCAAAACCACTTAAGGCGGAAACGTGGATAAAGCAGATCACCAAGATATTTGATGTCTTGGGATGCGCCGAGGAGCAAAAGGTTCCCTTTGCTACCTTTATGTTGCGAGGAGAGGCAGATTATTGGTGGAAATCGGTAAAGCATACTCAACCTGCAGCATTGAAGATGTCTTGGGAGAAGTTTCAAGAACTGTTCAATGACAAGTACTTTCCTGAAAGTATTCGTCACATGAAGGAGGTAGAGTTCATCAAGTTGGAGAAAAATAATATGACTGTGTCACAGTACGAAGCTAAGTTTGCCGAGTTGTCCCAGTTTGCGTCCCACTTGGTTGATAATGAAGAGAGAATGACGCGGATATTTTTAAGAGGTTTGAAGCCGGAGATACGTCAACATCTTAATTCTCATAAATTATGTTTGTATTCAGATGTTGTGAATAGGACTCAGTTAGTGGAGCGCGATAACGAGTCAACGTAACCAAAAGAGAGCAGCCGGCAAAATGATAATACCAGTGAGAGTAGTCATCGAAGCGGTGACAACAAGCGTGGAGGGAATCAACAGGCCAGAAATGGTAACCACTTTGGTGGTAATCAGGGCCAAAACAATAAGAATGGACATTTCAAGAAAAGGAGATTCAACAATGATGGAAAGACGTCAGCACCAGCACCCGTTGTTAATGAAGGAGAACGGCCACCGATCATATGCTTCAAATGCAGAGGGGAGGGACACATCAGTCCAAATTGCGCGATGCCGTCCAAAGCATATTATAATTGAGGAAGAGAAAGTCACTTAGCCCGATTTTGTCGTTCATCGAAGACAAGTTCAGCTAGGATGGAGGCACCAAAGGCTGTCCCAAAAAAGTCAAAGCCGGTAGTGCAAGGGAGAGCGTTTGTTGTGACCTCCCAGAAAGCAAAGAACCCAAATGAGGTCATCACGGGTAAGCTTATCATAAACTCTTACGAAGTCTATACTTTATTTGATACCGGCTCTACCCATTCTTTTATTTCTCCTACTTGCGCTCAACGTTTAAATTTAACTCCGGAAGAATTGGACTTTGACTTATCTGTTGATACTCCTTTGGGAGAAACCTTCATTACATCCACGGTTTATAAGTCTTGTTTGGTTCAAATCGGTACCCTCACATTACCTGTCGATCTTATTTCATTGAAAATACTTGCATTTGATGTCATTCTAGGGATTGATCGGTTAACTACTCATCATGCAAAAATTAATTATTTTTGTAAGGTTGTTAACTTTCATATTCCTAATCAACCTATTATGCGAATTCAAGCAACCAAACCATTAAAATCAATCACTGTCATTTCAAGCCATAAAGCTGTTCGTTTATTGAAAAACGGATGTCAAGCTTTCTTAGCTCAGGTCACGGATCTAAACAAAAATACTTCAGTTTTAAAAGATATTTCTATTGTTAATGAATTTCCTGACGTATTTCCTGAAGAACTTCCTGGCGTACTCCCAGAGCCAAAGTCCCATATCGAATGGCTCATATTGAACTTCAGGAGTTAAAGACCTAACTGCAGGAATTGTTAGACATTGGTTTTATTTCGTCCTAGTACTTCTCCTTGGGGTGCTCCTGTTCTATTCGTGAAGAAGAAGATAGGAGTATGCGACTTTGTATTGATTATCGGGAGTTGAATCATGTCACCATCAAAAATAGGTACCCGTTGCCACGTATTGATGACCTGTTTGACCAGTTGTAAGGAGCCAAATTCTTTCAAAGATTGATACTCGTTCTGGATATCACCAATTGAAGATTAGAACATATGACATTCCAAAGACGGCTTTCAGAACTCGGTACGGGCATTATGAATTCCTAGTCAAGTCCTTTGGATTGACTAATACTCCTGCTGCCTTCATGGATATGATGAACTGAGTATTCGAGGAATATTTGGATCACTTTGTGGTCGTCTTTATTGATGACATCCTTATTTATTCCAAAAGTCGTGAAGATCATGAGCAACACTTGAGGCTAACACTCCAAAAGCTTCGTGAATACAAGCTTTATGCCAAGTTGAAGAAATGCGAGTTCTGGCTTGAGGAAGCAGGATTCCTTGGGCACGTAGTATCAAGTCATGGAATATCTGTTGACCCGACAAAGATTGAAGTTATTCAAAGCTGGGAGCAACCTAAATCAGTGACCAAAGTACGTAGCTTTCTCTGTTTAGCTGGTTATTATCGGAGATTCGTGGAAGGATTTTCTCGAATCGCTACTCCATTAACTCAGCTGACTCGGAAAGATACAAAGTTTGGTTAGAGCGAAGAATGTGAGAAGTGTTTTCAAGAACTCAAGAGAAGACTCATTTCAGCACCTATTCTGACAACACCATCTGGCTCGGAGGGATTTGTCATCTACAGTGATGCTTCGGGCAAAGGGGTGGGATGTGTTCTCAAGCAACATGGGAAAGTCATAGCCTATGCCTCAAGAAAACTTAAAGAATATGAGAGGAATTATCCTACTCATGACCTAGAGTTAGCAGTTGTTTTCGCACTTGAAATTTGGAGGCATTACTTATATGGGGAGAAGGTGGAGATCTTTACGGATCATAAAAGCCTCAAATATTTCTTCATTCAAAAGGAACTCAACATGCGACAATGACGTTGACTTGAACTGATGAAAGATTATGATCATACCATCCAATAATGTGACGCCCTCAAAATTAGGTATACATCACCCATCTTGGGTCGTCAGATACAACGTACAGAATACAAATACAACTTACTAATACAGCTGTCGTGTACAATACGACAAAACATAAACTGCGAGTTTGAATATAAATATTATCTTCTAGAGAGTATTCATACTCAAAAGGAGTCCTCATTACATTTATTAACACACTATTACATAGAATAGTGAGAACTACTAACTAATACTATCATTTGAACCATCACTCCGTTCTCCGACTTGCCCCAGCTACGTTCTCATTTCCTGAAGAGAACAGTGGAAGAAAGGGTAAGCTCAACTAGCCCAGTAAGAAATATTATGACTAAGATAATGCAGAATAAATTATCATTAGCCTTCAATAATGTTAAACTGATAAAATATAATAGACATCAAGTTTAACTGCAGCGGAACAAGCAATCCATTAAAAGAGTCAAGTAGAAAATAAACTCTACTATCTTTTATGATTTAAAATATTTTTCAACACTGTTATCGCTGGGACTCAGCTTAATAAAATAATCCACATCATCGAATCACCCCTGCACTACGGCCAAGGATATTCGTGTATTCATTAATGGTCATGATCATGCCAACAACTGTCCATCAATGCACTACGGGCCAATGAGGACTATACCGAATAATCCCTGGTCATAATCATACCAAGTCCATCTATGCACTACAGGCCACAGATGACTTTCAACATTTTATAAACATGAGGATAATGACAATGATATAAGAATTCAATAAAACAAATTCAAGAATTAATTTATCCAAGAATTAACAACGTCCAAATTGTCAACATGATACTGCTTTGTGGAGTAAAATTCAAGAATGCTTAGAAGAATATTTTCATGAAAAGATACTGGATGAAACGCAATTATCAAGGATATTCCACAAATTTCATGGAGTATAGAAGTCAAAACTTAACCAACTGAGTATAATCAAGAATGGAATAATTAAAGAAATCACCATGCATGCGATAGACCGCACAGACAGGTTATTCCAACAGAATAATAAATAATGGAACCAGGTCCGGCGTAAACGCACAGACAGGATATTCCGACAGAATAATAAATAATGGAACCAGGTCCGGTGTAAAACACACAGACAGGATGTTCCAACAGAATAATAATAAAAACGAAACCAGGCCCGGTGTAAAATACACAGACAGGATATTCCAACAGAATAATAATAAAAACGGAACCAGGTCCGGTGTAAAACACACAGACAGGATGTTCCAACAGAATAATAATAAAAACGGAACCAGGTCCGGTGTAAAACACACAGACAGGATGTTCCAACAGAATAATAATAAAAACGGAACCAGGTCCGGTGTAAAACATACAGACAGGATGTTCCAACAGAATAATAGAAGAATGTCACCAAGTATAGGGTAGACCGCGTATACAGGTTATTCCAACAGAATAATAAGAAATGGAATAACAACAGTTCTCTTCATGAATAAGAAAGAATTAGTTAAAGAAGAGCTGAAATAAGGAAGTAGTTAAGTAGCAGAATACTCTTCTTCTCTCTCTTTATAGTTTCTCTCTCTAGAGTTCAGTGAATTCGTAAGAAATAATGAAGGAATGAGCTGCTATTTATAGAAAAATAGAATGCATAGTAACTAATCCATGAACGGTCCAGATTGATTACTTTAATCTGACGGTTCATATTTAAAGAAAAATCTTTTAAATAAAATATAATATATTCTATTTATAGAATAACTTTAATAAAGTATTCTGTTTTATATAAAAAGATGTTTCTGTTTTATTACGTTAATAATACGAATAAAAAAAACGTCATTATCGCTAAATAATTCATATTATTAACTGACAATAATTGAATCAAAATGAGTGACTTCTCACATAAGCATTAATAATCAATACCGTGTGCTACTATGCAATCACACGTATTACTGTACTTTTACTACCGAGTAGTTCAACTGTAACAATGGTAAAACTTCCGCCGTTATTTTTAATAAAATATTTTTGTCGTTTTCTCAATCCGACAATAATTCCGTTGTTGGGTCCACCAATAATTGTGCCGTTGTACGAATATTCCCTGTTAAAACGAATATTTCTCGACCAATCGAATATTATATAACAACTTGCGTTTGCAAAATTTATAAATATTACCCACAACTATAACATTATATCAAATTAACTCCATAATATTCAAAAATGATATTTATATAAAATTCATCTTTATTTATAATAGTTGGGGTCTTACAAATAACATCAAGAAAAAGCGAACGTGGTAGCTGACGCATTAAGTAGAAGATCATATGCGGGTACGAGTGCAATATTGACAACGCAAATGTCTATTTTGTGTGACTTGCAAAGGATGAAGATAGAGTTAAAGACTCCAGGGACCCATATGATGATGTCGAATATACGAGTAAAACTGACTTTAATTGATAAAGTTAAAGCTGCTCAAGCTACAGACCTGGAGCTAATGCGTATGAGGAACAAAGTGCAAGAAGGTGCTATGCCGGAAGCAAGAATCGATGAAGAAGGAATACTTCGAGTCAACTCCAGACTTTGTGTTCCTAACGACCCAGATTTAAAGTATAAAATCATGATGGAGGCGCACAACACACCGTTTGCAATCCATCCTGGGAGTACCAAAATGTATCGTGATCTTCGTCATACATTTTGGTGGAGCAATATGAAGAGAGAGATAACGCTGTTTATCTAAAGGTGTCTAACTTGTCAACGAGTCAAGGCTGAGCATCAAGTACCAAAAGGTCCATTGCAACCACTTGAAATTCTAGAATGGAAGTGGGAGCACATTACCATGGATTTCGTTACTGGTCTTCCCAAGGTTTCTCAAGGCATTGATGCAATTTGGGTCATTGTTGATAGATTGACCAAGTCTGCTCATTTCTTACCAATACGAGAAACTTATACATTTGAACGGCTTGCTCGTATGTACATAAATGAGATTGTAAGACTGCATGGTATGCCAGTATCCATAGTTTCTGATCGAGACACAAGATTCACTTCACGATTTTGGGTTAGTTTGCGAAAAGTTATGGGCACGGATTTACGATTTAGTTCGACATATCATCCCCAGACAGACGGACAATCAGAGAGGACTATTCAAACTCTTGAAGATTTATTAAGACTCTGTATCCTTGACTTCAAGGGAAGTTGGGATAAGTTCTTACCATTGGTGGAGTTTTCCTATAACAACAGTTATCAAGCAAGTATTGGCATGGCTCCATTCGAGGCGTTGTATGGAAGAAAGTGTAGTTCTCCAATATGCTGGGATGAGGTGGGTGAAGCAACGTTGTTGGGACCGAGAGTTGGTACGTATGACTACGAAAAAGATTCAAATGATCCGATAATGTATAAAAACCTCACAAGATCGACAAAAGAGTTATGCTGATCTTCATCGAAAGGACGTGAAATTTGATATAGGAGATCATGTGTTGTTACGAGTTGCTCCGTGGAAAGGAGTTACGAGATTTGGAAATAGAGAAAAACTCAATCCTCGATTCATTGGCCCATTTTTAATCCTCGATCGAGTAGGAACTGTGGCCTATAGACTCGCTTTACCGCCAAGTATGTCTCGTGTTCATAACGTTTTTCACATATCCATGTTACGTAAATATGTGGAAGACTCGAACTGCATTATTGAGTTAGAACCGGACGAAATAGCGGAAGATTTAACGTATGAAGAGGTTCCTGTTCAAATCTTGGATAAGAAGGAACATATTCTACGCTCCAAGGTTATACCTCAAGTCAAAGTTTTGTGGAGAAACCACGATGTTGAGGAAATGACCTGGGAGTTAGAATCTGAAATGAAATCAAGGTATCCTTACCTCTTCGATATACCAGGTACGCACCCTAATTTTGAGGGCGAAATTTCATAAGAAAGAGAGGTTGTAAGACCCCAACTTTTTGAATAAAGATGAATTTTCTATAAATATTATTTTTAATATTATGGAGTGAAATTGATATAATGTTATAGTTGTGGGTAATATTTACAAATTTTGTAAAGTACGCAAGTTGTTATATAATATTCGATTGGTCGGGAAATATTCATTTTAACAGGGAATATTCGTACGACGACACAATCATTGGTGGACCCCACAACAGAGTTATTGTCGGATTGAGAAAACGATAAAAATATTTTATTGAAAATAATGGCGGAAGTTTTACCATTAATACTATTGAATACTCGGTAGTAAAAGTACAGTAATACGCGTGGTTACACACGGTATTGATTATTGATGCTTACGTGATAAGTAACTCAGTTTTGTTTTATTGGGATTATTAATGTAATAAAACAGAAAAACTTTTTATATAAAACAGAATACTTTTATAAAGTTATTTATTTTATTAGGCTAATAGTAAAATTTTTTTATATAAAACAGAGTACTTTTATAAAGTTATCTGTTTTATTAGACAATAATTAGAATATATTATATTTTATTATGCATAGTATTTGCATAGTGCCTGCATAGTATTTGCATAGTAAAATCTTTTATAAAGTTATTTGTTTTATTAGATTATAAATAGAATATATTGTATTTTATTTAAAAAAATTTGCTTTAAATATGGACCGTCAGATTAAAGTAAATCAATCTAGAGCGTTCAAGAGTTAGTTACTATTCAGTCCATTTTTCTATAAATAGAAGCTCATTCCTTCATTATTTTCTTACGAATTCACTGAAACTCTAAAGAGAGAAATTATAAAGAAATTATAAAAAAGTATTCTGTTGCTTCCCTACTCTTATATTCAGTTTCTTTTACGGTAAGGGTTATTATTTCTTTTGTATTCATGAAGAGAACTTCTGTTATTCCATTATTTATTATTCTGTTGGAATAACCTGTATACGCGGGCTACCCTATACTTGGTGAAATTCTTATGTTATTACATTCTTTATTATTCTGTTGGATATCCTGTCTGTGCATTTTACGCCGGACCTGGTTCCATTATTTATTATTCTGTCAGAATATCCTATCTGTGCGTTTACGCCGGACCTGGTTCCATTATCTATTATTCTGTCAGAACATCCTGTCGGTGTGTTTACGCATGACCTGGTTCCGTTATTTATTATTTTGTTGGAATAACCTGTCTATGCGGTCTATCGCATGCCTGGTGATTTTTTTTGTTATTCCATTCTTTATTGTACTCAGTTGGTTAAAGTTTTGGCTTTAATACTCCATGAAATTAGTGAAATATCCTTGATATTTACGCTTCATCCAATATCATGTTGACAATTTGGACGTTATTTGTTCCTAGATAAATTAATTCTTGAACTTGTTTTATTGAATTCTTATATCATTGTCATCATCCTCGTGTTTATATTTTGTTGAAAGTCATCTGTGGCCTGTAGTGCATAGATGGACTTGGTATGATTATGACCAGGGATTATTCGGTATAATTATGACCGTAATGTTACAAATGATGTGGTTAAAGTCCTCATTGGCCCGTAGTACATTGATGGACAGTTGTTGGCATGATCATGACCATTGATGAATACACGAATATCCTTGGCTGTGGTGCATGGATAATTTGTGGTTGTGATACTAATGAATATTCTTGGCCGTAGTGCAGGGATGATGTGGATTATTTATTAAGCTGAGTCTCAGCAATAAAAGTCATGAAAAACCTTTTAAATCACAGAAGATAGTAGATTTTATTCTCTACTTGACTCTTCTAATGGATTGCTTGTTCCGCTGCAGTTAAACTTGATGTTTGTTATATTTATCAGTTTAACATTGTTTAAGGCTAATGATAATTTATTCTGCATTATCTTAGGTATAATATTTCTTACTGGGCTAGTTGAGCTCACCCTTTCTTTCATTGTTCTCTTTAGGAAATGAGAATATAGCTGGGACGAGTCGGGGAACGGAGTGATGGACCAGATGATAGTATTAGTAGTCCTCACTATTCTGTTAAATAGTGTGACAATAAATGTAACGAGGATTTATTCTGAGAGTGGATATTGTCTAGAAGACAGTATCTATATTAAAACTCACAGCTCTCTTGTCATATATTAACGATAATATTTGTATTCTGTACCATGTATTTGACGACTCAGAATAGGTGATATATAGCTATTTTGGTGGCGTCACATACCGTCTTTATCTATTTGAAATTTTTCTTCCTCATTTTTCGTGATCCTCTTCCTGATTTTCTCAAATTCTCCATCTTTCTCCTGTGCTTCCTTTACTCTATCCAATAATGTCGAACAAGCTTCTCTTACAAATAATTTCTCTTCAGACCTCTCGGGTCCCTTTACCTCTATTTTCATCTTTTCCATATCTCTTATTAACTTCTCCTGAGTTGTCAATTGAAACAATTTCTCCCTCCCTTTCCTGCTTAGAGCATCGGGAACTATGTTTGCCTTCCCTGGGTGATAAAGAATATCACAGTCATAATCTTTGATCAATTCTAACCACCTTCTCTGACGCATATTCAACTCCTTCTGTGTGAAGATATATTTTAGACTTTTGTGGTCCGTGTATATCTCACATTTCTCTCCGTACAAATAATATCTCCATATCTTTAACGCAAAAACAACTGCCGCTAACTCTAAGTCATGAGTAGGGCATCGTTTTTCATAATCCTTTAATTGTAGTGATGCATACGCAATCACTTTGTCATATTGCATCAGCACACAGCCCAGTCCTCTATGCGATGCATCACTATACACCACAAATCCTCCCATATTATCTGGTAAGGATAATACAGGCGCCTCGCTAAATCTCTTCTTTAACTCTTGAAAACTCTCCTCGCATTTGTCGGTCCATACAAATTTACTGTCTTTCTGGTCAGATTAGTCAACGGGGTCGCTATCTTAGAAAAATTCTGGATAAATCTTCGATAGTATCCAGCTAACCCTAAGAAACTTCTTACCTCCGTCGGTGTTCTCAGTTGTTCCCAATTACTTACCGCTTCGACCTTTTCGGGGTCTCATCCACCACATGGCATAAGAATTGAACCTTCTTCATCCAAAATTCACACTTTGAAAACTTCGCATACATCTTCTCCTTTCGTAGTGCCTCCAAAACAATCTTTAGATGTTCGGCATGTTCCTCCTCTGTCTTCGAGTAGATAAAAATGTCGTCGATGAAAACTACTACGAATTTATCTAAGAATGGCTTGAAGACATGATTCATCAAGTCCATGAATGCTGCAGAAGCATTAGTTAAACCGAATGACATTACCAAAAAGTCGTAATGTCCATAACAGGTTTGAAACGTAGTCTTTGGAATGCCCTCATCTCGCACCTTCAGTTGATGATATCCTGTCCGTAATTCGATCTTCGAGAAATATTTTGCTCCCTTCAGTTAATCAAACAAGTCGTCTATCCTCGATATTGGATATTTATTCTTGATCGTTACTCTGTTCAATTCTCGATAATTGATACAGAGCCTCACCGATCCGTCCTTTTTCTTAACGAATAACAAGGGTGCTCCCCAATGAGACACACTCGGTCGAATGTAACCCTTATCCAATAACTCTTGAAGTTGTATCAATAATTCCTTCATTTCTACTGGCACCATACGGTATGGAGCTTTCGAAATCGGTGCCGTTCCTGGTGCTAAGTCTATTACGAATTCAATTTCTCTGTCTGGCAGAAGACTAGGCAAATCATCCAAAAACACATCACGAAATTCATTTACTATGGGTATATTTTTAATTTCTATTCCCTTTTTTCGAGTATCTATGATGTAAGCTAAATAACCTACACATCCTTTCCTTAACAATTTCATGGCCTACATCATCGTAATGCAACACGATTGCATAAGAGATGAGCTACCATGAAACACTACCTTAGACTTACTCGGAGTCTGAAGGTTCAAACATTTGTTCTGACAGTCAATTATCGCTACATGGTTATATAACCAATCCATTCCCAGTATTACGTCAAATTCTCCTAGTCTAATAGGAATCAAGTCTACGCTCAGTTCATGTTCTCTAATGTTTGTGCGGCAGTTTCGATAAACGTATTCTACAGGGATTATTTTCTTATTCGCAACTTCTACTTTCAAGGAATCTTCTAAACGTTCTTGGGGTGTACTAAGTTTACTAGCAAATTCTTTAGATACAAAAGAACAGGTGGCACCCGAATCAAATAATACATAAGCCTTTCTATTATTCATTGGGATTATACCTGACACCACGTCCTTCAAAGCCACTGCGTCCTGGACGGTCATGTTAAAGGTTCGGGCAGTAGATCGGTTGGGTTGTGCAGGTCCACTAATCATTAACTTGCTTCCTCCTCCCTGGCCTCCGCTAGCTCCACCGTTTCCATTCTTCAGGCAATCCTTTATTTGGTGCTCTGTCGATCCACAAGCGAAACATCCTCTGATCTTCTTGGGTTTGGACAATTTGGCGATATGTGCCCTCTTGGCCGCAATTATAGCAAATGCTTTTTCCCTTCCAACACTACCCCTGATGACTTCTTCCACACTTGTTGCGAGCTTCGATCCCTTTCTTGAAGTTTCCTTGGTGAATTCCACCTTGATTATTGTTTCTGTTGTTGTTGTTGTTATTTTACCACTTCCTCTTTCCAGAATTACTCCCTCCGCTGCTGCTTCCTCCACGATGCTCACTACCAATGTTCTTATTTTTCTTCTCCTTATGATATAGACTTAAGGCCTCACTGCCACCTTCCGCAATGACTGCCTTTTCTAACAGTGTCGTAAAGGAATCAATCTGGAAGACTGATACCTTATTATACAACCACGGCTTCAATCCTTGCTCAAAGCATCTCGCCTTCCTTTCCTCATCCCCAACTTGGTGTTCTTCAAATCGTGCTAGTTCATTAAACTTAGCAGCGTATTGTGCCACCGTCATATCTCCTTGTTTTAACTCTAGGAACTTCACTTCCATCCTACTCTTCATACTCTTCAGAAAATAATTCTCAAAAAACAGCGTTGTAAACCTCTCCCATGTTATCGTTCCTTCCCCTGCTCTCTGCTGATTAGTTTCCCACCAATAGTTCGCTTCGCCCCTCATTATGTATGTGACAAATACTGTCTTCTGGACTTCACTCACGCGAGCTATAGTGAAGGCCTTCTCGATTTCCTTGATCCAGGTTTGCACAACTATCGGGTCAGTAGTTCCCGTGAACTCTGGGGGTCCTACACTCCTAAAATCTTTGAAGGTTGTTACTGGGACAGCTTGGGGAACGGGTGGTACGGGTTCATTTCTCCCCCTCAGAGCTTTTCCCAATAAATCTACCAGTCTCCGTATCGGATCTACTGGTCCTCTCTCATCATTCACTGACTCTTCTGAGACAGTTGTTCTACGTATGGACGGCATTTTCTGCATCACAAAATTTTCATCTTAATATCTAACTATCATATTTAGACATTTCTCAAATGAAAAGAACTAAAAGTTTATAACACGTTTCTGAAATAAGATCATTTATATTCATATGCCAAATGGTTACAATACATGTTCTTTTCTAGCATACTGCTATAAATGAAAACACATATCCCCTAATCTCACAAAAGAACGAGACAACGCTAGCTACTACCCCTCCTAACACTTTTCAAAAGTTCGGGTTACCATCATCTTACATCTTGCACAAAAGACTGAGATTACAACAACATATTAAACAACACATAAATAAAATACTACACTACTGAGCTTTTTCCTCTAGACTCAATCTAACATCCCACGCTCCACGACGCTCTGATATTCCTTCTGCGTAATGTGTACCACCATATCCCAACTTATGGTATGTCAGGTTTGTCCTTGCTCAGCTGGGTAGTGATTTACCCCATCAATAAACCTCTCCATGGCCGTACGTAGAGCATAGCCCATCCGGTTCATCTTCCTCCTCTTGCACCACACCTCATCTTCTAGATCATCCAGCCTGTAATTGGATTCCTCCCACTTCTCCTCGAAGTAAATCCTATACATCACCTCCATCTCTAACTGAGTTAGGAGAGCATCCTTCTCCGTCTTTTCACTCAAAACCCTCTGCTCCATTTCTTCTAGCTTCCCTTCCAACTCAACGTTTCTCGCCACCGACCGGTGAAACAAGGCCCCCATCTGGATCCCTGCCTCCTTACGGTGAGAAATTTTCACCTCCATCTCTTGCATCATTAGCTTCCTCTCAAGAGTCTTAGTTTCTAGCTCCTCAACTCTACATCCTAATTCCAAAATATATTCTTCATACTCTCTCAACATCTGATCCTCGAAAGTAGACTCGTCGGAGTCCTCCCTGGGCTCGGGTTCCTCCTCCACGGGTTCCTCCTCCATAGGCTCCTCCTCTGAATCAGACTCCTCAGGTAGAGGCTCTATCTCCTCCTCATCATCATCATCATCAATAGGGGCAGCTATCGATATAGGCTCCGCTATCAAGGGTGCCTCATTGACTACGTGGATATCACGCGGCTCCTCCTCTACTAATCGGCTAGGTCCTCCCATGTCAGTCATCCTACAATCACCAACATAAGATAAGATAAACAACAACTCCATCAGAATGTTAAATAAACATAAGTTCATTGTATAGAATGAAGTTACATTTCATAACACACTAAGTCTCTCAAGGAAAACTCTACATGAGTTTTATCCCCTTCCTAACTTCTAAGTTTTTCTAAGTTATAATCTAAGGACCATCATTCCTAAGGTTTATAACTATAGCTTCGATACCAACCTGTGAAGCCCCCAAACTCGGGCCGCCACTTGGTCAATCGAATTCGGTTTCGTCACGTGCTCAAAGTAATACCATAATAACTAAAATCATACATTGACAACGAAAGATCTAATTTAGAATAATATACAATGATTTATTATAATTATTCCCCCAAATCTCGCAACCTACAGTGCTTAATAGAATACATAATAATATCGAATAAAGACTTATTACATAATTCTACTTAAGCTTAAACATAGTCTGAAAGTAGTCTTAATACAACATAATAAATTTAAATATAAAAGGGACAAGCTAGTCAGTAGCCTTGCCCTTGCCCTTGTCTTTCCCAGAGACACCTCCCTGTTCCGCCTTAACTGAAAGGTTTTAAATAAGCGAGCACAAATTGCCCAGCAAGTAATATACAATAAGGGTAAAGAATTTTATAACACAAGTTAAAATATCGATGTATCATCTCTAAGATAGTTCAGAGTTTAAGAATAATATCATGAATAAGGAATATCAACAATTTTTGGAATAAGAATGATAATTTAATATAAATCAACAGATATATAGGAATTCAAATACTATCAATGTATTCAACTAGACAAACAATTTATACTGAGCAGTCACTAAGGATTGTTGAACATCTACTAGAATTACCAATATTAATCTGATAACCCACAAATCAAGTACTATAGATGATCAATCTACAATACTCCATGTTATGCATAACACCACAGTAATAATCTACTCATGTGTTGGGGTTTCCAACAATATACATTCTTCTTACCATAAGGGTTGTTAAACTCAGCTTCTAAGATTTCTGCACCAATCAATTGATTTGGACAGTTTTATAAATATGCATATAGCCTAGCCGAATCAAATGGCATAGACACTTTCACAATATTCAAGAGTAATACCAAGTTCAACATGAATAATAGTTTTCACAAGAGTTTACATACTAGCTCATTTGAACGAGAAAGTACTATAACATAAGGTTTGCTTACGACATTCGTCAAATAAAGTAATTCAAGAATACTTTACACAATGTAAAGGATAGTTTAGATACTTGCACGATAAAAGTAGGGTTCGGATACTTGCTCAATATAGATTTGAGTAAGATTAGAGAACTTGCCTCAAGCGTAGTTTACCAAAATATCGCTTATCAATACACTTTCGAATCCTAACATAATATGATACGCATATAGGATATTCATTAGTTAAACATATTCGATAAATAATCCTGATATATAGATCAAGTGTACACACATGACTCAATCATGAAATCTTAGACTTATGTTATTACGTAGCTCGGAACTACCGTTAGACTTCATTATTTTAAAACACTTTGTCAATTCAAACTAAGATAGGTACTAACATGCAAGGCTATCTTTGACAGTGCATCATGAATAGGAATAAGCATAATGAAGTTATATTAGCATGCTACATACTTCAGAAATCACAGAAGTCATTTTTCAAGTTTGTAGAATGGCGCGGCCCGCTTGATTTGTACTAAGGAGACGCGCGGCCGCGCGGCTCCCGGTTCAAACCATGGCTGAGCAGTTATTTGTTTAGCCTAGCTTGATCATCCTTATATACATAATATATATTAACATGTTAAGGGTCTTTTCGCATCTTTCAAGTTTAATCTAGGTCCCGTCTTGCATAATATGGTTTCTAAGTTGGATATCTCAACAATTTAAGGTTATGAATCACAAGGTCCAACATGCTTGATTCTTAAACATATAAGGTAGTCATATAACTCATATTAGACATGCTTGCGAGTATTCATATCACATATGTGCAATTAGCATCCTTTTGGTTTGAAAATATGCTTCATTTATGCTTTACTTAAATTACGATACCTAAGCATTGTATATATACATTAATCATATATGAGTGAATCTAAGAGTACTATCAAACATGTTTACCAATATCAGATTCTAACTTTCAAACTAGCACGTCAATATTCACGTTCAAAGTTCGTATTTTCATTTAGTAAAACTTACTAATAAGTCCAACATGCTCATGCTTCAATATGAAATCCATGTACGTAAGTTAGTATGTCCGACATGCATTTCAAGACCATACTAACATGCTTGCAAGATCAGCATATGCATTAACCCAAGTTTACCATTTCTAGTTTTTTTCAAATCTTAGTTATGTTTTCTTGAAAACTCAACTCAATTCAAGCTAAAACAACGTACTATGTTCAAAACAATATTTAACCACATTCTAGGGTGATTTATATGCTTAACCTAACTATCATAGCATGCTCAGAATAATACAAAAA